>JARWLC010000003.1:53867601-54363220 GCA_033318265.1 Phyllotis vaccarum | reverse complement strand
TCTGAGAACTAGACCAAGGAGCAGCCCTAGCTTGTGGCCCGGGCAACAGCCTCCCTTCCAAGCCCCATGTTCTGCTCTCCTCAATTAGAGCCGGCTTCCTCTGCAGCTTCCAGTCCTGCCCCCTCAAAAAGTAACCCAAGTGCTGCCTCCTCCAGGGAGCCTTCCCTGATTGATCCTACACTGAGCTGGGGGTGACTCCTGGGATCCTGGGCCTGGGGACATCCCAGGGCTTCACCAGTGCCAAGTCAGAGTTCCAGGACTTTCTGCTCCTGCCTGCAAAACTTCTGCTTCACCCTGACTAACAGGGTGGCCTTTGATCCAGTATCACAGTAGGCCAGGACAGAAAGGGGGTTCCCAGTAGGTCCTGGGAAGCTGTGATGTCCCTGCTCAGAAGGAGCCTGAATGCCAGGGGATTTCACAAGGTCCACTTAGACCAAATCTTTCCTCTCCCCCAAGACAACCAATGGGTGACAGGGAGCCAAAACTGACGAGCTAGGAGTCAATGCGCCCATTGCAGGAGCCACTTCCTACCAAGCAACAGACAGGCAGGGCAGGGGCTGGGCAAACCTGCCCATCTAAAGTCAGAACATATACAGTAAGTGCACAGACACAACTCCCTCTGATGGCCAATCCGAGCCAGTCCAAGGAACAATGCACACTGTCGCTCCGGGTCCACCTCGACTGAGGATCCAGAGTAGCTGTGAGGACCCAGGGCCCGAGCATCATCATGCACCTGGTGTCTATGACCAGCCACATTTCCCAGGCAAAGGAGGCTCTGAGTGGCAAAGACTCTACCAAGGTCTCTCGGCGGATAAACAGTGCAAGCATGGGCAGGCTCTCATACCCCAGAGGGGTTCTGCAGCAGCTCTTCATTCAACACTGTGCCAGCTGGTCTCAGGGTCCAGGGGAGGCATTATAGGAAGGACAAGCGGGGGAGCAGTGTGTCATGGAGCTTGGGGTATCCCCAGTGACACTGAAGTCATAGGAGGCCCTGTGTGGGATCCAGCACTTTCACAAGGCACACCTCTGGCATCACTGTAGCTCTCCACACAGCCTTCTGAGGTCAGATTACTCACCCCTTTCACAGAAGGGAAAGCTGAGGCTTGGAACAGGAGAGCTTTTTGATGTGGGCTCCCTTCTCTATGGGATAACGGTTGAATATGGGGGAGTTAAATCTCACTTAGTCCAGTTCCTCAAAGGCTCAGTTTCAGCTTCTTTAAAATGAGCTGAGGATAGTACCCACCTCCCAGGGCTGGAGTGTGTTTCTGTGAATTATATGTGTGTGAACCTCTCTGAATGGAGTCTGGTAATGGGTAAATGCATATAAATACTTGCTTATGAAACTGACTAAGAAATGTTTATCAGGTTCCTATGCATGGGTATTGTTTGACAGGCACTTGACACATGGCAGTATCTATGACACTACCACACGCCATGACACTTCTGTCTACCCCAGACTCCAAGCTCCAGAAGAGGCAGTCTGTTTCCTGGTTCTCAGGTGGAGCATGCTCAGTGGCTGCCCCGAGGATAACAGAACACCGACTTCTCAGACAATCACATTTACCAGCCTTATGGTCCCCAGCAAGACACGAGAAGACAGTTCTTGAGGTATGAGCAAAGTTAAGAGTGCTGACCAGAAGCAAAAAGTTAGAAGGTTCTTAGCTCCCTGCCACCCCCAAAATGCTCCCTGTTCCTTCCTGCTTGTTGTGAACAGAAAAAGACTTTCAAGTCATTTAGGGATTCCTTGGAACTAGAGACAACAGTATTCACCAAGAGCCCGGGATGCACAGTCAGCCTGACTTCAGTGTACCCTGAGAGGCTGGATGACCTGTAGGGATGCTCAGAGTCTCAGCTGCCCGCTGCTTCCAGGGACTAATTTGCTACCTAAGGAATCACTGCTGCAAAGTGACAGGGGGAAGTCTTCACAGCCCAGTCTCTGTCTTCTGCCACCCACCATGGCAATATTGTGACAGGTACTGGAGAAGACCTTGCTCCCAGGCTGGGCCAGCTTCTTCTGCCTTGGTCAGTTTCCAGGTTGTATGGGCTGAGTTCACACCAGGGCAGAATCCCAAAGCATCTGAAGAGGCTAGTGAGGCTCCTAGGAGACCGGGCGGGGGGGGGGGGGCACACATGGGAGGTGGGTGTGTGTCTTGCACCTATACAAGCCATCTGGCCAGGCCCTCTTCCTTTTGAACCAGTTTCACCATGAATCCCAGGCTGGCCATGGACTCACTAATGAACACGCTACATTCTCAGCAATGCCCCTGTCTCGGCCTTCCCAAGTGCTGACAGAGAGGTAGACTGAGATGTAAGAGAATAAAATGGCCCTTGTCAAATGCAGACCTTCCAGGAAAGTCACAAGGAGAGCACAGCATTCATGGGCATGGGTAAGCCCCACTTCCATTCCCAGATGGGATAGAAGAAGCTTCGGCCACCCCCAGGCAGGTCAATAAAAGGATTTGACTCCACAGGGCTCAGGAAGCCCACAACACCATCTAGGCCCGATGGACCACCTCCAGAGGACCAGGTGCTTTACTCTGGGTGACAGCTCCTCTCATACCCAGGACTATGAGCAACCATACCCTGTCCACAAGCACCAATCCCCTGGCATGGATGCAGGATGCTCCTGTAACATGGCTCACCAGCCAGCCTCCCATCTGGCCCCTGACTTTCCCTGAACCTCCCAGGATGGTGTACCCAGAGGGTGTGTACAACATCCAAACTCCTGCCCAGTTCCCAAGTAGGCACTCAGTGCTCAGCCTCTGCTTGCACCGAGCCAGCCCAGCTCCCACACCACCCTGCAAACTCCCACATAGCTCTCTGCTTCATGTATATAATCTCCTTTGGCCATGTGAGCCCACTGGCTCCTCTCACATCCTGGACACAGAGCTTAACTTCCCCAGTTGATCCAACTGACTGGCTCTGGTTTTGGGGGTTTTGTTTTGTTTTTTAAATAAAAACAAGCATACATTATAACCCTGGCTGTTCTGGAACTCACTGTGTTTAGCCCAGGAGATTCTTCTGCCTCAGCCTCCCTAGCGCTGGGATGACAGACTTTTAGCACCACAACAGGCAGTCTTTCCATTCTAAAGACAGGGAAACTGAGATTGGAAGGGGTTCAGCGCCTAGCCCAGGGTCACATAGATTTTAACTAGTGTTTTAGGCCTGGGCATCATGCCAGCTCACATAGTTGCTGTATTGAGACGGAAGCCCAGAAGCTGGGTCTTCTGACTCCAGTTGCTGACCCTTCATCCCAGTATGCCAGACCCCCAGATGCCAAGTCTGCGTCATCTGACCTCCCTGTCTCCTGGATGCCTAGTAGCACACAACAGCCAGACTTAGAATCCTCCCAAGCTGCACAAATATTTACTCAGTGTAGACTCTGGCCGGCCCGGCTGAGCTCTGTGAACACCATAAGAAATCTGGGAGCAGCAGAGCTCAAGCACACTGGGGAGCAGACACATCCTGGGCAATTAGGGTTCAGAGTGTGGGGCACTAGGGTGAGAGGAAATGAGACCTCAAGAACACTGTGAGCTCACACCTTCACTCCTGAGCGCAGGCGGACAGAGGGCTGTCCTGTCTCAGGCCTCCAGCCATCTATGACACAGAACTACACAGAATGCCAGCCTGGCTTCATCTCCCCGATGCCAACAAAGTCCCACCCTCCAGGATCTGCTACCCAGTGGGGTTTCAGATCAGTTCTGCCGGAAGCCACGGAGTCTGGTTGCAGCAAAGGACACATGCACGATTCTGCTCTACCCTTTCATGTCCTTCAACAGCGACATGACAGGGACACATGTGGAGATTCAAGTTGCAGACCCAAAGAAAGAGGCTATGTGCTTGCATGCATGTGTGAGTGCATATGTGCACATCACTGTGCATAGCGGCTGGGGGTGGGGGTGGGTAGGCATGCATCCGGTGGGGCCGGGCGAAAGCCTCGCCTGCATTCCTCTGGGAAGGAAGGAATCTTCAGAGTCAGCTGTCCCCTGGTTTCTCTTCTTTTCTGGGACCTTCCTCCAGCCCCTCCAGGGAGATGCCTAGCTGACCAAGAGACTCAGTAACCCGGTTCTCCAGCGAACTGAGGTCTTAGAAGAAGGGGGTGTGGGTGTGGATTCCATCAAGACAAAGGGCTAGTGGGGGTATTGGGAGTTCCGGAGGCACAAATCACTACTGAGAATGGCCAGACTGCCCTTCGGCAGGACAAAGAGGCGGCCCAGTTTCCCTCCACCCCCAGCACCATCTCTGGCGCCTTCCATGGGACACAGAGAGGCAATGTGTCCTGAAATGGATTTGTTGAGCAGCCCAGGGCTGTGCCCAGAAGGCCCCATAAATTAAGGGAACAGACTTTGTGGACTCTAATGAAGGACATCCTCAGAGCTTCCCAAGCCGTGGGAGCCTTCACAGAAGAACTAAGTTACTCCTTCCCAGCATTCCTCTGTATGGGATGGCAAGCTAAGAGAGGGCAAGCCCATGGCTAGACAGAATGGCAGAGTCAGTATTAGAACTCTTTCCCACCATCCTAGGCCGCCTCACTCGGAAATCAGAAGATAAACCTCTATTATTTGGAGCTTCAGAAATTAAAAAAGTGTCTGTCAGTGGCCTGGGGACGGTCTTCTAAGGCAGTGTTTGGGGCTTGGGCATTCAGGGGCCAGTGCTCACCTGCTGGAGGGCCACCCTGGGCATGCTGGGAAAGGCGGGGACACCCCAGCTGCCACTTCACATCCCTTTTTGGAGTCCACCATTCTGTCTCACAGTCAGAAATAGCTGTGTCAAAAGTCCCTCCTATCCTAGGAAGGAGCTTTTTAGAAAGATTCTGAAAACAGCCATACGAGAGGGTGGTAAAAAAAGGCCTTTAAGAAGCCTCTGCTGAAGGCAGATGTGGGCATCACATCAGTTAGGATGAGAAATGCTAGAAGCCACCTGCATAAGGCAAGCCTCCCCAGGCTTCAGTTTCCCCCACCTCTGAAATGAAAAGACACAGTTGAAATGGTGACTTCTTTTTCTTTTGTCAAAGCAGGCCCGTTTCTCCACAGACTATCCTTCAGAATCATGGAAAAGAAGCCTAGGGTTGGCATGCATCAAATTCCAGGGGCTCAGCCTCCCGCTGTCCCCAGAACCACCCATGGGCTCCAGTGATATGAAAGGTCCACTCGAAATCCACCAAGATAAAAGACAACACAGGTCCCTCACATCTTCCGACAGCCCTACTCATGCCAAGTACCAAGGACAAAGCCAGCCAGGAGCACATAACCCTGCCTGTCCACCAGACAGCGAGTCCTGGCCCACGGGGCTCCAGGGGCTTTGGACTGGGACAGTATAAAGTCACCCTGCTCGCAGGCAGCTGTGCTGCCTCAACCAGTAACTGTTACTTCCTGAAACAGCCATGACAACTTCCGTGATGCAGCCAGTGGGATCTGCACAAAACTTCTTGACAATCACAAAGTTAACGAAGCCTCCCTCTCCAGTAAATGAGAGGGGAGACCATGAAAACATGCCATGGTATGGACCCTGGTCATGCCCAGAACACAGAAGGTACAATGAACAGGAAGTCATCTGAGAGAGCAAAAAGGTCAGCCCTGACAGACCCAGGGATCACCCAAAGGAGTCCGAGTCTCTTGGAGGCCAATTCAGAAAACACATGTATTTAAAGTTCAGATAATTTGAGGACTCTCCCAGGGGAAGCCCCCAACTTGCAAACTCAGAATGAGAGATCTTGGTGGCATCGGGTGGTGACAGAAAGAAGTGTTTGTTTGGTTTCCAGATCAACGCTTCACAACTTTGCCCGTCTACAGCCTGGGTGACCACACTTCCTACGCGTAAAGAGCAGGTTGGGCTTAAGGGAAACCAGAGAATCTGTGAGCAGAGCGGGTGGGGGTGGGGAGGTGAGGCAGGGCCAGAAGCTCTGTTTTGGGTCCGTGTTTGCAAAGAACCGGCCAGGTATTGCTGATGGTGACAGCGGTGACTTAAAGCTTGGAGCCCAAGACTAAATAAGGGAAAAGACAGACCAGGTCCATACATGTGATTTAGCAATGATGAGGGATATTCTACAGATATATACTCAAAGAACTCCTAAAACACGATCTAGGTGAAAGATGCCAGATTCAGAAGACTGCATAGGGTGGGATCTTGATCTTGTTTCTGAACCATCCAGAAAAAGCAAATAGGCAAAGACAGTGGGCAGGCTGGTGACCATCCTGAGCAGAGCTGTTTGCTTACACATAAAGGAATTGGAGGGGGGGGGATACTCAAGGGTTCTAAAATTTGACCCTGAAGACAGGTACACTGCTCTAAATAATACATCATTGCTGTACTTACATTGGGTGGCTTTAAGATGGGCCAAGTCTACCTCAGCAAAATCAGAAAACTACAGGTGCACGTGGAGAGAAACCAACCACGAGATGGGACCACAAAGGTCTGCAGCGTAAAAAACTGGATAAACTTCCAGCTTACTATTTAGCGACTGGAGCAGAAGCCTCTGAGGTTCTCTGAATCAATGTCCAAGAGGCCTGGAGACCTTCCTTCTCCAGCCGGGACCTCTCCAGTACTCAACTCTAGGTTTCTACACTAAACACCCCAGGAAGCTATGATGCCTTTGGCAGGCTACAGATCAAACAACAAGGTAAACACCTTGACCTCACCTCCTGGACTGTGATCTCTTAGAGGGAGGCTGGCAGCTCAGATACATTCAGTTATTGCAACCCACTTGCCCCTGCACATTTCAACCTTGGCACAAACGCAGATCAATATATTTACACACCTAGGCAGCCCTCTCAGATCATGTAGCCCAGAGTTTTTGGCTTGGTTTAGTTTGGTTGGTTGGTTGGCTGGATGATTGGTTGGTTGGTTGGTTGGTTGGTTGGTTGGTTGGTTGGTTGGTTTTGGTTTTTGGTTTTTTGAGACAAAGCTTCTCTGTGTAGCTCCAGCTGTCCTGGAATTGTCTCTGTAGACCAGGCTGGCCTGGAGCTCACAGAGAAACCCACCTGCCTCTGCCCCCGGAGACCTTTTTTTTGAAGGTAACTAACTATCTTCCTGCCTTCCTCCAGAAAGCAAACTCTTAGGAGAAACTGCGATTCATAAGTAACTGAGAAGAGAATTGCATTTATTCATATTGTAGACTTGAATATATAAGTTACTCGTTCTAGGCTCAGTGGACGCAATTAATGAGGCTATTAAGAGAAAACCAAAAGATTCTGGTCACAGGCGAGTAAGCCGGTACTACCAGAAACTGTGTAAGCAGCCTGCTTAGTCAGCAGGTGATACTCTCCAAAGAAAGAGGCTTTAACTTGAAGCCAGCTATTAAAAAGTGAGCATGCTGGTCTGGAGAGATGGCTCAGTGGCTGGGAACACTTACTGCTCTTGTGGAGGACATGGATTCAATTCCCAGCACCCACATGGCAGCTCACAACTGCCTGTAACTCCAGTTCCAGGGAGTTATTCCTCTTCTCAGGGGCACCAGACATGCATGGCAAGACACTCACACACTAAATAAATAAACATGCAGTACATACATGTAGGCAAGGCACTCACACACTAAATAAATAAACAGGTCTACTTGCCTCTGGCTCCTGAGTGCTGGGACTGAAGGAATGCACCACCACTGTCAGCCTAGATGTATTTCGGTTTTTAATTACATTTATTTATGTGTATCTCTGTGTGCTGTGTGTGTGCATACATGCACATTACTAATGTATTGAGCTCAGAGAACAACTTGTTGGAGTCAGCTCACCCCTTCCACCATGTGAGTTCCAGGACTTGAACTCAGGCCCTCAGGCTCGGCAGCAAGCGCCTTTACCTGTTCAGCCATCTCACAGCCCCTTGCTGTATTTTTATTAACTATCCAAGGAGCTTTCCCCATAGCATCACCAAGGAAGCCCAGGGCTTCAAGGACAGCTATTGTCCAATAACCTTGTTTTACAGGTAGAGAAACTGAGGCCTGAGCAAGGCTTTGGAAAAATTCAAAGCTTTGAATCAACTTTGGAGAAGACAGGTCTTTCCAATTCACAAGACAATGGAAAAAAGAAAGGAAGGGTGCATGAGCCTCCCAGAAGGGTGGGAAGAGAGATGTCCGCACCCCACCTGTCTCAGCAGGGCTGCTTCATTCCAGGACAGTGCCAGAAACTGACATCACACCCCACACCCTGGGTGCAACCTGAACAACTCATTGCCCAATGCCAGCCCATATCCCTCTAAGCCTGGGCACAGTCTTCCCATCACCTTAGCAGCCAGGACCACAAAGCACACACACAATTAAACAAGTACAGCGCAAGCCTGTGTTACAACTCTACTGCCAAGGGTGGCAGACAGGAGGGGTCAGCCCAACCCTCCTCCGGTTTCACATTGGAAGGTAAGCGGCTCTTTCCCTAGCTCACCTTGATGGAGATGACCACCAAGAGCAGAGGGTGGCCTCACTATGAATGGTACAGGACATTCCCAACGCCAGAGAGAAAAGCACCCCCCCCCCCAGCAAGGACCAGCATGTTTAACAGGGACTCCAGGCATGTCTCCACCCTGCTTATCACTGGTAATATCATCAACTATTTTACACCTTCCAACAGGAGCTTCATCCCGGTCTACCCTGGAGCACTGGCTGAGGTTTTCTATTCACATTTTCCTGATGATCAAACAAACAGGCTTTCCAATCTCCCCAGCAGGTGATGGGAACTAGCCCCTGACCTCTTCCCAGTCAGCAGACCTCAGCAGAGGGTAAGAAAGGAAATCCAGCCCCAGCTTCCAGGGGGACTGAAAGACTGGCCCCACTCCCTTAGGAATTAGGATAACAAAAGCAGAGTTACACGTGTCTAAGATAGGAGCATAAAACCAAAGAGCCCCTCCCCCATGCAGACCTGAGACCTACACACAGATGACCCACACACACACACCTTCCCCCAGAAAGCTGAGCAGACAGTATTGTTAGCCAGGCTGCAGGCAGCAAGCAGAGTCAGTATTGCAGCCAGGGAATCTGGACTTCAAGGAGCAGACTGACTATCTTGCAGGCAGTCTGCCCCTGACCTCCAGCTGGACCCATGATCTGGGTCCACCCCATATGCTAAACCAGGGGTATCTCTAATCCATTGAGGACCCCAGGGAGACCTTAATAAACCTTGAGAAGGCGAGGAAAAAAATGAATTTTTTTAAAGGCTGGTGCTGGTCCTGATAGTGCCTTACAGGAATCTGGGCCTTACAGACCTGGAACAAGATAGCCAACCCTTGGGCCCTAGGGACAGAACCATCCATCTTCTCACATGAGCTCATTAAATTCAAGGACAAAAAACCCGACAATGTGCTAGCGGAGAGTTTTTTCTATACACCTGCTATGGGAAGAAAATCTACCACCAACATCTCTAGGTAAATATAGCCTGGGAGACACACCAGCCAAGACTCTCATCAAAGGATCAAATCTTGACTTTCACCACAGATTAGCTAAGCCGCCTTGGGCAAGTCACTTAGCACCTCTTGGCCTCAGTTTCCTCATCTGCAATATGGGGACGAGGCCGCCTCACACCGCATTGTCATGTGGACAGAATGAGATCACCAAAAGTCCGCTGGTTATTACGTCCCTGAGAAACAATGTGCCTGGCCCCGGGGTTCAGCGCCCAGGTATCAGGCGCACTCCCTGTGCTCGTGGATTGAGGTGACCAAGTCCTTCCCGCAGCTCTCAGCCCACCTGCCAGGCCCTGCTGCCCGTCCCGGGAGCGGCGGAGGAGGGGCGCACCCACTCACCTCCGTTTGTACTCGTCACGCTCACGCTTCACCTTGGCCAGCACATTGTAGAGTGCGCGGATCTCTGGCGTGATGGTGTCAATCTGTACGCCCACGCCGTCCGGGTGTACCCACGACACGCCGGGGCCCTGCACTGTCTCCACGCCGCCGCCGCCCGTGCGCCTAACCTGTGTGTAGCTCCATATGGTCCCGGGCAGGCGGCCGTAGTGCTGCGGGTGCGAGCCGCCGCCGGGGGGCAAGCCGCCCAGGGCCACCGCGTTGGCATTGACGCCAGCGGCGGCGCCGAGGGCCTGCCCGCCGCCCGCAGCCGGCGGCCTCAGCAGTTCGGGCCCGGTCTGCACGGCCTGCTCCCGGGAGAAGGTCTTGTAGCGCAGCCGCCGGTCGCGCTCGCTCTGCTGCTGCTCCAGCTGCTTCTCTAGGAGTCGGTTGCGCCGCTCCAGTTCGTGCACCTTGGCCAAGAAGCAGCGGAAGCGCACGTTGAGCCCCTTGAGGAGGTGGATGTTGGAGCCCAGATCGTCCCGCAATGCTGCCGTTACAGGCGAGGGCCCCGGCCCGGCCCCACCACCACCGCCACCGCCTGCGCAGCCGCCGCCCCCCGGCGGGCAACCGAAAGCTAAGGCCATCTCCCCGAACAGCAGCGAGTTGACCATGCGCCGGCTGCGCAGCTCAGGGCCCCGGGCCCGCGGCTCCAGATGGGGTTCCAGCTCGGGGCCGGGGTCCCGGCGTGGCCGGGCCAGGGCGGGCGCGGGCTCCAGAGTGGCTGGGGTGGTGCCAGGTACACGCCAGATGCAGCTCCGCAGCTGCGGGTCGAGTCGGAGGTCGCTGTGACTGCGTGGGGCTGGCGAGGGGCTCGGTGCCGGCGCCGCGACTGTCAGAGCTGCTGTGGACCGGCCGCAGTAGCGGCGCGGAGAGGACTCTCCGCCGGCGCTGCCCCCTCTGCGACGGGTCCCGCCCTCTGCAGGCACAGACCACGCCCCCAGGGCCCGCCCTCTGCAGACATAGACCACACCCCCTTCCAGACGGTCCTCTGCAAAAAAGGCCACGCCCCTTCCTGATCCCCCCCACTATAGAATAAGGCCATACCCCCTTGTCTGTACCGCCCTCTGCGGGCATAGGCCACGCCCCCTCCACCCAATGCAGCGATTTCACCCGCTGAGACTGGGCTCCCAGGCCCTGCAGCCCAGGTCACGCCCACAGGCCCTTGGACTCCGCCCACCCGCAAGCAGCGCGACTTGTCTGCGAGGCACCGTTGGGCAGTTGCAGCTCAGGTTCCGCCCAGCAGCGGCGGGGAAAGCCCTGGCCTGCGTGCGGCGCTGCAGGCCTAACGGGGTTCAGGTGATCTAATGCGGTGTACATTGGAAATTGCATCGGCAAAGCGCGGCAGAGCCGGGAGCTGCAGCTTCTTAAAGAAGCGAGCGGTCTGGATCTGCTTACTTCCCCTTCTGGGATGCCCTCTCCCCATCAAGTCGGCCAAGGGGCTTGACTTTCCCGCCTGCCCTCCCTCCGTGCCCCAAATTTCCCTGCCCCAGATTCTCACGCCTGCGGATGACAGTGGCCTGGAAGGTCTGGCAATCATAGCATGCAGAGATATATGCATGCCATCTCCTTTATTCGAGCCTCTGGAGGCCTAGGTCGCCCTCCCGCTCCCCACTAGGAAGACTCAAGGCTCCTCATCCGCCTCTGCCCTCAGCCTTTGGGCCCGCTGGTCCGCTGGCAAACTGAGATTCAGGGACATCAAGTAGGCCAGGGAAGAGCAAGCAATGACCTCCCCCCACTCCCCAGCATGCCTGTCCTCACAACCTCCTACCACCACATTCTCTCAGGTGGTGGTGATGATATAGCTGAGCCCAGAGCTGGGGGGGTCTATCCATCATTTCTCCCAACTGTCTTACCGCACTGTGGAGAAGCACCTATTCAGAGGATGCACTTATCCCTCCATCTGCTCATTCACTCATTCATTTATTCATGTAGATGTCTTCACACCTACCACCCCAAAGTCAGTGTCTCCTGCAGCCTCCAAGCTTCTCTTGCACCCACACAAGCATTCGCATACAGCAGGTGCCTACCTAAGCGTTATCCTCACTTTATAGTAAAGGTCCTGAGATCCGAGCAGTCACTACCATCTCAAAGCATGCTCTAACCAGCCTTACAAGCAGCCAGCCTTTGGTCCTCACCACAGACTTCATAAAGGAGGAACCCCACCCGAATGCCTGTGGCTTACATTGCCATCTCTTAACCAGTAGTGGTATGTTCTGGATTCTTCCAGCCACATCTTTTTGTCTTTTGACTGCTCTTCTGTCTTGTTGCTAACTTGTGAATTTGTTTTATCTGTTTGTATAAGCTTATGGGCAGATACCCTGTCTCACAAGGACAATGCCTTGGTGTTCTTTGTGACAGAAAAGACAGTATCTTGCTCTGGGGTGGTGCTGTGCCTCTGGTGTTACAGCTGTGTTTGGTCATGTTGCCTTCCTTCACACCTAGCTCCGTGTTCCCTGACAGACTCAGCACTGTACTATAACATCCCCTACCTGGTCACCATTCTGAACTCTTAGACCTCATAGCCCTTAATGCTTCCCTTATCCATGCCAAAGAATCAAAAACTCTTTGCCCTGAAGTGGGGGCTCTTGGACTGAGAATAGAATTCAGAGGGGACTCTGACACTGGGGTAGACCCAAGTTCCACTTTTATGGCTGCTGGTCTTTTAAATGCTAGTCAGCATTTCCTTGATTCTGAAGGAAGTCCTGATCCTGCCACCCACAGAAATCAGATATGCCGGTATGATCGGTGCTGTAAATATCCCAGGACCTGAGCTACCAACATTTTGAAAGTCATCTTGGGCTTACTGCTCTGTTTGCTTGGGATTTGCAGTGTTTAGGATGGAACTCAGAGCATCCCAATTGCTAGCCAAGCCACATCTTCAGCTCCAAATCTTATTTTTAAAAATCATGTGTGTATGTGTTGTGTGTGCTGTGTGTGTGTTGTGTTGTGGCGGGTGTGTGTTGTGTATATGATGTGTGTGTTGTGTTGTGTTGTATGTTATATATATATATATATATATTGTGTGTTTTGTTTTGTATATGTATTGTGTGTGTTGTGTGTTATGTGTGTTGTGTGCAAGCACACACACACCACAACTTCAGATGTTAGTCCTCACCTTCTAGGATGTCTTGTCAGATGCCTATGCCAAGCTAGCTGGCCCTGGAGGTTCTTGTGATTCTCCAGAACCTCCAGAATCTGGTGATTCTAATTCACTGGAATTACAGATGCTTGCCACTGCATCCAAGCTTATATGAGTCCTGGAAATAACTCAGGACCTCACACTGTGCAACAGGGCTTCGCCCACTGAGCCATCTCTCAAGCCCCATTATTTAGTGTGTTAATAAAGAAATAAAAGTACCATGAAGCTGCAAATTTGCTTTTTGAATACTTTGGTGACTTGCATTTTAAACTCTTCTCATTGAGTGAATTTTGTCAGAATGAGAGAGAGAGAGAGAGAGAGAGAGAGAGAGAGAGAGAGAGAGAGAGAGAACAAAAGATATGGCTTTTGTTTGTTCATTTTTGAGATAGGGTATAAGGTAGCCCAGGATGGCCTTGAACTTCTGATCTTCCCAAGTTCACCTCCAAGGGATGAGATTACAGGCATAGGATATCAGGCATGGTTAAAGACTCTGTGCTGGAGAGGAAAGCCCTCTTCTGAAAGCTACATCATAATTCATTCTTTGTTTGTTGAGGCAGCAGGGTCTCTCTGTGTAGCCCAGGTTGGCCTTGAACTTCCAGAAATTCATCTACTCTGCATATGGAATGGTGATATTAAAGACCACCATATGCACCCTCATAATGCACTCTTATAAGTCATTCTGAGCAGAGACTGCAGGCTTCGCCGGATGTCTGAGAAGTCCATGGCACAGAAAGGGTTAAGTTTTTCCAGAAAAGCTCTATCCTGACAAGTTGCCCAGGTTGGGTATAAAGCCCTGTTGGGGAGGTACAACCCTGTCCTTAGCACTGAGGGGCTCAGACATCCCATGACCCTGGGTGGATTCCTGCATGGACACAGTCCTGCAGTGGAAGTTGAGGGGAAGCTGCAGGGGACACTAGATCCTCCTGAGTTAATGGCGGAATGTGAAGGAGGTGATTGCAGAACAGAGGCTGGATCTGAAGAGGACCATGAAAAGATTACTTGAGGTTTAAGGGCTCCAACATATAACTGGCCTATTCACCAGAGTGGTACCAGCAGTGAGCTCTTTTCGCATAAGGTGAGAGGGAGGGATATCAAATAGCCCACCAGCTAGTTGATCAACAGCCTTTCAGTTTGCCCAGAACTTAGGGGTTTCTTGATGCAGACATTCAGTGCCCAAAGCCAATATCAATTGCCCCGCCCTCCAGCCCAGATATTGCTGAATGCTTCACAAGTCCCTGGCTATCCCTGTCAGGAATGACTGCCAGAATTACCTTCTTTGTACACTTGTTTGGGGTTGCTTTGCTTAAGCAGAGAAAGTTCTCATTGCTCATCATACACTGAGAAGCATCTCCCACAAATCTATCTAGCACCTTCTCTAGTGCCTACGTTCAGCCTGCTGCCTGGCAGGAGGAGGGCGGCCCATTTCCCTACCTCACATCCCTCCGACCTTCAGTTTTTATTATGTTCCAATCAGGCTTTTTCTCCTGTGAGATGAAAGTGTGGAGTAAGCTATCAGGGCACTAGGGGGAAGGAGTGGCTACATGAGTCCTCACAGTACCAGATGAAATCTCATCCCTAACTTCCAGAGGCTTCATTCCTGAGATGTCCCATGGCTCCTCCTCCAAAGAAACAATGACAACAGCAGTATCCCTCTCCTAATAAGAAAATCTTGGCAGAAATGGTGACTAGCCTTCACTTGGGCTCAGCAGCACGTTGCAGAACCTCATCCTTACTGGGACCTGCAGGCTACATACGGCATCAGCTGTCTGTTGACTCCACAATTATCCTGGGTGTGTGCACCTACCTTGAAAAGGGTGTGGATCTCAATAAATTCAGGGCGCCAGAGTGTCCTGCTGGCTGCCCTGACAGCGCTGATCTTGGTCAGCATTCTTGAGGAAGCCCCTGGTGGATTCAGGCACTTTCCCAGTGAAGAATGCTAGCCTGGATGTCACTGTCTGTGTAGTGTTATTTGGAAGAGGGAATCCAGACTCAGGGCACACAGATGATCAACTGTGTGACCTTGGGCAAGTTATTCAACCTTCCTATGCCTCAGTTTTTCCCTCTGTGAAATGGGGTGGTGATGGTTTATGAGATTGCTGTAACATGCTGTCATAAGCCAGCATCCTTCCCACCCTGTCCTGGGTGGTGATGAACTCTGGCTAGGCCTACAGAAGGCCACCCTGGATCACTCCACAGAGAGCCACAGGACTGGGAGGGCCTTGCAATCAGCCTTTATCCCTGACTCCCACAGAGTGGCTTCACTCAAAAGATAGGAATGAAGACATGACAAGACACATACAGAAAAGCTGGGATGCGGGGTCTGATGGACATACAGTATCGATTGGGAAACTCAGTGTGTTTACTGTATACAGATGGCAGAGGCAGGGGGATGTCACCTAATGTCAGTGGGGTGCTGTGGGATTATGCTTTTATACTGTAAATATTTGTCGCTGTAAATGTTGGTTTGATAAAATGCTAATTGGCCAGAAGGTAGACAGGAAATAGAGGCGGGGCAACCAGACTAGGAGAATTCTGGGAAGTGGAAGAGCAGAGCAGAGGTGTCAACAGAGGAGAGAAAGATGAGAACGCTTCTCTGAGGAAAGGTACCAAGCCACGTGGCTAAGCATAAATAGAATCATGGGTTAGTTAGGAGTAAGAGTTATCAACGAGCCTGAGCCATAGGCCAAACAGTTTATAATTAATATAAGCCTCTGTGTGTTTATTTGGGACTCAATGGCTTCGGAACCAGGCAGAGAAACTTCTCGCTACAGTGAGGGACTCTGTAGAGAGCAATCTCAGGATGCAGCCGTCCTGAGGAGGAACTGGTAGATACTGTCTTACTATCTGTTGTACTAGTTTTAGCTGTGAGCTGGACCAAACCTTGCTGTCCTGATGGGTCTGGAGCATTGGTGTCCTTAACATGGCCATGCTCATGTCATGAATGCTCATTCATACAGAGCTACACTCACTCCCCAAACAAGGAAGATGTCTGCTCAATATGCCCTTTCCTCATCCCCCCCCCACAGGTCTCACAAAACACAGTCTATCAAATACCCTTCCCACAGATGGTGAAACAGGGTGGGGGGCTCGTGAGAAGAAAGGGCTCAGCCTAGGACACAGAGCATAGCACAGCTCAGCTTTGAATCCAGTTCCGACCCCCCAGCCAAGCTCCTCCTGCTCTGCCTATATCCCCCTCCATAACACCTTTTGCTTTGTTTTTTCCATTTTTATTTAGTGTGTAGACAGGCATGAAGTGTGGGTACATGTACCGCTGGTTGCATATGTAGGTCAGAGGACAATCTACGGGAGTCGACGCTTCCCTTTACAGTGTGGGTCCCAGTGATAAAAGCCATGTTCTTGGGTTTGATGGCAGGCACCTGGTGAAACTATCTCAGTAGCCCCTCCCCTGGTATCTTAAAGGGGAATGAAGGAATGGGTTGTGTTTTCAGAAACCTTCAAATGAGTAAGAAGAGGAATATAGAATCCAGTGATGACCCAGGCATGGCGGGTCACACCTTTAATCCAAGGAGGTGGATCTCCGAGTTTGAGGCCAGCCTGGTCTACAGAACCAGTTCCAGGACAGCCGGGCTACACAGAGAAACTCTGTCTCAAAAAACAAACAGACAAACAGAAATCTGAGAATAGCGGCACCACCAATGAACCCAGAGCCCAGAAGCAGCACCATCATGTACTCCAGCTGCTGGGCCTTTGCACATGTGGCCCCCTCCTCCAGAACTCGGTCCCCAGCCTTTTTGGCTGACTGGCTCCTGACTTTGTTCTCTGGGAATCTTGCTTGATTTTTATTTTCACTTTTCCCAGAGATATAACTTACATCTGGTAAATGCCCAGGTACTAAGCGTACATCTCAATGAATTTATAAATGTGTGCTTATTCACCAGACCACATCCCACACTTGGATGAGCTACCTCTTGTTCCCTTTCTGTCTCCCGCTCCCAAGGTTCCTTTCCAGTCCATTCTAGAACTGTGTGTTCTAGTGCAAGATGTCCTCGGCTTATTTTTCTCACCCTGTACGTGAGATTCACCAACACCGTGTGCATATAGCAGCATTTAGTTCTATAGTGTCATGTGGTATAGACACATCAGGGTGGAATTATTCCATCCTGCTACAGGTGGGCACCTGGGTCATTCCTTAGCTTGGAGGTGCTGGGTCCCACGACAGCCCCAGAGATGGATCACTACAGCAATGGACACAATTAAGTTCAGTGCTAACAGACACTGACAGACAGCTTTCTAAGCCTGTTATTCCATTGTATATACCAAGGCAGCAGTATATAGGAGGGTAGACGGAAGTCCTGAATCAATGTAGCTGCCCCCCCCATGCTCTTCCTGCTCCTCTGTGGCATAGCCAAATCTCTCTGTCATGTGTCCGTTAGCAAGCACACTGCCTCCCTCATTTCTCACGCCTCCAACTGACCCACAGCTCCCTCAGAAAGATGGAGCCAGCCCATTTCCCTAGCCTTGGCCTTTCCTATTCCAGATCCGTCCTACCACCTCATAAGCCCTCTCTGGAGGACACAAGCCCCAGTCTTTGCTGTGTGCTGACTCATCTGAAGCCCAGTGTTTAATGAGGTGGTTCTTCCCTTGATGGTGGTGGTGGGGGCAGGAATTCTGGGCCTCTTGGAGTCTCAGCTTTCCACCAATTAAATAGGAATTGGAACTGAGTGGGTGACTCCATTGTTAAAGTACCCATCACACAGCATGAGAACTCCATCACCCACATAGAAGCAGGGCACTGTCACACACATCTGCAAGTCCAGAACAGCAAAATGAAAGTTGGGGACATACAGACAGATCTCCAGAGCTCACTGTCAGCCAGTCTAACTGAGCTGGTCAGGTTCGCTGATTCTGGTTCAGATTCTCTGAGATCCTGTGTCCAAAATTAAAGTTAAAGGGGCTGGAGAGATGGACCAGTGACCAAGAGCACTTGCTTTTCTTGAAGAGGATCTGGGTTCAGTTTTCATAACACACATGAAGGTTCACAGCCATCTGTAACTCCAGTCCCAAGATAACTGACACCTTCTTCTGGTATCTGTGGGAACAGGTACACACAAAAACATTTACCAAAAGAATCGTAATAAGATGAAGAGGAATCGAGGAAGACATCCTACAGTGACTTCTAGCCTCTAAATACACATGTACATGCACACACATGTGCTCCCACCCATAGGAACATGTACACACACGCATACACACAAGTATTATGGTCATCTAAAGGCAGCAGCACCGCTCAGAGATGGGCCCCGGCCCAAGGAGAAGGTAAGCACTGGGCCTCTGTCTGTTACAGTGTCTCCTCTGTCCTCACATGCCTTGCTCACATCAGCTCCAACAGCACTGAGTTTAGCAGCACTAAGCACCCGCCAGGCATCATTCTTTCCTGATGAGTTTAAGGTCAGGACCCTCATACCCATTTTAAAGATGGAGAAACTGATGATGAGAGAGGAGAAGCTAGGCAACCAGGACAAGGCCCTTCATTTGGGAACCCAGAGACCAAGGTGCCGACATGGAGGCAGGTCTTGCATGAATACTGTGCTGTGAAGCAAGGACAGTACACCCCCCCACACGCACACCCTTTGCACTGCTTTCTGGAGAAGGACACTGGTGGGGTTTTTTCAGCAGGACTCCAAGGGACCCATGGACAACAGGGATGGGAGACTGAGGTGTCTTTACTGTCTGGGCCCCTCCTGCCTTCTCTTCAGGGTGCCTTCCTTCCCGGTGGAAGGCAGCTGGGTGCATGCACATTTGACCTCCCCCAGACTTGGGGTTTACAGGTAGTTATGTCACGCCTCGGGAAAAGCCCTCAGAGGAACCCAAGCAGGTCCTAGTAGCTTTGTGGTATAAATGCTGCTGCTGAAGCAATGTTCTTAGCCACGGGACTGGAGGTGCTGGAAAAGAGGGTGAATCAGAAGCCCCATCCTGTGGCTCAGCCCTGCCAGAACCATGAAGAAAAGCAATGTCCTGAGTTTACCCAGGCCTCAATGACAGATAGGTCTCCTGCTGTCCTCAGCACAAACTTGGAAATCACTCAACATCCAGAAGTCACTGGATCAGCCTGGTGACCTCCCCGATGGCAGTTTTGTAACTGCAGACACTTTAGAGGCTAAGTCAGTCCACACCTGCCCCCACCCACCAGCGAGACTCAAAACAGATGGGAAGAACCACAAAGTGTCCAAAGACAGATAACAATGTAAGCCTTGGTTTATCCTTAAGATGCCGCACTCAGAACAGTCTGGAAGGATAGCCTATCTACATTACTGGCATGGAACAAAGCCCAGAAGAAGCCAGATCCTGATGGCTTACAGCTATGCCGGCAGGTCAAGGCACATCTCAACCCTCATCAGAGAAGCTACTTATATAGGGGATGTTGATTAACACAGAGACCCACCACTGGTCAAGGGGCAGAGAACCAGAAACTGGAATGCTCAGCCCTAAACAGGACATTTATATTATATCTCTTCCTCCCAAGACTCAAGGACCATCT
Source organism: Phyllotis vaccarum (assembly GCA_033318265.1). NCBI lineage: Eukaryota > Metazoa > Chordata > Mammalia > Rodentia > Cricetidae > Phyllotis > Phyllotis vaccarum. The sequence continues at coordinate 54,343,823 of JARWLC010000003.1, read as the reverse complement.
CAGAAGACAGAAGTGGGGAGGTGGTAAGAGCCAAAGGTGTGAATGGCCGTAAGGAAACTGTTTTCTGGACACAACTGGGCAGTTGCATATATGAATTCATAGTGGCTACGACAGCGTGGACCATGTGCCCGCTCAAGCCAGACAAAGCCCCAGCAATCAGGGGTGGGAAGATAAAGTCCTACCTACAAAAATTCCACAAGGTTTTTTTTTTTTTATTTTTATTGTAACTTTTGATAAAATACATGTAACAGAGCTGGAGAGGTGATTCAGAAGTTAAAAGCACTTACTGCTCTTACAAAGGACCCAGGTTTGGTTCCTAGTACCCACATGGTGGCTCACAACATCTGTCCAGTTCCAGAGCAGCCAATGCCCTCCTGGTTTGCATGTGGTATACATCCATATATATAGGCAAAATACTCACACACATAAAATAATTTTTTAATGTCTATAATGACCAGATTTAGCCTCCTGCAACCAAACTATAATCCCTTCCTCGGGAATTTTCTTATTAGTGGAGAGTGACTGACACCTGCCATTCTGTCATAATCGGGGTCCAGATCTGAGACACCCTCCAGGTAAAAGGTGAGGTACTGGAATCAGACAGGAGAATCATCAGGCTCAGTCCATATTTCCGGGTATAAAGTGTCACACTGTCCTCATTTTCAAATGAAGCCGAGCATCCTTTCACTCAGGACTAAAGTTCCCAGCAACCTGATTCTTTGCTCTGGGTGTCATGAGGCTCATGAAGGCACCTAGAAGAGGCAGATGGGGTCACACAGAGTCACTCATCCCCACCAGGCCAATGGTAGCTTTCAGGTCCTTGACTCACTCTCTCTGCAATTTTAATTATTAGTTTGTTGATGTTGCTAATGGATGTCTGAAGCCTCAGGGCGTTATGGTCTCAGTATTTCTGTCTATCATTATGATTGTATATATGAGTTCCAGGACAACTAGGGCTGTTATACAGAGAAACCTTGTCTTGAAAAAAAAAAATCTTTGTGTATGTGTATGTAAACGTGTGCATGCGGAGGTCAGAGGTCAGCTTTATGACAGGTCTTACCTTTCACCTTGTTTGAGACGGGAGCTCTTGTTCCCTGCTGCATATGCCAGACTAGCTGCCCAGGAGCTTCCACAAATTCTCTACTTCCGCCATCACAGGACTGTGCTGAGATTACAGATATGGCTGCCCACCCACGTCTGGCTTTAGGTAGGTTCTAGGACTCTGTACTCAGGTCCTCATACATACACAGAGAGCCCTTGCCTACGGTCAACCCCACAGGGCTGTTAATACAATCAGCCCTGAGCAGGATTGTAGTAACTATAGCAGTGGTCTACACTGGCTATAATCAAAACAAGCTCATCAGAGGCCAACAGGCATCCTGAGGCTGGTCAGACACACTCAGCCATTTTGTTTAGAGCTCAGGGTACCAAAGCTCCTGCTGTTACCACAGGCTCCACTGAGTCACAACCACATTGGGGCTACCAGGACTGACCCCCCAGGTGATCTTAGACTTGTGGGTACAGCATTCAATAACTCTGATTCCCAAATGGGGCATACCTTGTTTACACCTCTGTGTACTTTCCCTACATTTGACAAGGAGAGTTCCCCTCTGTTTTTTATCTGCACTCAACATCTTTCTGTCCTTTCTCAAAAGAGACGATATGCCCAGTCCCAGGCCCTTAGCTGGAGCCTACCTGGAATTCTACAGCTCCAGCCTGCATTTATCAAAGTGGATTTTCAGATATGTCTATGGGAAATTATATTAATTATGTTGATTGATGTGGAAAGACCTAGCCTGAAAATGGGCAACACCATTCCCTAGGCTTGGGTCCTGAACTGTATAAAAAAGAGAGAGTGTGTGAACTGAACATAAGCATACATGCCTTCATTCTCCCTCTGTTCCTGACTGTGGGTGTCACCTGACCAACATCTTCAGGTTCTGGCTGCCTTGACCTCCCTGCAGTGATGGACTGTAACCTGGAGCTGTGAGCTGAAGCAAAGCCCTTCTCTAAGCTGCCTTTGCTGGGGCATTTTACCACAGTAAAAGGAAATGAAACAGAGAAGCCTAGGGTTCTCAGAGAATTCTCCCAAAATAAGCACTTCACAACTTTTAGCACCCCTCTCCATATGGCAATGCCACCCAACATACAGGCCTGGGTCACAGCCCAGAACCACCCTAGAGGCTGCTGGTAGTTTCCAGGCGTTTACAAGGTGCAATTTCCTACCTCTCAGCTCCTCCTGGAAACGTGGCCTGCTTTCTCTTGACCTAAGTCCTTGGTCACCTTCCTGACTACTGTGTGTGTCTCTTCCCTCAGGCCAGTGACTTCAAGATGAAGCCCCTGGGTAACAGTCGCTGGTCTGGCCAGCCTGGCCTAGCTATCAAGAAGTCGTTTGTAGAGTCCTCTTAAAGGATCTTGTCTCTAACAAGCCTCGTGTGCTTGGAGGGCAACACTGGTCTACTGGGAGTTCAGGGCCCAGTCTATGCCCTGATAAGCCCACACCTGCTGGAGGAGGAGGAACCAGAAGTGACTGACATTACATGGGAGCTGGGACAGGTGAGAACAGACTGCAGATGTGAACTAGACCTTGAGGTTCGCTCAATGTGGGGTGTGAGCTGAGAAGCGTGTTCCAGGCTGAGGGAGAGGCAAGAGCCACAGCAGAAAGGTAGAGGGAACTGGGTGAGCTCTCAGCTGCAGGGCAGAGGGGGCAGCAGACTTGAGAACCCTGAAAACTAGGATTCTCAAGGATGTGGAATGTCTTACAAAGGTTTTGGAGCAGGAGAAACAAGCCAGCAATGGGCTAATCCAACCTGTGTTTAGAAAGCTGCAGCCATGACGGGATTCCTCTCCTGGTTCTCTGCAAGACCACTACATTCCCAAACTATTTAAACTCTAAAGTGGCCAGGGAACACAACGCTCTCTCACAACTCACAGCCTCTTTACCCTCCTTCACCACGATGAAAGACTTCCTTTCTATTTTCTAGCAAGGAAGAAGTATTCAGAGGAGATGGCTCATACCTGCAGCCTCTTCATCGCCACTCTGTGTGACCATACACTGCCATCTCTCTGTTGCCATAACTGGACTCTGCCCTTCCCCAAGTCTAACCCCTGGGTGTTGGACACTGTCTTCTGCTGCTCTTTTCTCTTATTCTCATGGCAAAATGTCACCAAATAGTAGAGCATTTTCTCAAGTTGTATTCCATTTAAAGAATTAAGCCAACAAATCAAACTGATCCCAGAACAAGAAGCTATAATATAACCATGAAGGAAGCAGAACCTCAAGGAATAAAAAGTATATAAGATGAAAGTTAAAAACCAATGGTTAGGGGCTGGATAAATAGTTCAGCAAGTAAAGGTGCTTGCAGCCAAGTCTAATGACCGGAGTTCGATCCCCAGGATCCACACGAAGGAAGGGGAGGCCTGACTCCCTGGTTTTATTACATCATTGCATTCACTAGCTCCTAATGTTAGCAGAAAACACAGCAGGGGTCTGGGGATTTTGCTCTATTGTGTGTGCCTGTCTGGTGCACACAAAGCCCTTGGTCTGATCCCCAGCACAGGATGGTGCATGTCTGTAATCCCAGGAAGTATAAGCGAGAGGATGGGGTGCTCAAGGTCATCCTCAATTGCACAGTGAGTTTGAGACAACTGAGCTACATGAGATACTGCCTCAAAGCAAAAACAAGGAAAAGGGAGGAATTGAAAGAGAAGAGAAGGGAAGCAAGATGGAGAGAGCGTACAAGGAAGGTGGAGAATTCTCTGGCATTGCTGCCCAGGCCTGCTGTTAGGCCATACGCTACCTCCAAACTCTGAACTCTGGGGCAGGACTGATCTAGAACTAGGCAACTCTAGACAGTGTGCTGGATTCTTTATGTGTCTCCTTTTTAATCCTTCAACTTCACCACATCTCTCAGAAATGTCCAGTATCTTGGAGATTGTGTAAAATCCATACTACAACCAGGTGGGTCCTCTAAAGGACATCACTGACCTATTTACTGAGAGCAAAGTCTTTGGAAGATTTACCCAGAGGTCCTGACATTTCCAGACAACATTGAGAAACCTCTGTTTCTATGGCCTGTGCTGCTTCTCTGGAACCCCAAATCCAGTTCTAGAAGGACCTTCAAAAGGTTACTTGGAGGGCTTTGGGTGAAGGGACACCTGGACAGCTCTGCTTCTAAAGATGAATCAGACAAGCACCCCTTACCACCCCCCTCTTCTCACTCCCACCATCAACACCTTAAGAATTGGACCTAAGATCTGGCACATGCTCAGAAATCGATCTTCTAGTGAGCCACACTCCCATCCCTTAAAATTAATTTAGAGGCCGGGTCTCACTAAACTGCCTGGCTAGGCTAGAACTCACTGTGTAGCTTAGACAGGTTTGAACCCACGATCTTCCTTCCCCAAGGCTGGGAGGACATGCATGTAACAGTACACCCAACTGCAAACAGAGCGTCATCTTGTCTTCCTCTGAGATCCTTCCAAGAGGGAGACACTGAGAACAGTTCCTCCCAGTGGATGGAAGGTCTTCCAGAAAAGCCTGGGGCAAACAGGGTGTATGAGAATACCCTGCCCTGTTCAGTCTGCAAGGATCTTCCCATTTGTGCAAAACATCTAGACACAGGGCATCAGAAACCATCAAATTGCTTTAGCTCAGCACAAACTCCTAATAAAACATTCTTAAGCAGTGAGACAAAGATGTGAAGATGCACTTACAAGGTTGTATAATAAGAAAATTAGAAACAAGCTGTGCTTCAGTCATCAGTCTCAGGGAATTTCAATATACAGCAGTAAGTCCAAGAGGTGTAACAATGGAGCCATTGAGAGAATGTTTAAGGGGCTGGGGAGATGACTCAGCACGGAGGGCAGAGCTTTACCTTTGGCCCCCACGGTAGAAGAACTGACTCCTGAATCTACACATGCACACTCCTCTGATCTATACATGCGCGCGCGCGCACACAAACACACACACACACACACACACACACACAAATAAATAAATTACATAAAAATAAAGATAATAATGACACGGAAAGATAGCCACAAGAAAATGTAAAAAATAAATAAACAAACAAATAAATAAATGTAGTAAGATTTTCATGGTGGTTATATTTGGGGTGTAGTACTGGGGGTGCTTGTATTTGGTTGTTTTTTTTTGTTTTGTTTTGAGACTGATCTCATGTTGCCCTAACTGGCCTCCTGCTGGCTGTGTAGCTGTGCATGACTCTGAACTCCTGACCCTTCCTCCCCTACCTCCCAAGTGCATCCTACTGTCCTTGACTTAAATACGATGTGACAAGCCTTTTACTGGTTTTTCCAAGACAGGGTTTCTCTGTATAAGTTCCTGGTTGTCCTGGAACTTACTATGTAAACCAGGCTGGCCTGGAACTTACTCTGTAGATCAGGCTGGCCACCTCATAGAGCTTCTTCTGCCTCTGCCTCCTGAGTGCTGGGATTAAAGGTTGCATCTCTCCATTTGCAACGAATTTATAATGAATGTATACACTAATGCATGTAAGATACATTAGTTACATACAAGTATTATATACTAATTTCAGATTTAACTTTTATGTGTTTGTGGTATTAGGACTGAAACCCAGAGCCTAATAAATACTAGCCAAGTGCTCTACCACTGAGCCATACCCCAACGCTTTAATTTTTTTTTTAATTATATAAGTAATGCAGAATGACAGCCTCATGGTGAAGTATCCAAACGGAATTCCCAAAGCTGCCATATCTGTTTCCCTCCCGTGAGTGACCACGGTAGGAGTTTACATGCTTCTTCCCTCTTGTGGGTGACTGTCTATGCGCATTTAGAGATGTGCCACCTGCTTTTGAGGCTGGAGAGATGTCTCTGCAGTTAAGAACCCTCACTGGCTGCTCTTGCAGAAGACTATGGTTTAATTCAGAGCCCCTAAGGTGGCTCATAACCACCTGTAATTGTAGTTACAGGGAATCCAACACTGTTTCTGCTTCTTGTGTTATAATGTGTACTCTTCTTTACCATAGGCCTAGGAGATCTTTACATGGTGGCACAATGCTATGGTCCTAGGAACCCACCTTTACATGGTGGCACAGCTTTCTAAGCAATCTTCAACTGTTGGTTGCTTAGGTTACTCGTTTACGGCTTCTGACCAGTCCTCTACACTCATGGCCACATTCATGTCTCTAGGGAGATTCTGAGAAGCCCAGATCCTGGTCACACACATTTTTTTGTTTGTTTGGATTTTCCAGACAGGGTTTCTCTGTAGCTTTGGAGTCTGTCCTGGAACTCACTCTGTAGACTAGGCTGGCCTCAAACTCTCAGAGATCCACCTGCCTCTGCCTCCTAAGAGCTGAGATTAAAAGCGAGTGCCACCACCACCACCCAGCACCGCTTACAACATTTTAAGTTTGAGTGACTAACCCCCAATTGATTTCTTACAGCAGCACCAAAGGCAGGAGTCTTCCCAGTTCCTTTGCCAACATATCCCCAAAGAATACATCAGTCTTTTTTGTTTTCCGTGAACAAATAGGAAACCAATGTCAGATACAGTACCCCAGTACTGACACAGCTAAAATACGCATGAGGACACGTGCTGGGCTGCCACCGGTACTCATCGGCTATCCATCTATCCAGAAGAGATTGATGCTGTCCGTCGTAATTGGAGTTTCTATTGCTGTGAAGAGACGCCATGACCACGGCAGCTGTTATAAAGGAAAAACATTTAATTGGGGTGGCTAGCATCTTCAGAACCTTTGTTAATTATCATCATGGTGTGACATTAGGGCAGGCAGGCAGACATGGTGCTGGATAAGTAGCCAAGTGTCCTACATCATGGCTTGCAGGCAACAAGAAGTGGTCTGAGACACTGGGCGTGGCTTAAACCCACCTCTCCAGTGACACACTTCCTCCCGCAAGACCACACCTACTCCAACAAGGCCACACCTACTCCAACAAGGCCACGCCCCCTAAAAATTCCACTCCCTTTGGGGCCAATTTCTTTCTACCCACCATATTGTTTACCCTGCTCCCTCTGTTCCCTGTAACTCCAGCCCAAGCACCATAGATTCCTTTCTACTGCATACAGATCAGTGTTCCTTCTTGTTCAGGCTAATCCCTCTAATGTAGACCTCCTTCATTCTGTCCATGTATACCCTGAAGCCCTTGTCTTAAACACAGCCTGTGATGAGCCTTCCTTTCTTGCTCTGGTTTTCCATCTTTTGCCTTCATAGAACTTATCAGAGCCAACACTGTACATTGTTTCTAGCCTATCATCCCTCCATATTTGGAGTCCTCAAGGACAGGTCATAATTGTTTTCTATATCTCCAGTACCGAAACCAGGAGCCTGGTGCATCTTAGCTGCTCAACAAGTGTGGATGGATGATGGATGGTTGGATTGATGGATGCATAGATGGAGGGCAGGATAAATAACTGGAAGTATACATGGATGATGGATGAAAAGATGGATGATGGATGGATGGATGAGTTGATAAATGATGGGTGGATAGGTGAATGATGGAGAGATAATAAGGAAAGGCAGTCTAGGCACTGAGACGAAAAGGAGAAAGGAGATGTACAGGAGGCAAAAAGTCTTCACCATGGAAAGAAGGTTCGGGGCAGTGGTGGCCTGGAGATGACTGAATAGCTCAGCATCAATATCTCCTTCAAAACGTTGATTCTTCTTCCAGTGACCCCACATCTCAGAATAAGCCCATGCTGCTTCCATGGATGGTACCCAGAGAAGGAGCTGAAAGGAAGAGGGAAAAGAGCTGTGGGGGTCTGCGGCCACCCAAGAAGCAAACACAAGAGCCCAAGAGCCCTGTGTGGAGATGCCAGGAGTCCTGGTGGAGAGGACTGCCAAAGGCATTATACAGCATTCATTATCCCCACTGGCCAGCTAAAACCTCAAAGGAAAATATGTTGGGGGACCAAGATATAAAAACGAGGTAGCTTCTCCTAGAGAGGTTGGGGGTGCAAATGCAAAGCCCAGGCTTGGATTCAGACAATGTGGAGTCAACTCTCAGGTCTTCTTCCACAGATTTATTCTCTTATTTGCAATGAAGACCTGACAGTTGGCTCCCACATCCGGATGTTGAGATAATGTGAGGTGAGTCTGGAAAGTATGTGGCATTGGCCTTGGGGGAGGGGCTAAGGATGGTGTGGGTTCAGGGTGGAGGGCATACCAAGGCAAACAGCAGGAGCTTTATTGCTGTGCATGTGTAGGATTGATTCCTGGGCCTTTGAATAGAGCTCCAATGTGATCTGTGCTCAGAAGGCTCCTGAGCTTGGCCGACACTCTGCAATGCCATCTTGAAACTGAACTTGGAGACTGGTGCTTGTAAAGGTTCAAGTGAGCATGCGCATGTATGCATGTGCCTGTTCGTGTGGAAGCCAGGATTCAGTAACAGGTGTCCTTCAGTCCACATTGGTATTTGACACGGGGTCTCCCACTGGTCTAGACCTTGCTGACTAGACTTGGCTGACTGAACAGCAAGCCCCAGGGATACCTCCATACTTCACTATGTCCATCTTTCTATGTCCATCTTTCTTATGTGGCTTCTGGAGATCAAATTCAGGTCCTCAAGCACTTTGACTGAGCCATCCCCTTGGCCCCCAAATTTAAGAACAAATGGTTCTTAAATTTGCACCGGGTCTGCAAATTCCATTATGTAGATAGTCATATATATGTGTGTGTGAGAGAGAGAAGCAGACAGACAGAAGTAAAAGCTGCTGCCATGATGGAATGTTAGCAAATGATATTGACTTCCAGCAGTCCCCACCCCACATTTCTGAGCCAACTTCATACACCAACAAGCCAAGACTTGGCTCAACAATGGCCCCTCTCAGTTCTAAACATCAACAGCATAAACAGCCCCTCCCTGTCTTTGGGCTCTTACCCAAACACCCCCACACCCACAAGCCATGGCCTCACTCCACTGCCAGGCGTGGGCTCCTCATGAATTTTCCCAAGAACTTGTCCAGCTCTTGGGAGTCGCAGTTGGCATCGGAGGCTGCTGGCTGGTGATTTCCATTAGCCAGGTGTATGATAGGTTCACACCCACAGCACTGTCTGCTGGCTACATGCCGGGCCTTATGCCATCCAGTGCATAACCTGGATGATAATGTTTACTTGCCTGGGTCAGAGGTTAGTAGCTGGCCACCTTCACTAAGCCAAATGCAAGTTGGGAACTCAATAGGTACTCAATTAATGTTCCCCTAGAACTTTTCACATTCTAGAAAAATACCGACCACCCAGTGATGGAAACTGGTCACACACGGCATGAACATGAATGAGAAAATGCTAAATGTTCAGTCTGAAGAAGATGTCAAGCTTTGCAAGATAGGGGTTCTTAACAAAATATTGGGCCTTCTGCAAACTAGAACTCAGGTTCTGGAAAGCGGGGTGGGCAAGAAAACAGCAGACTCCCTCTGGGACTCTGTCTGCTTCTGGAACCACTGTCTCTAGGGCTTGACACTCCTTTGTAGGCAGGGAGGTGAAGCAGTCAGCTCTGGTGGACCCTGTGCTCACTGCCTGTTCTGCATTGCTCTGCCACTGTGGATGCTTTTTCCTCTCTGGGTTCCAGCTCTGCCGTAAGACAGGTCTCCCTTCAAACATGGTTCTGTTGGTTTAAGCATCAGGTCTAGAACCATATTTATTTTTACTTAGATGACTTTAAAAAAAAAGAAAACAGTTTTGTTTATTGTTTGAGGCTCAGGAGATCAAATTAGGGCTTTGTGCATTTCAGTCAAGTGCTTTGTCACTGGGTGACAGCCCTCAGCCCCACGTGACTTAAAAGACACAATTTTTAAGTGTTGTTGGAATAACTTTTTTATGCGAACTTGCTTCTTTCAATTGTAAACTTTATAATGTCTCAACACAGGTCAGAAACTTCCTAGGAAAATTTAGCCTAGGATTGCCTATGTATAAAATATATTTTTAAAATATATGTCTATTTGCATGGACATGTGTCTACAGGAGTTATGTGTACCACTTTCGTGCAAGTGCCTGAGAAGACCAGCAAAGGGCAGTGAATCACATGAAGCTGGAGTTATTAGGCAGTTGTGATTCATCTGATGTGCGTGCTGGTCACCAAATCTGGGTCCTCTGAAAGAAGAGCAAACGCCCTTAACCACTGAACCATCTCTCCAGCCCATAAATATAGATTTCAAAAACTAAATATAAAAGAGAGTATATTGTTTTTCATATTAATATTTTTATGTTGGCCACATATTGAGCAGTAGCATTAGTTCCAGCGGCTTCTGTTTATAGTCAACTAGAAAATTTAACTCATATAGATTTACATTCCATCTCTACTGGGCAGCCCTAGATTGGGAGCACATCTTACAGAGATTCTTTCTAAAATATCCTGAGCCAATGGTGACTCAGGGATTAAAGATGCTTGCCATTAATCCTGATGATCTGCGTTTGATCCTGGGACCTACAAGGTGGACAAAGGGAACTGACTTCCCGGGGTGTCCTCTGACCTCTGCTGTGTGTTATGGCACGCATACGTACACACAATACATATATAAAATGTAATTCAACCATTAAACATAACCTTAGCTGAGCAATGGTGGTGCATGCCTTTGATCTTCCCGCTCAGGAGGAAGAGGCAGGCAGATCTCTGTGAGTTTAAGGCCAGCCTGGTCTACAAAGCAAGTTCCAGGACAGCGAGGGCTGTTACACAGAGGGAAAATCCTGATATTCTGCTAATCCAGGGATCAAAGGAGTGTACCACCACTGCCTGGCTGACCTTGGAATTTCCATCCTCCTGTTTCTACCTCCCGAATTCTAGGATTACACATACCTGACTCTAGATTACAACTGTCTCTAGGATCTTGAGTAACACTGAGACCAAGTTGGTGACTCCGGTAACCTGGATGATGGGACCGGGCTCAGGATCCACCATGCTGCTAACCCTCTCTCGGTCTCTGTATGACTGACCCTCTCTCCATCTCTGCCTGAAAAGCCGCTGCCTTCCCACAACCCCGCCTCTTCACTGTGGCTCTAACCCTCAATCCTCTGGCACAGCCTGAGTGGCTTGGACCAACCCGACTTCTTACCTTCTGTACTTGCCACGTAACGTTCCCATGACCCCTCCCACATTTCCTTCATAAGCAGAATCCCCCAAACCCTCAACTGTTCTTGTCAAGAACATCATAGCCTCTGAGCTTCCAAATCTGAGGGTCACTTCTCTGTCTCTGTCTGATGTAATTTATTAGCAACATCCAACACAGCCGACCATCCTGCCTTCTTAGAACTTTCTCTTCTCTTGGTTTCCACAACACCTTATCCCCAACTTTCACAGTCCTGTTGGTCTCATCTTTAGTAAAACACAAAGAGCCGACTATGTGCTAAGCCTTACAGTAACACAATAGGTGGTCAGTCAACTCTCTGCTCCCTGTGGAGTTATATTTGAGGCAAATATTTCTTTATATATACTGTGTGTGTGTGTACATGTGTCACAGCTCTCAGGAATCAATTCTCTCATTCCACTATGCAGGTTCTAGGGGCCCGGCTCAGGCTTGACAGCAAGCACCTTTCCGCGATGAGTGCCCTGCTGGCCCAAGGCCAATCTTTATCACTGTCAACCTCAATGTTGGCTTGGCTACAATTAGCTGGAGACCCCTGATCTTACCCTGCCTGGTATCTTTAAAGAACATCCACATGTCAAGGACTCAAATGTCTAGACTAGCCCTATCTGGACCTCTGAACTGCCCCCTTGACAGGACAATTTGGATCATCTGACTACCGTCAACTCGCCTCGCTGTGATGAAAACACTCTATGTTCCTCCCTCCACTTTCAGCCTGAACCTGTTTCTCTGCCTGTCAGTTTCCAGCTCAGTCAATGGCACTGCCATCCGCCCAGTTACTCAGGCCAAAACCCGGAATCATGCTGATGCCTATCTCCTCTCCCAATCCATCAGCAAGCTCAGTGAGATCCACCTCCAAACCGCACTCCACAACCATTGGCTTTGCTCTGATACCCCTCTGGCCACCCTGGTCTAGAATAGCCTCATACTCCTTGGACCACCAAGTTAACCTCCTTACTGGTCCTGCCATACCCATCCATTCTTCATGCCTAGCCTCAGGGACCTTTAAGTGTGTAAATGGGATCTTGTCTCTCCTCTCTCATGATCCCTTTGATAAACAGTGTGGGAGAAGACATTTGCAACATTATAAAGACAATGGATTAGTAACTCAAATACATAAACAACTCCCACAGGTTAATTAGAAAAAGGCAGCCTTGTAGGAAAAAAAGAAAGAAAAAAAATGGGCAAGGGATATGAACAGACAATTCATGAGAGAAGCAACTCCCAGTGCCAATAAACATAAAATTAGATGTTTCACTCCCAAGTAATCAGGGAAACGCAAATTCAAATGAGTTGCTGCTTTACACCCAAAACATCGTCAAAACTTTAAAAGGCTGACAAGATGAACACTTGGCAGAAGTTCACAGACAGAGGAACTTTCAGATTTGGCCAGTAGGAATAAAAATCAGCCTGGGACTCTTGCGAGCCAAATGACAAATTCTCACGCTGCCCAAAATGTGCCCACCCTCCTGCCTGTCAATCACTCCTTCCCAACTGAGCTGTGGAGAACGGGATGTGGGGGATGTGGCTGCCTCCTTCTGTGAATACCTGCACCCAAAAGCTACTGGCACCAGGGTCATTGCTTTCCTGTGTGATGCAGGATGGCGGACATTGCAGCTCCCTACTTGCTGCTCCCCCCCCCCCACTGACCTACCATCACAAGCCAAGTCCAAAGAGCATATTGTATCCATAGCCCAGAAGATCAAGTTCAAAAGTCAAAGTATAGTTTCTGAGGAATGAACATCAGTTTAAACCACAAAAAAAGTTGGAAAATTAAATCCGGAGTCATTGAGATAGTTCAGTGGGTAAAGGCACTTGCCAAGCAGGCCTAACACGCCCCTCCTTGAACCTGCAGACTTGAGTTCAATTCCCGGAATCCACATAAAGGTGGAAGAAGAAACCTAACCCCCACAAAGAGCTTGTCCTCCATGTGCATGCCAGGGCACTTTCATTCATGTGTACACATATTATCATCATCATCATCATCATTCAGTAGCAGTAATCATTAAAATTTAAAGTTAATTTTGACTTTACAGATGGTCACAAGCCAGGTACGATCTATATAGCAATTAAAAACAAATTAATTACACTAGAGATGAGGCATGGTGGTAGAGTATTCACTTTGCAATAAGTCCACATGCTCCATCCCCGGCATTGTTGAAAATAAATCACTGATTACTAACTGGCAACCCTTTATCTATTAAATATTGTCAGGAAAAGGAGCGAACCATAGATGATGCTCACTCCACTTCGGTTCGTGCAAGCTTAAACTTAGAAAGACACTGGGAATGTGGCTCAGTGGGTAGAGCTCTTGCCTACATGCATAAAGCCCTGGGTTTGGCCCTCAGCACTGCATAAACTGGGCATGAGTGTAAACACCTGTAATTCTAGCACTAAGGAGGTGGAGGAAGGAGGGTGAGGAATTCAAGGTTATTTTTGGCTATTCAATAAATTCTGGGCCAGCCTGGGCTACATGAGATTGAGAAGGAAGAAGAGAGAGAGCAGATGGAATGATCACCGGCTTTCCATGACCCTCAGTGTAATAGACAGTGTGGCCTGTGTGATCCAGCCCATGCTCACACCTCTGGCTCCATCTCAGGCCACTCAGCTTTCTACATTCCAATCAGTCCCAGCACCCCTGTACGACACTTCAGTGTGACAAAGCGTCCGCTGTCAACCCCAGACAGTCTCAAAGCTTATTTGTCGCCTACCTAATATAAGCTCCAGAGAGTAACAATGTTTTCATTTTCATCAGTGATGCCCCAATGGCATGCAGTAGGTGCTCAATGCATGCTTAATAAATGAGTCGCTGTGACTTCCTCCAAGAAGAGCTTCCTGAATTCCTAGAGCAGGAAGTACTCAAAAGTCAGTCTTCCTTCAGTTTCTTGCATGGCTGCCTCAGCAGAGGTCTGAGTGTGGCTCAGGAACTGGGGACACCTGAGGAATCAGTGAACATCTTAGAGTTGTAGCAAAATGCCCTATGTGTGGGCTTAATACACTCTCTGAAGCAAAGGTTCTTAGTTCTCATTCACTATCACACTAGCACATACACATACTCACCAACACACACAGTCTGTCACACGACCCTCTGTGGGTTACAAGTGACTACATCCTCCAGCCCATTTGGAAGTCATTAAATTCCCCGCTGTTTTCCAAAATGCTAGATCTGGTTGTAATATATGAGTCTCAGTATACTCTTGATTGGATGGATGGGTGGATTGATGGATGGATGGGTATGTGGGTAAATATGTGAGTGGGTGGGTTGATGGATGGATAGATGGAGGATGGATGGGTGGATGTATCTGTGGATGGAGGATGGATGAGGGAATGAATAGATGCTTTGAGTGTCTGAGTACTGTGTAACCCTATGACTATGTGACTCTCAGACTTCCTGGGAGTCTGATACACTGGGATTGGGAAGACCCAGGGAACCAAAGCCTATGAACAAAGAGGACCAAATATCTGCTTTCTGGGCCCAATGGGGTTCTAGACAGGGTTATTCTTGGGCAACCCAAACTTAACTCTTGGGTCTACTAAAGTTTCCCATGCCCTGCCCAACGAGCCTGCCCCCAGAAGAAGGCAAACCTCTTCCTCCTCACTGGTCTCACCCTGGAAGGCAGGCTGGAGGCACAACCTCTTCTTGCCTCTGGACAGCCTTGAAGCAGGGGTGGTGTGCAGCCAAGATCAATGTCATCATCAGGCTGGGCAGCCTCATGGAAACCCAACAACAAAGCATCACAACAGACCCAGCCCTCCTGGGAAACCCAAGGGGTGCGGACGGTGCCTCCTTCAGTGTCCAGAATCCAGAATTTCTGGTGGATCAACTGAGCTGCAGGTGCAGGACTCCAGGCCCATTCCATATAAAGAAATCCCAACCTCCCTAACAAGGTCCTGTCTGTCATGTGACCGGTCTTTGTCCATGATCACAGAATTCCATCTGTTCTCTTTGGGATGGGGAATCTTCCAGCCACAGAAATGTCCCCAACCAATTTTCCCACTGTTCAATAGAGAGATCCACAAGTCTGTAAATCACAGATAAGTCATAGTACCATATAGATTTTAACAAGACAGAATAGAAATTTTGAAAGGACAAGATTTTTTGATGTACATGCATATTAAATTAAAGTTGGCCTTACTCCTTCCCCAGGAGCAAATATCTCCAAAGAAGTTTACAAATGCCGCCCAGGCAGGCTGACTGTCAGGAAACAGAAAAACATTTTATACTACTGTGTCCATGCATCTGCCTACCAGGTGCCAGGCCTTGCCCTAGATGATCAACATTATTGCTTGTTTGAGGTAAAGTCTTGCTATGTTGGCCCAGGCTAGCCTCAAGTCCCTGAGTTCCAGTGGCCCTCTTCCCTCGGCCTCCTGAGAAACTGAGGTTACAGGTGAGCTGACACACTTCACTAAAACATTTTAGCCAGGCATAGTGGCGCACACCTTTAACCTCAGCACTCAGAAGGCAGAGGCAGGTGAATCTCTGAGTCCGAGGCCAGCCTTCCCTACAAAGTGAGTTCCAGGACAGCCAGGGCTGTTTCACAGAGAAACCCTGTTTTGAAAAACCAAAATAAGTAAATAAATAAATAAATAAATAATGTTTGGGGTGTATGTGTGTTTTGCCTGCGTGTATATTTTCCACCAAATCTGTGTAGGCATCTGTGGAGGCCAAAGAAGGAGACGGAGTCTCCAGAACTGGAGTCACTGATGGCTGTGAGCTACCATGTGGTGGCTAGAATTCAAACCTCAGAACCTGTGGAAGAACAGCCGCGGCTCTTAACTGCTGAGCATCTCTCCAGGCCCGTAACCTACGCTGTGAACAATTTAATCTGCACAATACTTAAGGAGCCCTGTTAGCAGAATAGGAAATTGAAGTCAGGACAAATTCAAGATCCCTCAGTCAATAAATATCAGAGTGAGGACTCAAAACAGGTCACTCCGCACCTGAAGCCTTAACCTCCATCCTAGAAACACCGTGTGTGGAGTGTACAAATGGTTGTCCAGGGTACACATTCAGCCCTAAGACAACCTTTGCAGGAGACTCCATCCCATTACCATTTTACAGATGAGCAGGCTCAGAGGAGCTAAGTAATGTACACAAGGTTTGCACAGCAAACATGTTTGCCGTCAACCCAAATGTGAAACTGTTGCCCCAGAAAGGCTAAAGGCAGGTCAGGCCATGCCCACCTCTCTCCCACTTCTCACTCTCAGAGTCCAGACCTAATGGATCTCTCTTAGGGTGAAACTTATTTATTTATTTAATGTGATTTAGTGTGTGTGTGTGTGTGTGTGTGTGTGTGTGTGTGTGTGTGTGTGTGTGTACACAACCACAGAGGTCAGAAGAGGACATGGAATTCCCATGTCTACCTGATATGTGTGCTGGGATTCAAACCTGGGTCTTCTGTAAGAACAGTCTGTGCTCTTAACCACTGAGCCATTGCTCCAGTCCTGGCTCCTTGGAATAGTTTTGAATTCCACCTTGGAACTTAAGCTGTCAAGTAGGTTGCATTTGGATAAATAAATGAAGAAATGAATGAATAAATGAACAAAGGCGGATGAATGGATGCATAAGCTTCTCAGATCACATTCTCTCTTAGTTCCTGTCACAGTAAGAGGACATTAAACATTTCTCCAGAGAGTCTGGGGGTATCTTCTGAAGAGTCACTTGGAACACAGCTTATCCATATGGCCCCAGAAAAGGAATCACATATTCCCCGATCCCATTTCCATACCTTGGAGATTCCCTTTGTGGTGGGTATGAAAAAATCAGTTCAGAGAGGAAAAAAAATGTCCAAGGTCACACAGGAAGTAGGAATGTAGTGGTTCACCTGTAAAGTTTCTCTTACAGCTACCCCTGGAGACCAGTACACACTCTCTCCTTGTGTTGTGTGTGTGTGTGTTGCTGGGAACTGAACTTAGGGTCTCCAGACAAGTGTTGTACCACTTTGCTGTACCCAATTCTTACTCCTAGGTGTTGGCTTTGGACGGCCACAGACCCTCCACAGGACTGGTAGTGGTCTGCCCAAATCCATAGGCTGACTATCCAGGAAGCACACCCTTGTTTAAAGGGAAATGGAGCAGCACTAAACACATTCTGATGAATTGGGTAGATGACTAGGCTAGGGACCAGGAAGGATCAGGAGTGTCACCTACAGATGTCAAATAGGAGCCCAGGGAGGATTGGCTCCAGCATCTTGGGGGACAGTCGGCAAGGGCCTTGCCTGTCTTCTTACACACCCTTCCTGACCGCCCAGTAATGGGCTGGGAAGACAAAACTCAGTCTAGAGTGGGCACACAGCTGTGGTATCTGGGCCCCACCACAGCCTGGCCCAGCCCAGCCCGCCAGGCCCTCGGCAGACATAATACAAAGGCCTTCTCAGATAGGCGGACAATTCACCCTTTCAGACAGGGCGACTAGGCAACCATCCCATTTCCTCTGTTTCCCTTTGGATCCTTCAAGTGAATCACTCTGGCTAATGACCCTGGGAACAATGAACTGGGAGCAGGTGTGGGCTCCTCTGGCACAGACAAGGACCTGGATCGGAGAAACACCCATCCAATCAGTGCTGATAGAGAGAGATTAATGCCATAGATGTTTTAGGACCACAGAGCCACAGGCCACGAGACCACATCAACTGTGACCATTAGAATAGCGGAAGGGTAGGGTCACAGAGCCACAAAAAGCCAGTATCCCAGAAACATCTAAACTCCTAGAATCACCCTGAGTCCCTGGCTATTAGGCCTCGCTCTGGGGCCAAATACTTGACTCCACTAAGGGACAATGATATATATGTGGACAGAAATAGAAAAATGAACTTGATTCTGTTTGGGTAAAAACTAGGGAAAGAGAAGTTCTCGGCCTGCCTCTATCCTGTCTATCATGGGGTGAAAGAATCTAGAGGTGTGTGTAGATAAAGCATGATGGTCCAATGGAGGCTTTATGGAAAAGGACAGCATTTAAAACAGGCATTAAGTGGGGCTATTTTATTTCTGTTTTTGTTTTGAGGCAGAATCTCACCCTGTAGCCTGGCTGGCCTGGAAGTCACAGAGACCCACCTGCCTCTGACTCCCTAATGCTGGGAGGTGTGTGCAACCACACCTGGTCTGCCATTAAAGTTTTATCTCTACTAGCAACCCCCTGCCTTTTGCTTCAGTCTGTGATGGAGTTACACAACTATTCCCACAGTCTGACACTCAGAAAGCTAAGGCAAAGCCAGGCATGCCTTTAATCCCAGCACTCTGGCAGATCTCTGTGAGTTCAAAGCCAGCCCAGTCTATACAGTGAGTTCCAGGACACCACAGCTATATAGTGAGTCTCTACCTTGAAAATGCAAAAATATAAACTAAAAGACAAAAATAAATAAATACGTAGGAAAGCTGAGGGAGGAAGATTGTGAGTATCGAGCCAGAAAGAAACAAAGTCTACAAAAACACTGAAAATCCAGGCTGCCGAGATGGCTCTGCAGCTAAAGACTAGTGCCACCAAGACTGGTGATCTGAGTTCTCTCTCTCTCTCTCTCTCTCTCTCTCTCTCTCTCTCTCTCTCTCTCTCTCTCTCAGATCCCATACTGAGAATTGAGAGACTTAATTCTTTCAAATTGTCCTTTGTGAATGGCATGGCATGCATCCCCATCCATAGACTCCCATACATGTACACACTAAACAATAATAAAGTTTAAAATGGAACAAAAATAAATAGAAAGGAAAACCAGGAATGTTCTTAGAAAATAAAAGTGGAAGAACCAATGATGGTTATAGATCCCCCCTGGTGTCATATTCCTGACCATTGTTGAGAGGCAAACATCCTATATGGCACACGATGACATTACTGAGTTCGGAGGCTGGAAAGGAGGAGACCATGCAGATAAGACCGCCGTCTTCTCGGAGTATAGGATGGGACTCCACGAGGCAAAGAGAAACAGAAAAGCTACAATCTGAGCCGTTCCCAGGTCCCATGGAGACGGAAGAGGCTGGGGTCAGAACTGTGAGCATTGGGAACCAGTCTGAAGGCTCCACAGAGCTCGCGCCTTAGATGCAAGCTGAGCTATTCCCAGAGCAAGGGCCAGTCCAGGTGAGCCACAGCAGAATTTGCAAACAGGCTTCAAAAACAACTCAACAGACCGGCTGGGAACCGAGGTCCCCACGAGAACAGAGGGCGGCACTAAAGGGAGAAGACAGGGCACAGACACAGCACTAAAAGTCCATAATGGATACCACCCAGGCAGGCCTACACAAGCCAAGAACCCGAAAGCAGGGGGAACACTGGGCAGAAGAAGGGGGTCGGGGAAGGGAGAGATGGCGGAACAGTCCCTTGAGGTGTGCACAGTCTTTACAACAGGGTTGAAAACTTAAACGATCACCATAATGAAGAAAAAATAAAAGACAAAAATAAGAGGGAGCTTCTAGAGATAGAAAAAAATTAACTTTCTCTCTCTCTCTACTCTCTTACTCTCTTTCTTTCTTTCTCTTCGATAGGATCTCATGATGTAGCCTACACTGACTCTGAACTCAAGATCCTCTGCCTCAGCTTCCCACATGCTGAGATTATAGACACTGTACAAGAAGAAAACTTTAAAAAGAGAGAAATAGCGGATCATGTACTTATAAAAATGGTAAGAATTCAGAGACTCCTCAACAGAACGATGGTGGCCAGGGGATAATGGGGGTGGGTCCAAAATGCTGCAAGAAATACACTATGAGCAGGGTCCAAGGTCCAGCAGCCAATTAAATAAAGCCTTTTCCAGAAAAACAGGAGCTGAGGCCAGGTGTGGTGTCAAACACTTTAAATGCCCAAACAGAGGCAGACAGATTTCTGTGGGTTGAGGCCTCTGGTCCACATAGTGAGTTCTAGGAAAGCTGGGGGTCTATACAGAGACCCTGTCTCAAAACAAAAACCATCTGTCAGTCACCAGCAGAACCGTCTGTCCGGCAACAAGAAAGGAAATTCTCTAAAGAAAGGGAAGCCACCCAGGGAGGAAATCCAAAAGTACACGAAGTCAAACTCAGGTCAAAGAGAGTGAATTTATGCATTAATAATAACAGTGCCTGACAGACAGTTACAATGTATCCAAAAGCAAAATACATTACAACAGTCTAGAACAATCCCTGGGTGGAGTGACCAGTCACAAGTTTCTTCCTTCCTTCCTTCCTTCCTTCCTTCCTTCCTTCCTTCCTTCCTTCCTTCCTTCCTTCCTCCCTCCCTCCCTCCCTCCCTCCCTCCCTCCCTCCCTTCCTTCCTTCCTTCCTTCCTTCCTTCCCTCCTTACCTTCCTCCCTCTCTCCCTCCCTCCCTCCCCCCCTTCTTCCTTCCTTCATTTCTTAGTTTTTAAATTTTATTTTCTTCTTTTTTAAGTTCCTTCCTTTTATTATGTTTCTGAAGCTGGCCTAGAATTCACTATGTAACTGAGGCAGCCTTCAAGTAGCTCTAATCCTCCTGTGTCAGCCTTTCTGGTGCTGGGATTACCAGGAGCCACCATGCCTAACTTGTGTTAGATTTTATCAGATATATCAGTGAAGCCCCAGGTCCTGGGTCTGCCTTTGTTGGAGACTTTTTTTTATATATATATATATATATATACCGATTCAACCTCTCTCTCGACCTCTCTCTCTCTTGACCAGGCTAGCCTCTGAGTGCTGGGATTAAAGGTATGCACAACTGCCTGACTCATTTCTTTCTAAGTCAAAAATAAATGAAATTTGCTTGAGACAGTCTTAGGCAGTCCAAGCTGACTATGAACTTACTATGTAGCCAAAAAATGACCTTGAACTCCTGTCTTTCTGCCTCTTCCTGCCAAGTACCTGGGTTACAGGTCTAAATCATCAAAGCTGGCATGGCATCTTTAATAATTAGTTCAAAGAAGGGAGTACAAAGAGAAGATAAGGGACGCAGAAGTGATAAGCAGACAGCAAGCTAGTTGGCTTACATCCAGCCAGCTCGGTGATGACACCAAATGCACATGGTTGGGCAGGGGATGTGTCCTGTTGGCGGCTTGTCCAGTACGTATGAAGCTCAGGGTTTGGTTCCAGCACCACAAAGAACTAGATCTGGTGGCACACGCCTACAATCCTAGCAGTTGGGAGGTTGAGGCAGAAGGATGCAGACCTCAAGATCACTCTCAGTTACATAATGGGTTCAGGGATAGCCTGGACTACAAGAGATCCTATCTCAATCATTAAACCAACCCCATAAAAACTCTGTAAAGTGCATGCACAGTCCTATTAATAGACTAAATAAAAGGAGAAAAAACCCTAATTATACAGTTTATGAAAAACTACCAGATGTGGTAGCTCATACCTATAATTCTAGCCTTTGGGAGGCTGAGGCAGGAGGATCACTAAAAGTTCTAGGCCAGTTAGGACTATCTCAAAAATAAATAAATCTACAGACTGACTGTGGTGCATGCCTTGCATAGGCAGGCAGATCTCTTTGAGTACAAGGCCAGCCTGGACAACAAAGTGAGTTCAAGAACAGCCCGGACAACACAGAGAAACCCTGTCTGGGAAAAAAAAATATAATAAATCCCCCAAATAAGAAATAATTTAAAATTTTTAGATTTATTACTTTTACATCTATGAATGTTTTGCCTGCATGTATGTCTGTGTACCACGTGCATGCCTGGTGCCTAAGGAAGGCACTGGATACCTTGGAACTGCAGTTATGGATGGTTGGGAGCCACCTTGTGGGCACTGGACTGGAAATCGGGCCCTCTACAAGAGTAAGTGCTCTTAACCAGCCAGCCCCAAGAAAATTATTTTAAATTTAAAGACACAGAAAAGTTAAATGGAGAAATACCTAGTATGGACAAAATACTCATGGAAAGAATGACAGAGAGGCTGTATTATTTGTCTCAGTGACTTCAGAGCAGTTATCAGAGATTAGTAGGGACATTTAGCCCTGAAAGGGGTCAGTGAATGAAGATGCTCTGTGCCTCACAGTAGAGTTCCAAGAGAGAATAAAGATGACACACTGGACACTAACAAAGCCATCATGCATTCTGGAAACTTCCACACTCATCATTGGTGAAGCAGATTGATGGAAGTCAAAGCCTTGAATACTGTCACCCAGCTGGACCTCTCTGACACACTGTGCACCCCACCCACCTGTAAAAGTGGACATTTCAAGAGTACTTGAGACATTCAGAGGCTGGGCTGTAATGAAAGCCCTCAGGCATTTCAAAGACCCAAATCAGGACCCTGATTCTGTAGTGCGATGAGGAGACCCTCATGTTCTTGTAGACCAGGGAATGAAAAACAGAACATTGTACACACTGCCTGTGGGTCCCATGGCTATGAGGGATGGCCAGGGAGGCTCCTACAATGGACTAAAATTCTCACACCTTTCAACACAACCATGAGTCAGAGACTTCAGGCTAGCGCAGTGTGTTACCTGCCCTGGGAGGAGCAGACAGTAATGGCTTGGGTAAGAAGTAGGCTTAAACATCACCCATCCCCAGTCTCCTGAGGTAACTCCCACTTCTGGACCCAAAGGCAACATCTTGAGTCTAACACACCAGAAGTATGTTCTCAGTGAACCTTCATCCCCCTTCTGGAAAGATCACTCTGAGCTAAGAGCTCTGTCCAGTAGTAGCTTTCTATATCAGCTCTGGATTCTTCTTTAGTTTCCTGAAAAACTTAGTTGTCTGAAAATCTCTCAGGGATATTGAGATACTGAGACAGAGGTAAAGGTACTTGCCAGCAAGTCTGATGACCTGAGTTCAATCCCTGGAACCCATGTGATGGGATGGAAGGAGAGAACCTCTGACCACCACACACATGCAGTGGTGTTATATGAGGTTTCTGGCTTGGACTTTCCAGTCTAGCCTCGTGGCCCAGATCCGAAGACCCACAGACCCACTGAAATACACAGACATTTATATTAATTTTATGCTGACTGACCTGGGGCCCAGGCATATAACTTGCTAACTCTTTACCCTTAAACTAACCCATGACTCTTATCCTGTTCAGCCATGCAGCTTGGTACCTTTTCTCAGAGCAGCATAGGTGTCTTCTGCATCTGCTTCTCTGGTGTCTCTGTCACATCTCTGCTCTGTTCTTCCTGTTCCCACAGCTTTCTTAGTCTGGTAGCCCCGCCCACACTTCCTGTCTGCCTTCAGCCAATCAGCATTTTTATTAAACTAGTAGGTGGGACAATTATTTACAATGTAACATAATCCCACTACACAGTGGTCTGTGTGCAGCCACACGCACATATAGAAATAAACAAATAAAAAGTGAATATAAAATTTGCTTTGAAGATTCTCTTCTGTTTCCATGTCTTACATTATCTGGAGTACAGTGGAAAGCCACGAAAAGGTGCAAAAGTTGGGACAGTGCAGCAACAAAGGGATATACAGGAAGATCCAGCAGCAATAGAGGAAAGGTAGCAAATTCTATTTAGACAGATCTCTGCCTGTTGTGGGATATTTGTACACTGTGTGAAAATGTATTGCTATGTTTGGCATAAATAGCTGAATGACCAATAGCTATGCAGGAAGTATAGGTAAGAATTGAGAGCAGAGAGAGGACTCTGGGAAGAAGAAAGGTGGAGACACCAGGAGACACAGAGAAAGCAGGACTTGCAGGAAGAGAGGTAACAGCCATGAGCCATGTGGAAGAATATAGATTAATATAAATGGCTTAACTTAAGTTATAAGAGCTAGTAAAACAAGCCCAAACTAAGGCTAAGCTTTCATAATTAATAATAAGTCTCCTGATCATTTTCTGTGAGCTGCTGGCCCTGAGGGGAAAATAAAATCTGTCTACATTTGGCACCCAATGTGGGGCCACATATACACACAGGGCCTGAGAATGCTTTTTTTTTTTTTTTTTTTAAAGTTCAAAACACAGAGTCAAACATAGCTTCCTGTTAGCTGAGATCTCTCAAGCAGGCTTGGCAGCATACAGAGATTGGCTGCTGTCTGTAGGCTGGAGCCAGCTACCGCACCATTTGCCAGTACCATGGGCTAAGCTGAGCTGCTTGGAAGTTGACATAGCAGCTTAAAATTTGTCTCATGGTATCAGAGAATGTTGATGCTCAGTAAACATAGATCTAGATAGAAAAAAATCTCTAATAGTTTACAGTGTATTTTTTAAATGTGCATAGGTTTAAAAAATAAAAAAATGGATATAGATCATCAGAAAAAAATAGTTAATAAATAATAAAATAAAGTCCTTTTTAGGTTTTTTGAGAAAAGGTTTTTCTGTATCACAATATTGGTTGTCCTGGAACTTGCTTTATAGAACACGATAGCCTCGAATTCACTGAGATCTGCCTCTGCCTCTGCCTCTGCCTCCCATGTGCTGAGATTAAAGGCATGTGACACCATTGCTTGGCTTGATAAAGTCTTTAAAATAAAATAAAATAATATAAAAAGGACAAGCCATCTAAAGATGAAAAATACACAGAAAGTCTGGATCCTATATGGTGTCTTGTTAATTTTGAGTTTTTAAAATGGTAGTAAACAGAGAATAACAGACAGCTTTTGAGAGACATGGGATAGTGGAAGAGACTGCTGAAGTAAACAGCCTAGATACTTAGGCATGCCTTAACTTTAAAATAGAATTCAGAAAATGTATTGCTTTGGGGAAGAGATTATGCTTTTGTTTCCACAGAAAATGAAATGCTGTGGATTCCCTCAAGATTAAAGAACAGGTCTGATTTAGGGAGACCCCTTAAAATCATGGCTACAGACATAAAGAAATAAACCTTAAAAAACTACAAGACAGGTTATATATATTTTACCTACTTAAACATGAAACAAAACATCATCCTTGGCTGGCTTGTGTACAATGCACAGTCCATACTTGTGTTAGTACAGATATGTATGCTACTTTTGGAAGTTTGGGTATTTTCAGAGCAAGGGGATTAGACATCAATAAAAATGGATGTTCCAGCCCCTCATAGTGCCTCTATTGCAGTTTCCTCAGAGTTCTGTATCCAGAACAGCATCAAGGCTGATGGATGAGATGGTCCAGCCTCATAGACTACAGATAAACCCTGTGCTTTCCCATTGCAGAGACTGGACAACAAATGTTATGACTCATTTCCCAGGACTTGACCATTGTGCTCATTTTCTCAGGTTCTACTAAAGATGTCATCGCTCCAGACAACTGGCTACAGTCTAGAGATGCCCACATTCTCAAGAGGCAGGGTGGGGGGGGGGCATGTCACAAGTTGTTATTAGTCATGGTCAGGGAGGATACTAAAAAAAGATTAGATTCAGGAATTCATTTTAAAAAGAAAAAGGAGAAATATAGAAATAATAAGATTAAAGGGCAGATTATTAAATCCATTTTCAAACTAAAGAAGCAACTACTAGTCTTAAATATTTTACATCGGTATGAATTTCTGTATATTGATACAAGTTTAAGGTTATTTTTGTTAGAACATACTGTATATATGTTTCTACTCTTGTTTAAGATATTGTACCTATGAAGCTCATTTAATGATGTAATGTAAATTTCTAGTCCTTGAAAGTTATTATTACAAACTATTTAAGGTAATAAAGAAATGCAGGTTAGTAGTCACTCATTATAATCAAAGTTTAAGTCATGTTAAATATGTTTTCAAGATCAAACAAAAGTGTATTTTAGATAGGTTGTCTTCAAATACTTCAAAGACCTACAGAATATGGCATTTAGGATGTTTAATAACCTAAGGCTTTTCATGACAAACAGACACATCTGCTCCTGACAGCACCAATCTACTTTATAAAAGGATGATGAGCATCAAAGAACCTCCATACGAAGTTCGCTTTCTTTGTGGCAAAGCTAGCCACTAGGCGAGAAACTGTTCTGGCCTCAACTGCTGACAGTATGCTGTCCAAATTGGACAAGCAGGACACAAAAGGAAGTCACCACCAAACTGTCAAGACAAGGTAGGACAGTCCTTCAAAATGTTTACTTCACAGAAAAGTCGGCCAGATATTCTATACCTGTAGGCTGAAGATGGATGTCCCAAAATTACAGAGGAAACTTGGGTGACTGTCCAGGCAGCCAGATGTCTCTGTCATTTCTATAGTTTTAGAAACTGTTTGCTCTGAACTCTCAGGTCTCTGATGGAGTTGAAGACTAGATAGTTATAGTTATAGTTTTCCTTGTTACCAAATTCAGACAAGGAACTCATAGAAGATGTATAAAGAGTATAAAGTTGAGAGACATAAAAGTTTAAGTTTATTGAAGAAAATGTTTGAGGTCTAGAGAGATAGTTTTGAGTTGGGAACACAAGTTAGGATAGAAGGTAAATTAGTTACAAAACTTTGGATTAATCAAGATAAGACAGATAATAATTTCTCCACATTTGCCAAAATAAAAACAGGGATTGAATACTTTTCATGTAATTTTTACTTAATAATTGTCCTTATTAAATATAATTTTATGGTGTTAGAGTTGAAACCTTTCCTTTTTAATTAAACAAAAAGGAAAAAATGTTTTGGGATATTCTCACACTGTGTGAAAATGTATTGCTATGATTGGTATAATAAAAAGCTGAACTGCAGGAAGTATAGGCAGGATTTCAGGGCAGAGAGAGGACTCTGGGAAGAAGAAAATCAGAGACTCCAGGGGACACAGAGCAAGCAGGGTGTGTAGAAGGAGAGGAAACAGCCATGAGCCATATGGTAGAACATAAATTAATATAAATGGATTAATTTAAGTTATAAGAGCTAGTGGAACAAGCCTAAGCTAAAGCCAAGATTTCATTATTAATAATAAGTATTGGTGTCATTTTTTTGTGAGCTGGTGACCCTAAGACAAATTTGTCTACATCTGTCCCAGGCTTTCAGACTTCTGTTCTGAGTATCTTACATACATGGTAAATCTGTGTGGTGGTGCTCCCTGTGACTCAGTAATGAACACATTCTCGTTGACTCAAGCATGTTCTAGAATCCAGATGGCATCATCATCTTTTCATCAGTCCTGATGTGTGTCCATCACAGTTCACACTTTTCTTCCACACCCACTTTGATCTACCACCTGCCTTGCCCCTTATAAGCCACACCAAGTCGTGGTATGAGCAGCTAAAGTCTCCTGTCAAGTCATTCCCATTGTGCCTCCCAGCTTGTGAGACTCAGGTCAAGTATAGCCTCTGCCAGGAAGCCTCTCCAGATACACCAGCCCTTCTCTGAATTCACATAGTATCCTATGCATGTCTGTACCATCATGGTGACAGGACTCTGTGACCCCTGGCTTTATAACCAAGTCTGGATTGCTTTTCAGGTCCCAATCCCTGTGGCTACTCAGCCTAGTATTGTTACTCCATGTGACTGGCTGCCCTAGTTTGCCTTCTGTTGTTGGGGAAAAACACTGACTGAAACCAATTTGGGGAGGAAAGGGTTTGTTTTAGTTTATGGGTTATAGCCCCTCATCAGGGGAAGCTAGGGCTGAAGCTCAAGGCAGGAGCTTCAAACAAAGACTATTGACAAATGCTGCTTACTGGCTGCTCCTACTGTCTCATTCACCCTGCTTTATTATGTAAGCCAGGCCTATTTGCTCAGAGATGACATTGTCCACAGTGGGCTGGACCATTCCACATGAATCAAAATGCCCAGACATGCCACGGGCCAGTCTGATGGAAGCAATTCCTCAATTGAGGTCCTTCTTCTCGTGTGACTTCAGTTTGTCAAACTGGCTAAAAGCTAACCAGCCCGTGGACTCTCAGTAAATAGTGGTAGAGCAAACAATAGTGAACATACATACTGCTGTGGGACAATGCTCTTGTACACTGTAAAGATTTGCAATTAGTATTGGTTTAATAAAATGCTGATTGGTTAGTATCCAGGCAGGAAGTATAGGTAAGGCAACCAGACTAGGAGAATTCTGGGAAGAGGAAAGGCAGATAGACAGTCACCAGGCAGACACAGAGGAAGTAAGATGAGAATGCCGGACTGAGAAAAAGTACCAAGCCATGTGGCTAAACATAGATAAGAATTATGGGTTAGTTTAAGTGGAAGAGCTGGTTAATAATAAGCCTGAGCTACTGGCTGATCATTTATAGGTAATATTAAGCCTCTGAGTCAATTACTTGGGATGCAGCTGTAGGATATTTGTGAGTCTCTGGCAGGACAGAAACTTCCAACTACACATGAACCACTTTGTTCCTGTCAGGCTCTTCTGCAAGCACTTGACACAGTCATTTACACAAAGAATGGCCCATGAGGTCGGCATTTATAGATGGGGAAAAGCAACACAGAGAACTCAAGGTACTTGCTGAGATCATGTGGTTAAAAAAAAAAAAAAGTAGCAGAGCCAATATTTAAACCCAAACAAGGTCTACACACTCAGACACCACACCTTGCCATGAAAGAATGAACAATGAAACCAGGAACAAAGACACAAGTGAATTAACAGATAAGGAAGGATTGCATGAATGGACGCCCAGCCTAGCATCCTGGATACTGTGACCAGTGTGCTGTCTTCATCGACACTAACCGCTACTCTGATGGACACATCATGGCTACTTTTCATTTCATGCCACTCACCAAGTTTTAGTTGGTCCTGAGTTGCCATTCACTTGGGTCCCTTACTGGCACCAACCAAAGCTTCCCCTCCCTCACACCCCCCTATAAACCCACTGAGTACCAGGACTGTGGGATCACTGGGTTTCAGAAGTGAAAGAAACACATGGAGTCTGTTCAGCCCAGGAGTGGGCTCAGCCTCCTGGCTTCCCCTTGCCCTCCCCCCACTCACACACTTCTCCTTTCTCAGCTGGATCCTTATCCAGATCTGCGAAACAGAACACACAGGACAGACCCTCTATGTGATATCATGCCCACTTATTCCCATCACTTTAGGGCAGGTACTAAGAACTCTTGAGATGTTCTTATTCCCAATGATCTTTCTTATAGAGCTTCTCCCCCACCAGATAGTCTGGCAAGCTGGGGGTCACAGGTGAACCCATTACACCAGCTGATGGCTGCAAAGGGGGGTGGCACACACACCCCTCCCTTGAAACCCTGGCAGAGGCCCCTCTGGCTCTGAACTGGGTGGTTCATGAACTGGCTTCCAGAAGCTTCTGTGAGCAGCAGTAGGGATGCAAGGTAGGTTGCACAGGGCATACTGTCAGAATCTGCACACAGCCCGGGCTGTCTGGCAGGGATGGTGGGAGAAAGTGGCCAGTCTACAGATGTCAATGGACTCGCATGAGTGACTGACAGGTAGAGCCACTGGGAGAAGAGAGAGGATGGACACACATTGGAAGACTCATCCGGGCTAGGCAGAGCCTCCCACTGAGCCGCCTGTAACCCTATTCATGACCTTCACAGGTGCCCAGCAGAACAGAACAGGTTCTAACCTCTGCGTTCCCACAGAGGACACTGCCAACTTGTGGTTAGGCTTTCTTAGCACTTCAAAGACAAATGACATGGAAGGGGTGGAATTTAACAAAAAAAAAAAAAAATGGTAGATAGGGGCTGGTGGTGGCTGAAGCTTGAGTAGGTGATTTTGAGTAGGTGAGACAGTTATAGACACTAGGGTCTTGCTGGGGCCGGGTATCCCCTGCAGCATCCGGCAGCCAGGCCCATCAATATTCAGGTGGCTGCTGTTAGCACAACTCTAGTACTGTTCAGGACCTAGTGACACTAGAGAGGCAGGCTTTGTGCAGGACAGAGCATGTTCCAAGAGGGGTGGGGATGGGTGGACATGCAATAAGCTAAGCCTAGCATCTGGCCATGTCTTGCCCACGTGTCCTGTCCTGGGGCCGAACAGGGCACAAGGCATGCCAGAGAGAGCCAATGAAGTCCTTATAAAGTGAAAACTGGGGTGTGAGTCAGTCAACCCCAGCTCAGCAACTGGGCTCACTCACAGCAAAGGCATCTCTTTCAGCTCTTTTGAGCAAAGCCTTTCTCTGCAGTGGAGGTGAAGTCATCTTTTGGTAAACACTGCCTTGCCTTGCGGTTAATTTCCTCTGAACTTTCTGCTCTGTTTAATCTGTTGAGCTTGAAGGGGAGCTGGAAACCCGGGGAAGTGCAAAGGTCCATGGTTGAGTCACAGGCCCAGCCAAGTTCA
Source organism: Phyllotis vaccarum (assembly GCA_033318265.1). Lineage (NCBI taxonomy): Eukaryota > Metazoa > Chordata > Mammalia > Rodentia > Cricetidae > Phyllotis > Phyllotis vaccarum. The sequence continues at coordinate 54,313,747 of JARWLC010000003.1, read as the reverse complement.
GCTCCTGCTCTGGCTGCTGGTATCTGTCCTGTCCCATGCAGGTCATGCCTGTGGGCCTGTTTCTCTGTGAAGTCACCAGGTGGAAAGGAGCCTGAAGAATACACAGCCATGTACCCTCTAGCCCCAAACACTTATAGACTTCATATATATCAGGCACTGTGCTGGAACGATGGGAATCCAGCAGTTTCCAATGGAAAACACTCACACACAGTGTGCACACACTCTCATATATACACTTGTCCACCTGTAGACACACATACACAGGGACACATGTGCACACAACACACAAAAAAAGAGAGAGAAAGTGAAAGAGCGTGTGTGTGTCTTTGCCCTTCCTTGCCCTTCAAAAGGGCCCATTCTGGGCCTGGCAATATGGCTCAGCAAGATGTCACCAAGCCTGGCAACTGAGTTTGATCCCTGAAACACATATTGTGGAAGGGGAGAACCAACTCCTGCCAGCTGGCCTCTGACCTCCACACTAAAAAGAAAGTCAGACAGACAGACACCCAATATAAATAAATGTTAAAAAAAAAAAAAAAAAAGCTTCTAAGTGCACCTTCTGTGGGGAGGGCACTCAGTGGTCAGATGTGCCCATAAACAAAAAATAAAGCATTCTGGGATTGGCACTGAGATGAGGTCTGAACTCAGTAGTTGAGGCTGGAGCTGGGTCTCAGCTGGCTTTGCACTTGCCTAGCATGTGTGAGACCCTGCGTATGGTTCCCAGCAGTGAAAAAGACGAGTCTGTAGTAGGAATCTCAGCTAGGGAAGCAGGCAGAGCAGGCAGGGTGTCCCCAAAAAGAGCTGGTGGAGTAGGGGGTGACTAGGCTAGCCCCCAGGGTTCTCCCAGGTCAGTAAGAAAATCTCTCTGTTCCTCACCCTTGGTCATGACAGGGCTGTGGGTGTTAGGCAGGCAGGAGGACACAGAGCTGGTAGTTGACCAGTGTGAACCAGAGGCTTTTGGGGACAAGCATCAGGAAATGGTACTACTTCAACTAATTTAGAGCTGTCATACTAGTCATATCTACAGTCATAATGTGGACAAAAGGCAACAAGTTCCCAAATATATCTAAAGTCACTGTATCCAACAGTTCTGTTTTCTGAGAGCTGATGAACTCTAGCACGGTTTTGTTCAGGTAATTTTAAATATTTCAGTACAAATCACGGGGTGTGAACTAATGCTCTTGTAAATGCTAAAGATTCGTTACTTGTATTGGTTTAATAAAATGCTGATTGGCCAGTAGCCAGACAGGAAGTATAGGAGGGGTGACTAGGCCAGGAGAATTCTGGGAAGAGGGAAGGGAAAGCAAAAGACACCGGCCAGATGCTGAGGAAGGAAGATGAGAACACTGCACTGAGAAAAGGTACCAAGTCAAGTGACTAAGCACAGATAAGAATTATGGGTTAATTTAAGTGTAAGAGCTAGATAGTAATATGCTTAAGCTACTGGCCCATCAGTTACCATATTATTAGCCTCTGAGTCAATTATTTGGAAACCGGCTGCTGGGTATTTGAGAGTTCCTGGCAGAACAGAAACTTCCCACTATAATGGGGCACCAGATTGTCAGAGAAGGCTAGCCTCCTGGGTCCAACTAAAGAAATTCATAACTCACTTCTCCAAGGCAAGGCACCCATGGAGTTGTCAGGTGATACCTCAGGGAAGGTCTTCAGGATGCTGGGGAAGCTACTGGAGAATAAAGTACCCACATCTGTGGCAATCTGTACCCTTTCACTTCTAAGAAGAAAAATGCAGGTCCCCAAACCAGGCACCATTTCTCTAGAACATGCCCATGGGCAGGCCTTGGCCAGGAAGTGACCTGTTATTTGACCTTGTATTGAGCATCAAGAATGCTGGGGCCAATTGCTCCTTAGAAATATGTATATCAGGACTGACCACTTCTGGGAATACACCAAGAAAAAAGAGGAGGAGAGTATAAATGCTTCTCTGTCCTCAATTTCATTTCTTGAGACACACCATCCCACACCATCCCCTTGGAGCACAGAAGGAAAGAGATGTGGGGAGAGGGGAGGCAGGTGTCACCAAGCGTCTCTGGCTCCTGTCTTGTGCCCCATGGTGCTCAGCCCAAGTTACCAGAGGCATCTGAGATCTCGGATGCTAATGAAATGAGATAGGCATGGCCTCTACATACAATCACAATACAGGAAAGGTTCCAGGCTGGACTCATGCTCCACAGTCAACCTCAGGACTGACCTGGGCAGGCAGCAGGACTCTGACCTCTGTCCAGGCCACGGATCTCTATCTGCGTGAGCTCCCTCTCTGCTCACAGACTTAGTGTTTTGGGCTGTGGAGAGGGATCATGTGAGGGCTGAGTGAGACAGCATCTATGAAGACCTCCTTCCCCGGGTCTGAGAGGGCCTCTCTAATGTTTTTGACCGTCTTAGAAGCCAGGTAGAAACAGGTCTGTGGGAAATATGGTGAGCCACAGTGGGAACTTTGGATGCAGGTAAACCTGGGTTGTCTAGGTGCTGGGTGGTGCAGGGAGCCCCTCCCTCCCTTGGAAACAGGTTCACTTCAAACAAGGCCCAACCACACACTTAGCCACTTTATGCTCCATTACCACCTGCTTCAGTTGACTAGAATGAGTCAGCCAAGCCTCAGGTTAAAGCAAGGTCACTAGGAAATGACAGGCTCACACTTCATTAGAAATCCATATAAAGCAGTAGAACCATTAGAGCCCTGTTAAAGGAAGCCAGAACCAGGATGTCATTGACCCAAGACATTCCTCTGAGAATGCCTTCAGACCAATGAGGCAGAGGTAGACAGCCCAGGGAGAACCTGGCATCCACACTCACTGCTTTATAGCAAGACTCAGTGAGGATCAAAGATGGAGCCGAGTGTGGGGATGTGGCCTGTGATCCCAGTATTCGGGAGGCTGAGGCAGGAGGACTGTGAGTTCAAAACCAGCCTGGGCTACACAGCAAGAGCCTTGTCTGAAGGAAAGGAAAAGAAGGCAGGAAGAGGAGGTGAAAGGGGAGGAAGGAGGGGGAGAGGGGAGGAGGGAGGAGGGAAGGTGAGAGGGGAGGAGGGAGAGGGAAGAGGGAGGAGGGAGGGTGAGAGGGGAAAAGTGAAGGAGAAAATGTGAGAGGGGAGGAGGGAGAAGGGAGAAGGGAAAGGGGAGGAGAGAGGGGGAGAGGGGAGGAGGGAGGAGGGAAGGTGAGAGGGGAGGAGGGAAGGTGAGAGGGGAGGAGGGAGAGGGGAGAGGGAGGAGGGAGGGTGAGAGGGGAAAAGTGAAGGAGAAAATGTGAGAGGGGAGGAGGGAGAGGGGAGGAGTGAGGAGGAGGGGGAGGGGAGATGTGGAGGAAGGAAGGGGAGAGGGGAGGAGGGAGAGGGGAGGAGTGAGGAGGAGGGGGGGAGACTTGCAACTGGGTCATCTTTGCCCATCACTAAACTCTTCTGGAAGCCACAGACTCCATCTGAAGGGGTTCCCTTGTGACCTTTTTGTCCCTAAATGGAATGAATGTGAGATTAAAAAGTTCATGTGCTTTGGCCCAATCATTTAGTTTTAGATTTTTTTTTTCCCCTTAAAGTCTCACCTGTGGTTCTGACAGTAGCTTTGGTGCAGGATCTTGGCAGGGCAGGGAAGAGTTATTCATACAAGTAATAATCAGAAGAAATTAAATCCAACAAAGAAATGGAAAGTTCAGTAGAGACTTGATAAAAATGGGGGAAATGTTGTGAACAGCATATTCAGCGTGGGGTGGATGGGAATGACTCTGCTACAAACACCACTGTGCAAGACTACGAAGATCTCAATCCCTGGAGCCCCAGAAAGACAAAAGCTGATGTAACAGTATATGTCAGAAATCCCAGAACTTCTACAGTGGGCAGGAGGCAGAGACCAGAGAATCACCCAGCCAGTGGCTCGTGGGTTGCTGAGCTCAGAAGACTCCAAATAGCAGAATGGAAAGAAAACACAGTGTAAACACACAGATAAAACAGCAGGCCAGAGCAGGGGTGGAGGATCCTTGCTCCTTTTAAAGTTAGCCTCTCCAGGGTCTCACCTAACTGACTAATTCCAGGGTCTCAGCAGAGGTCCCCAATACCTTCCTCAAGCATTACTTGCCAGCACCCAGGGACCTACTTCTCTCTGGTTACTCTGAGGACCAGACTCCCCTTGTAGACATTCTAGGGCCCGGATGTCACCCAGCCACACAGAGACAGTGAAGGGTCACTGAGATCTCAGCCATCCTTTGCTCACATTGTATCGGTGGACACAGCCAGTGGCCAAATCTGAACTATCTTCATACATCTGTCTCTGTCCTGACAGCTGTTGTGCTGCCGTAAGGCAGGTTAGTTATGACCCTAGAACCTACAACATATGTTTTCCTGGGAATTTACTAGGAATGCAGCTTCTAAGGTTCTGCTTGAACATGGTGGGCCAGCCTGGGCTCTGCCTAGCTCTCCAGGCAATCCCTATACAAAGCTAAATTGATAAATCTGGGAGTAGGGAAGACTTGGAGCCCAGAATTTTTGTAGGGAGCCTTGAAGTGGAAGCTTCCATACCTTGCTGCTTGCCTGAGGCCACCAAGACAAGCCTGAGGTCAGAGTCACATTTGTTGACCTATGGCCATGAGAAAGAAAACACATCAAAGCAAACAGAGGCAAAGATTGTGGCATTTGAGGTTGTGATAGGAAGGAATTCTATCACAATAAAGTCGAAGTGAAGGGATTTGAAGCCCTGTGCAAAGGGATCCCCATAATCTCGACTGCATGTACATCCAAAGTCCTGTTTCTTGAAAACCACAGTTAAGTTTGTGTCCACAAAGTGCTGTAGAATAATTCTCTTGTACACCGTAAAGACTTGTCACTCAAATTGGTTTAATAAAATGCTGATTGGCCAGTAGACACGCAGGAAGTATAGGTGGGGCAACCAGACTAATAATTCTGGGAAGAGGAAAAGCAAAGTTAGACTCGCCAGCCAGACACAGAGGAAGCAAGATGGGAATACCATACTGAGAAAGGGTACCAAGTCATGCTGATGTGGGATGTCTTTCTGTATGCTGTCAATAAAGGAACTGTATTGGCCTATGGCAGGCATCTTAGACGTAGGCAGGGAAATTGAACATAGATGGGGGAAGGAGGGCAGAGTCAAGAGAAATGAAATCCAGTTGCCCAAGAATCACCATGTAAAAGTAACACAGGTGAGCCACGGGCCAAGTGGCAGTACAGATTAATGGAAATCGGTTGAGTTAAGATACAGGAGCTAACTAACAATATGCCTGAGCCATAGGCCAAACAGAATGAAATTAATATAAGCATCTGAGTCTTTGTTGGGGGGCTAAGCAGCAGGTCCGTACCATGGGGCTAGGCGGTCTGGAACTGCAGGTCTCTGGATCTGGACCACCAGCCAGACAGACCAGAAACTTCATTCTATACCATGTGGTTAAGCATAGATAAGAATTATGGGTTGGTGTAAGTGTAAGAGCTAGTTAGTAATAAGCCTTACCTACCAGCTGAGGATTTATAAGTAATCTAAGCTTCTGTGTGGTAATTTAGGAAGCAACTGCTAGCCACCAATGAACAAGGAGACATTTCTTAATGAGTGTGAAGACAGACGTCACCCACAAACATAGGTGGTTATGACATCTTGGGCTAAGACATGTTCTCAAGAGAGATCTGGCCTCTGACAACTCTGAAGTTGCTCTTATTCAAATTTGTCATTTCAGACTGGCCAATGGCTGGATAGAATGGCATGTTCTCAACCCAAAGGAGTTTGTTGTAGATGTTTTATTATTTTATGTATATGGATGATTTGCCTGTGTGTATGTCTGTGTACCACCTGTATTCCTGGTGCCCACAAGAGGTCAGAAGAGGGCATTGGATCTCCTGGAACTGGAGTTTTAGGTGATTGTGAGCCACCATGTGAGTTATGGTGCTCTTAGCCACTCTGCAAGAGCAGCCAGTGTGCTTAACCACTGAGACAACTCTCTGGTCCTACCTCAGGTAAGGTTTGACATTCTCAGGTTGAAGGTATTTGCTGTGGAATAATTCTCTTGTATACTGTAAATATTTGTCACTCAAACTGGTTTAATAAAATGCTGACTAGCCAGTAACCAGGCAGGAAGTATAGGCAAGGCAACCAAACTAAGGATGATGGGAACGAGCAGAATAGAATCCGGAGAGATGTCAGCCAGCCATCAAGCAAACAGGATGTGTAGAAAAATTAATAAGTCACAAGCCATGTTGCAGAATGTAAATTAATAGAAATAGGTTAATTTAAATGTAAGAACTAGTTAGTAAAAAGCTTGAGTTATTGGCCAAGCATTGTTTGATTAATATAAGCTTTTGTGTGTTTATTTGGGAACTGGTAGGCTGTAGTGGATTTATGATGTTACATTGTAAATAATTGTCCCACCTATGAGGTTAATGAAAAGTGCTGAGTGGCCAAAGGTAGACAGGAAGTGTGGGTGGGGCTACCAGACTAAAAAAACTCTAGGAACAGGAAGCACAGAGCAGAAATGCCACAGAGACTCCAGAGTTGCCAGAAGATGCAGAGGACAACTATGCTGCTCTGAGAAAAGGTACCTAGCCCCATGGCTGAACAGGATAAGAGTCATGGGTTTAAAGGTAAAGAGTTAGCAAGTTATATGCCTGGGCCTTAGGCCGATCAGCCTAAAATTAATGTAAGCATCTGTGGGTCTGTAGGTCCAAACCTTGAGGCTAGGCCCAAAAGTCTGGGCCAGAAACCTCTTACTACAGTAGGCAGGAGAGAAATGCCTGGCTACAGGTGTTGAATGAATCCCATTCATAAAGCACTTTCGCAGAGCCTGGCAAACAGTTAAAGCTGAGCTGTAATTTAGCATAATTTTATACATAAGATAGATGAATACATGCATAATAGACAACCATGTCATAATTTAATTACTGTGACTATTAATTGAAATAATAAGGGTTTGGTTAATACATGAAAGGAGGCGACTAGTGTTATTCTTTCCCTTGGCTTCTATTCTGCAGGAATGGAGCCTAGATTACGGTAAAGGCGTGGATTTTTAGCTAGAGTGCTTGCCAGTATGATGAGGCTCTGGGGTTAGTCCTCAGAATGGACTAAACTAGCCATGGTAGCTCACACTTGTAATCTCAGCACTTGGGAGGTGGAGACAGGAGGGTCAGACATTTAAGCCCAGCCTCAGCTACTGTCTTTGTTAGGGTTTCTATTGCTGTAAGAGACGCCATGGTTATGGTGTCTCTCAATTGGGGTGGCTCGCTTACTGTTTCAGAGGTTCAGCCCATTGTCATCATGACAGGGAGCATACGAGGGCAGGGAGACTGATGCATCTTGAGCAGCAAGGCAACAGGAAGTGGACTGTGTCACACTGAGCAAAGGAGACCTACAAGTCCCTCCCCCAACCCCAGTGACATACTTCCCAGAGAGGCCAAAGCTAATCCAACAAAGCCATACCTTCCTGTAAATTTCTTGAGGCCAATTACATTCAAATACCACAGCTACATAGTGAGTTTGAGGATAGCCTGGGTTACAGGACACACACACACACACACACACACACACACACACACACACACACAGAGAGAGAGAGAGAGAGAGAGAGAGAGAGAGAGAGAGAGAGAGACCCCTGAAATGCTCAAACTGATTCTGTTTCTTTCTATGCAGGTCATACGCAGATTAACCATGTCCAGAACTGGGCTGAGAGGAAAGGGGGATTCCATGATGAGGTTCAAATATCCCCAGGGATTCATGCCCTGGAGGTTTGGTCCCCAGTATGGCAGCTACAACCAGATGGGGGAGAGCAGTAAACCTAGACATTCCCAGGACTCTTGTTGCTCATTGCTGGATAGTCCTTGGGCAGACAGCAGGTTCCCTTTGTCTTCCCCACACACACTGTGATGTAGTCAAGGGACTATGGACCTGGAAGTGGAAGCCATATGATTTGAGGCTTCCAGTCGCCAGAATTATGAGCCAAATAAACCTCTTTTCATTAGGAAGAACCCAGCCTTGGGTACTTTACTGTAACAACAGAAAATGAACTAAGATAAAACCTTTAGCATCTAATGAGATACAATTCATAAGCTGATTATTCCCAGGCTTGCAAAATGTAGCAGTTAGCAGGCACAGCTGTGGCAGTTAGTGGATTGTGATATTTCAGTGTATTATAACTATACCCATTTGTTTAAATGCTGGATGAAAGGTGAGACTTTCATAGGTGTGTGGTTTGCTGTTTATTTTGGTTTGTGGTTTTGCTTTTGGTTTTATGGATTGAATCCGGGTCTCGCTCTAGTTTGAGCCTGAACTCACGATCCTCCTGTTTCTGCCCACTGAATACCAGGATGGCTGGGATGCACCACCACACCTGGCAAAACCGAACAAGGTGCCTAGAAAATGGAAGACCTAAGCAAGACCCAAATCAAGTTCTGAGAAATGTAAGCTATAATGGAGGCTGGAAAAAAATGACTCAGTCCTTAAAAGACTCAAGTTCGATTCCCAGCACCCACAATTGTCTGTAACTCCAGGAAATCTAAAACCCTCTTCTGGCCTCCCTGGGTATCAGATGCACATGTGGTAGTCATCTATACAGACAAAACACTCATACATATAAATACTACCAGTACTGATGATCATAATAAAGAATACACTTTTAAATATCCACTAGAATGTATTCAGAGACGCAGGGGTTGAGATAGCAGCACATGCCTGTAATCTCAGCACTCAGGAGGCAGAAGCAGGAGGATTGTGAATTGGAGGCTAGCCTGGATTGGAGACTTTGTCTCAGAAACAATAGGGAAATAAAGAGAACATAAGAGAACTTGTTCATTAAGTTGATGTGGTATCAGGGTCACTGTGTGTGTGTGTGTGTGTGTGTGTGTGTGTGTGTGTGTCAAAACTATGAAACTGAGCTGGGCATGATGGCACAAACCTTTAATTCCAGAGGCAAGTGGATCTTGCAGGCAGATCTCTATGAGTTCGAGGCCAGCCCGCTCCACAAAGCAAGCTTCGGGACAGCCAGGCCTACACAGAGAAACCCTGTCCTGGAAAACAGAAGAAAGAGAAGGGAGGGGAGAGGAGGAGAGAGGAGGGGAGTGGGGAGGGGGGAGAGATAGCTCAGAAGAGCACTGGCTGCTCTCCAGAGAACCCAGGTTCAGCTCCCACATGACATCTTACAACTGCCTTGCACGTGGTACATATACACACACTCAGGCACCCATTCATATATAAAATAACATAAAATTAAACAGATGAAATGTTTTTAAAACACCATAAAGTCATATCTCTATGGTATACATGGCTTATTATGGTCGTCCATGCCTCAGGAAGGCTATTATAAAATAAATACAAATAAAAGAAGGAAGGAAGACAGAGAAGGTGGTGTGGACAGCCTTGAGGAATTTCACTCGTGGACACACAACAGCAAGACAGAAAATGCTAAAAACCCACTCATTGGGATGCAGATCTAGAGAGCCTCACATCAAGCAAGCAAATTGAAGGGTGTGGGGGGGTAGTGACACATGATTGTAATCACAACACATGGGAGGCTGAGGCAGGAGGATGGTGGTGAGTTTGAGGCAAGTTTGGGCTATTGAGTGAGACCTGGTCTCCAAACAAACAAAAAAGAAATAAGAGAGAAAACAAAGGTCCAGATGGTTTCACCAGGGACTCCGGCTCACCACCTAGGGGAGAGATGCTATTACATCCTCTATAGAATGCAGAAGTTGCAGGAGGCGGAACTGGTCCTGGGTCACCGTTAGACGGTGTGCTACATGCCTGCAACCCTGTAAGTAAGCCCAACAAACTCACTGGTTGGGGCCGGTGGAAGAAGGTTCATGTCTCTAGGAAATACAAAAAAAATGCAACACAAGCTGAGTGCTGGTGGTGGCAGACAGAGGCAGGCGGATCTCTGAGTTCAAGGGCAGCCTGGTCTACAGAGTGAGTTCTGGGATAGCCAGAGCTACACAGAAGTGTCACAAAGAACAAAAGCCAACAAAACAAGCCAACCCCCCCACGTCCCCCTCACTTTCCATCCCCCTCACTTCCCCCCCATGTTCTCCCCCCCATACTGAAGGCAGCCAAATAAATCATGAAAAGAGAATGACAGCTTGGTGACAGAGCATAGGCGCCACCAGCAGGTGCAGAGCCTTGAGTTCTGTCCCTGTGCCTCAGGAAGGGTGGGAGAGAGGAGAGAAGAGACTGATGTTCCCCATAAACATGGAAGATTAGCACAGCAAACCCAGCAAAATACACTCAGAGGCCAGGACCTCAAGGTCCCTCCTAGGAGTGCAAGATTGGTATAACTAGGCCACGTTATCACAAAAAGAAACAAAGCAAAATACACAAGAAAAAAATGGTTCAACAAGCTGAGCCTCCCCTCACAGTCCCCACCCCCATTCCTGTCCCTGTGCACAGGGGTCACAGGTAACTAACTTCCTCACTCAGTATCAGGCATCTGTGAAAAACCTACAGCTGGAATCACTCTTAACAGAGAAATCCAGGCTGAGGCAGGTGAGTGTGTTGTTGCTGGTTTCAGGCACAGAGCTTCCAGAAAGACGAAGACACTGACTACATCAGGCCCTGATGCAGATGGATAGACAAGACACCAGAGGCCTTTCCACTGGGAAAAAGCAAATGCAGCACAGCCACTCAGAAAGACAAGGCAGCTGGGTAGGCGTTCTAAAAAGCAAGGGGTAACTCTTATCCCAGGACAAGGCAAGACTTCTTATCTAAAATGCTCAGAACCTCGAGTGCTATGGGATTGTTTTGTTTTTTTAAAGTATTTGCATGCTCCTAAGGAGACATTTTTGGCAGAAGGCCAGACTCAACCAGGTTCCTCACATTTTGCATGCACCATCGTACACACAACCCTGAGGTAACTGCCTGCCATGTTTTGGGTGAGCCTATGTTTAGACTGAGACCAGTCACCCAAGTGGAATTTTCCACTTACGGCATTATGGCAGCTGATTTTGAGATTTTTGGCTTTGAGAAATAGGGATGCTTCCACTATCTCCATTCGAGGGAACTGAAAACTTACCCCACAAAGGTTTGTATAAACCCACAGCCCTGTTCATAAATCAGCAGACTGACACAACCCAGATCTATTCTGCCTCTGTGGAACAATACTGAACAAAATCAGATAGATAGTCTGTGGCAATAGGAGGCATCAGAAGGGGGGGGGCAGATACTGCATATCCTGTGTGTGAACCTCAAACTATCATGTTAAGTAGACATGCCAAGGACACAGGCTGCAACCATCTATTCACATGAATTCTAGGGAAGAGAAAGTTTGGGGGCAGGATCAGTTCCAAGGCCATCCGAGGGTGGAGACAGACCACAAAGGGACAAGGAGGAGTGTAGGGATACTGACACTTGACCACAGTGTGGCATCATCACCACTGTGAGAGTTAATTGATGTTCACTGGCAGAATGCTTATCGTGGGTGACTTTCACCCAACGCGCAGAGAGAGTCATCACAGAACAGAAATCTGCAGGGACAGGCTGGAGGCTGTGACCTAATTCACGTCTGCTCTGACATCCATGCACTACAATCTGTCAACTTTCCAGGCAAGGCTGACCAAAAGAGGAGTTACCATGGCTACAACCACTCAGTTCATGGGACAGGAAGGCACATGACCTAGTAATTGCAAAGCAATATGACAAGGCTCAGCTAGAGCTCCAGACACTGAGGACACCACATAGGAGGCCCTCTGGGATAGGGAGACAGAGGCTCCAGGAAGCTGAGACCGTGTTCTTCAAGCTGGCTTAAAGTTCTTAAACACTACCTTTCTCTTTCTGCCTGCCAAAGGGACAATCCTTTTTCTTTCTTTTTAAATTACTGTTACATTTTTTTATTTGTGTGTGTGTGCATGGGCCACTGTTGTGGGGCTTTTTTTCCCCTTACTCTTTTGCTCTTTGGAGGGCCTGACACCCAGCTCCCAAATAAATACACTCTCGAGAGACTTATTCTTACTTGTAAATGCCCCGTCTAAGCTTGGCTTGTTTCTAGTCAGCTTTCCTTAAATTATCCTGTCTACCTTTTACATCCAGGCTTTTACCTTTCTCTATTTCTGTTTATCTTTTCCTCTTATTTCATGGCTGGCTGTGTGGCTGTGTGGCTATTTGGCTTTGTGGCTGGATAGCTAGGTGGCTGTGTAGCCTGGTGGCTAGGTGGCTGTGTGGCTGTGTGGCTGTGTGGCTGTGTGGCCATGTAGCCTGGTGGCTGGGTGGCTGTGTGGTCATGTGGCCAGGTGGCTGTGTGGCTGTGTGGCTGTGAGGCTGGGTAGCTGGGTGGCTGGGTGGCTGTGTGTCTGGGTGGCTGGGAGGCTGTGTGGCTGTGTAGCTGTGTAGCTGTGTGGCTGTGTGGCTGGATGGCTGGGAAGCTGTGTGGCTAGGAGGCTGGGAGGCTGGGAGGCTGGGAGGCTGTGTGGCTGTGTGGCTGTGTGGCTGTGTGGCTGGGAGGCTGGGTGGCTGGGTGGCTGGGTGGCTAGGTGGCTAAGAAGCTGTGTGGCTGGGTGGCTGGGTGGCTGTGAGGCTGGGTGGCTGTGTGGCTGGGTGGCTGTGAGGCTGGGTAGCTGGATGACTGGGAGGCTGTGTGGCTGTGTGGCTGTGTGGCTGGGAGGCTAGGTGGCTGGGTGGCTGGGTGGCTAGGTGGCTAAGAAGCTGTGTGGCTGGGTGGCTGTGTGGCTGGATGGCTGGGTGGCTATATGGCTGGATGGCTGGGAAGCTGTGTGGCCGGGAGGCTGTGTGGCTGTGTGGCTGTGTGGCTGTGTGGCTGTGTGGCTGTGTGGCTGTGTGGCTGTGTGGCTGTGTGGCTGTGTGGCTGAGTGGCTGTGAGGCCGTGAGGCTGGGTGGCTGGGAGGCTGGGAGGCTGGGAGGCTGGGAGGCTGAGTGGCCGTGAGGCTGTGAGGCTGGGCTATGTGGCTGGGTGGCTGGGTGGCTGAGTGGCTGTGAGGCCGTGAGGCTGAGTGGCTGTGAGGCCGTGAGGCTGGGAGGCTGGGAGGCTGGGTGGCTGTGTGGCTGGGTGGCTGTCCCATTCTTTTCTCCTTTATTCTTTCTTCCCAGAAGTTTCCTCCTATTTATTATTTCTCTCTGCCTGCCAGCCCTGCCTGTCCTTTCTCCTGCCTTGCTATTGGCCTTTCAGCTCTTTATTACATCAGTCAGGTATTTTAGACAGACACAGTAACACAGCTTCGCAGAGATAAACAAATGCATCATAAAAGAATACAACACATCTTTGCATCATTAACCAAGTGTTCCATAAACAAATATAACACATTTTAAACTAATAGTCTATGACAGGCCACAGAGCATAGGAAGTCAAAAGACAGCTTGAAGGAGTCGTTCCTTCCTTCTCACGTGGTTTCAAGATCAAATTCAGATAAATTGTCAGGTTTGGCAGTAAGCACCTTTAACCACTGAGCCATCTCTCTGGCCCTATTTTTTTTTTTTTAAACTAAGGTTAATGAAATTTATTATTACCTTGAGAGTTTTCTGAGACCTTCTAAGACCTTCTGAGGTCTTCTGAGACCTGTGGTGGTGCAAACATGTTGGGCCCTCCTGTGTAGCTGTGAGAGTAGCCATGGTGATCACGGCCTGAATACTGACAGGATACACGATGCCAGGAACAGTGGGTGGCAGTAAGGACAGGATCCCAGGGGTCAAAGACCCTCAGTAAGACCCAGAAGCCCCATTTGGCTAGTGCAGAGTTAGCAAGTTACCTCAAGAAGCTACGAGGGTGTGGGGTATAAACTCGTTCCCAAGGGCAGGACAGAATCCTACCATGTTATGTGATATTGTCCGTGAGTGAATCTAATTGTCTGTTGCAAGGGTGTAACTTTGTCCCGGCTACCTCAGCAACCCTGAAGGGCAGAGCCTGGCTCACAGGGCTTCCTTATATGCCTGGAAAGGAGGAAACAGTCTTATTGGCTACCTATTGTATACTCTTTTTGTTTGTTGGTTTGCTTTTCAAGACAGGGTTTCCCTGTGTAGTCCTGGCTGTCCTGGAACTTACTCTGTAGACCAGGCTGGCCTTGAACTCAGAAATCTGCCTGCCTCTGCCTCCTGAGTGCAGGTGTGCGCTGCAGGCCACAGCGGCCGCTGCCACCACCCAGGTTTGTTGTTGTTGTTTTAAGACACTCATATCTGGTTTTGTTTATGTTTGTGTGTGAGACCACAGTGGTGTGGAGGTCAGAGGACAACCCCAGAGGCTGGTTCTCACCTTCTACCTTGATTTTTAGATAAGAGTATCTTTTGTTGTTTCAAGCCATGCTACACACTCCAAGCCTCTCAGCTGGCCTATGAGCTTCCAAGAGATTCTTCGGTCTCTGTCTTCCATCTTGCTGAGGGAGTATTGTAATTACAGACACGTGTCACAATGTCCAGCTGTTACATAGGTCCTGGGGATCTGAACTCAAGTCATCTGGCCTGTGTAGCAAGAATTTTTACCCAATAAGCTGTTTTCCCAGCCCCCAATGCATGGTTCATGAGCATTATCTATGCATCCAATCTTTATGTACAGTATAAATCTTTATGTTCCATTCACCATTTTAGGACAGGGAGACTGAAGTCCAGCCGGGTAGAGTGACTTCCCCAAGGTCATAGAGGAAGGTAGCTAGGGCTTAACCATGATGTGCTTTCCCCAAACCCCAGAGATACAGGGTACAAATGAGACAGGCCTGATCAGCTCTGGGAGGGGGCTGGCAATAGGCAGTCTGAGGTCACTGTCTTCCTTCTTGCCTGGCTCCCTGCCTCAGTTGTCCCGGCTGCTAGGAAAGTCAGGATTACCTCAGGCATGACTAATGATTGAAAGATGTACTGAAAGTTAGCTCCTCTGACTAAGAGGAAGGAAGGGATGTCCTTGGACTCCCACCCCAGCCCCACAGTGTTTCCCAATTCCTTCTACTGGTTTGGCAGTCTGGGCAGGGAGGTGTGGACCTGCAGGATTGCAACAGCCATCCACCTTGCCTCAGTCTCCTGTCCCACAGAGGCTGTTCATGTGCCTGCCATTGCCACTTGGACCTTTTAGGGTTTTCAGACCCAGAGCTGAACACAGGTCCCTGTGCTTGGGACCTGGCCCTTCATTCACCACCCCACCCCCCTTTCCCTGACAGGAAAGTAGGGCATGGGTTTTTTGTTTGTTTGTTTGTTTTATTTTTTTACCATGCTGGGGATCGACCCGGGCAGGCGGGCTCTTAAACATACTAGGCAAGCACTCCACCAACTGAACCACATCCCTGGCCTCTAAGTGTGAAGCAGAGCTAGAGAGAAAAGATGCTCCAGCCCTGCTTGCTAAGAGGAAGGAAATTAGACCTTCCAAAGGGCCTACTCCGCTGTTTTGATTGTGATTGTGGTAGGTGCATGCACGCCCTTGTGGGCTTCTTTTTCAGACCAAGATCTGGCTCCTGTTCTCTTGCGAAGGTCTCAAGAGCTCGTGGGTCACGTGCTTGCAGGGCTTAGCTTTCTCTTGTCTGTTAATTAATCTGTCAGTTTGTTTATATCTCTGCATCCATTTGTTTTTTACGACCCTTTAAAAAATGTAATAGGTGGGTTGGGACTGTGGCTCAGTAGTAGAACCATGTCTAGGTTAAGTCCTTGTTTCCGTATATGACCTGGGCTTAACCCCAAATACTGCATAAAGAAAAAGAGGGGAGAGAAACAGAGTGAGGGAAAGAAGGGAGCGGGGAGGGGAAGGCTGAGGTGTAGCTCAGTTGGTAGATGCTTGCCTAAGCTCACACAAAGTCCTGGGTTCCACCTCAGCACCACATAAACCTGATTGTTGTGCACTGGGAAGGAGGGCACAAGTTCAAGGGCAGCCTCAATGCAAACCTGAGGCCAGCTTAGGCTATATGAGACCCTGTCTCAAGAAGGAAGGAAGGGAAGAGGGGGAGAGAGAGCCAAAGTCATTCTCAGATCCAGGTGCGTGCCGTCCAGGAGTCTTACATGCCAACCCAGACAGAAGAAAGCCTCCCTGCTCCCTGCCTTCGTGTGTCAGAAGAAGGCAAACATCCTTCCAAGGCGCCCACACTCTTCACTGGTAGACTTTTCCCAAGACCCGCTCAGGGGCATCTAGACATGCTCCCCATTGTCTCCATTTATTCACACATGGGTCCTGGATCCAAGGACCCCGATCTACAGACAGGGACACTATCCTATCCTAATTACTCCCACAATGGGACTTGCTTCCTGGTGGGGAGGGGGAGTTTTTCTTTTCAACCACCTCTTTGCAGCAAGGGCTGGGGGCAGAGGGGTTGTAGTCAGTAGTGATGAGCAAAGACCACAGTCCGCCTTAACCTCAACCTCTCAGGAATGATCTAACCAAAGGAGTAAAGTCTCAAAGGGGTCAGGCCTCATGGCCTATCACATGGAACTGTATGAAGGCCCCTGTGAGCCAGCCACAGCCAGGAGCGGAGTTCTATAACCAAGCACCAGCTGACAGCAGCCAGGTGATTGGCAGGCCGTTCCAACCTCAACCAGTCTCTCCCTGACCTAACAGGAAGACCTGAAACACACAGAGCATCTATCTGGTGACCTGCCTAAGGCTCAGTGCAGGATGTGTGGCACCGGACCTCACACCAGGCCTCTCCTGTGATGCTTTGGGGAAATACCCAGGGCTGGGATGCTGTAGGTAAGGTTTTGTAAGTCTGGGTCAGAACCAGCCTCATGCTATAAAAGCTAAAGAACAAGGTCTCTTCAGTCCTCTGTGCAGGTTGGCCACACTTTAGATGGTGTCATGTAAGGGGTGTCACACACTGGGCAAATCAATCTGTCAGAAATCTTACGAAGTGACACCGGGGCTGGAAATGGGACAAAGATACTGTCAACTAAGAAAGGTCTTTTCTGTGGCTGAGACCTCGAGCTGCAAAAACCATCTTCTCTCAGCCCTACTATGGTCTAGAACTTTCCCCTTCCTGCCCTTGACCACTGCTATGGCTCCAGGACTGGCTTCCTACCGTCTATCTTCACCTCCCTGTTCAGCTTCCCCACCCAGCTGCAAGCCTTGATATCCTAAAAAAGAGCCCAGACTCATCTGATTCAAATCCTCCTGGGGCTTCAGTGTCCCGATCTGAGCCCTGCCACTCACTGCCTGACCCTGCTCACTTCCTTAGTCTCTCTTCTTATTCCCTGAATGTGTCTCTGGGTCTTTGTTCCCTGGGATTCACATAGCCATTGTCTCCATTCTCGATGGCTTCCAGTGTGCCATTCAAGGCTCATCTGAGCATCCCATTTCTGAGAGCCTTCCAGAATTTCCAGCAATGGAGGGCTTCCCTCTCTGAGCAAAGTATGCTCACAAAAGGTCTGACCAAGAATCAGCCTTTGGCCTGCAGGGCTGACTGAAGAACTCATGGAAACCAGGCCAGCAGACGGGCAGGTACCTGCCTCCGCTCACTGACCACATGTGCAGGGTCCCAACCCACATGCCAGCCCAGGTGGAGCTGGGTGCTAGTGGGAACCCAACAGGCCAGGCAAGAAAGTGCTTGTCTGAGACCCAAGCCAAGGGTGACCTCACCACTGAGTCAACCTCCCAAACACGAAGGGTGGGGGGCTGGGGTCCGCCCTCCCAGGAGAGGCGGCACCTGGAACGCTTTTAACAAGCAAGGTGCATGCTTGGGGGCCAAGGAGCAAAGCGGTGAGTCAGGGTCAGGGTACCGCCTTGCCCTTCTAAGAGAGGCATTGGCCTCTCACCTGGCTCTCTGGAGCACATCACTCATTAAGAGACAAAAAGACAAGCCACAGGAGGGAGAGGGCCCTGGAGCTGGCCTTGTTTCTCGGAGGCAGTTAATGCTCATTCGGAAAAAATGACGGTGGATGACACCATCCCGGGCTGAGCCAAAACAGGAGCCCCAGGTGTGTGCCGGGTAGAATGCCAAGACCCAGCCTACCTCTTCCCCACAGCACTGTGCACGGGACTCCACCTATCAGGCCCTAAACATCCCTTCATGGTAGCTGAGAGATGGAGTCATTCATGAGGGCCTCAGTGATTCCTAGGATGATCTGGGCTGGGCTGGGCTACCAGTATACTGGACCGAGGTAAAGGTAGGGGAACAGATGCTGTCTTTTTCCAGCCCTGACTACCAGGCTCTTGTTAGGCGTTCACCAAAATCCATGTGCCCCAAGCCACAGCAGAGCTGTAAAGTGGCTGCCTGATGCATCTTTGTCCCATCATAGTGGGTGGCAAAGCCACCAAGTAGAAAATGGATGCCCCTGTCACCTCAGTATCATCGGGTGTCTGTTGGCATCCTCTGAGCTGAGCCAAACCAAAAGGAACCCGTCCACAGGGTTCATGTGAGGGTCTTGTCTCAAAGACAGGTCTGATGGGGTCCTGCTTTCTAGATAACCCCCAGAGTGGCCTGAGGTGGGGCTAGAGTCTATAGAGGGGTCAGGTTATAGGAGGTCATGAGAGTGGGGATGTGGATCAGGTGGTAGAGTGCTTGCATACATGAAGCCCTGGGTTGGATCCTCGGCATGGAGTAGACATGGTATGGCAGTGCCTGCCTGTATGTCCTGCTCTTGGGAGGACAGATCAAAAGTACTAAAAATTCCAGGTTGCTCTTGGCTACATAGTGACTTCAAGGTCAGGCCTGGGCTACATGGAACCTTCTCATAAAAATAAATAAATATGAACAAACAAATATGATCTTGGATGCGACCCCAGCCCCAGACAACAGGAATTCTGTTAAAAAGGTGAAATCTGGACACAGCATGTTTGAAACAAAGATTGTGTGATGGCAAGGATAGGGGAGTGTCCTCAGCAGCCAGAAGCCAAGAGAGGCCCAAACCATGTCCCTTGGGGTTTCTGATGGCACCAACCTACCAATGCCTGAATCTCAGCCCTGGCCTGCCCACGTGGGATGCCAGAACTCTCTGTTATTTTAAACTACCCAACTGTGGTGCTGTCACCTCCTGTCACCTCCAGCTCCTAGGAGGCAA
Source organism: Phyllotis vaccarum (assembly GCA_033318265.1). Taxonomy (NCBI): domain Eukaryota; kingdom Metazoa; phylum Chordata; class Mammalia; order Rodentia; family Cricetidae; genus Phyllotis; species Phyllotis vaccarum. The sequence continues at coordinate 54,294,860 of JARWLC010000003.1, read as the reverse complement.
GCTGATGCAGCCAGCTGCATGGGTGTGTGACCGCCAAGGTCACTCAGGGCTCAGAGGGTCAAGTTTGGTTTAATGTCTGTGTTTGCTAGCTCTCCACTGTCAGGGGCTCCTGCATGAGGGGCCCACGTGTTCATTTTGCATATGACCCACTAATGAAGGTTTGAGTTATGACAACTCCCAGGCAAGCCCCTGCCTCAGGTCTGGTACTTCCCCCAATCACCAGCGCCCAGCTTGAGGCTAGGCTGGGTATTCACTGCCTAGCCAGTTGTGATTCCAGGGCTCTGAATTTCTTTTGGGCTTCTTCAAGAACCTGCTTGGGATAAAATACCCCTATTGTGGCTCTCAAATCTGGACTCTTGGGTGGTGGCCTCACCAATCATAACTATCCCTTGCTTGAGCTCATCATGGGTCTGTGTGAAGCATAGGTAAGGGTCCCCCGGAGTCATGGGTCTTAATCACCTCCTAGGCCCACCTGGCTTCTTGCTTCTGCTTGATTCAGGTCTGGCTCTTCACCTTCTAGAGCAGGGACTCTCCTGAAGGGACTCTTCACCTTCTAGAGTAGGGACCTTTCCCCCAGAACAGACTTTGGCCCCTAGGGGAATGTGCAATTTCTATTTACATTTTAAAAGCTAGCCAACAACCCCTCTGGGAGGCTGTCAGGCCACCTAGGTGGAGCCTTCTGGGAGGGTCTTGTTCCTGCCACTCAGGTTGGGGGATGAGCTAGCTGCTCTCCCATGACCTGGTAGCTGGGAGGAAGCCCTGGGCTGGGAGAGACCTGGGTGGAGGCAGGAAGGGGGCCTGTTTCTCGGGAGCCCTCCTGCCAACAGTTGTGTTTGGAATAAAACAGCAACTCCCGGGTAACAAAATCCCAGGCCAGATGGGCAGATAAAAATAAAGCCATGATAATTGAGGCCTGCAGGTAATTCCTCAGTTGGACTCAGCTTCCACTTTTCTAGTGTAAATTCCCCTCCACCTTGCCCCCACCCAATGGTGATGATGATGATGCGATGTAGTGGTCATGGGCCAAGCCAGGGGACCCATAGAAAGTGATTTGGGGGCTGATAATCTGAGTTTAATACCTGAGACCCACATGGAAGAAGGAATGAACCGACTGGCATATATCTTCTCTCTCAACATACAAAAATAAGAAAATAAATGTAACAGAAAATTCGTCTAATAAAGGGACTGGGTATTTTTGATGGTCCCAAGGAGGGTAGGGCCAGATGTACTTGCTGGCAACAATGTCATGGCCATTGTCCACAATTCCATTTCTTGCTTCCCTCAGTCAGCCAACTCTCCCAGTGTCCTGGGACACTCCTATGGAGTCTACCCATCTTTGAGGTGGGGTGGGTACCTCACCTGGGCCTTTCTTCCTGGCCAACCAATGCTTGCTTAGAGCCTGGGCCCTTTGGATTAAATATTTGGCCTGTATCTTGTTTAGGTCCTGGCCCAGAAGGAGATGTGTGCAGAATCTTTCTGGGAAGGGATACTCTTTGGAGACAGATCATTAGAAAATCAGTGAGGAGTGTCTGGCAGTGGTCTCCAGAATCTAAGGAGCAGGTCAGGCTAGAGGGCAGATAAGTGACTCTTGCCTGTCTCTAGCCCTGGGTCTCTGCTTCTTGGCATACACACTCACAGCTCCCTTGGCAACAGATTAAGAAGCTTAGTGGGTAGTCCCTGTGTCTGTTTAAGGCATATTCCTGACATGGGCTCCATGGTGCCATAAACTCCTCCCCCCCCCCCCCCCCCAGTCCCTGGGAGCATCCAGGAAACCCAACAGCTTGTACAGCTTAGTGAGTCTAGGGAGTGAAGTTCCTGTGGATTTCAAAAAGGGAAACATGGGGCGGGGGCCTGAGGAACCAGCCAGGCTTCTAGGGATCATCAGAGAGGTGCCGTGCAGGATTCTGGAAGTTTTCAGGTTTGCTTCACAGTGAGATGTTCCTGGGAATTTGAGGAAGATGAAGCAGCCACAGGTCACCCTTCCCCTCATTCTCAAGACTGTCATAGCTTTATCTCACAGTACTGTTTTCCATCTGTGGTTTTCTGCAGTGGAGAGAGTCGTCTGACATAGGAAGAGGTTACCTGGCCACCACATTCTTAGGACTCTCACTGTTCCAGCTAAGAAGCACACAGCAGCCCTTCTCTGGTGGGTCTGAGTCTCCCGGGCTCCAGGCACTTCACAAGTGTAGGCACTGCACAGGGACATGGGTATAAGAGAAGGTAGGTGGGGGAGACTTTGGGGGTTTCCCTGGAACACTGAATTGGAACTATTGCCCTGAGAATGTTCCCCAGATCTTGCCTTATTCATTCCCTCATTTACTACCTACCATGACAGTCCAGCCATCAGTCAAATTTCCCAGAGATCCAGACAAGAGAAAGGGAAGTTGGCCCATTGGGCAGACAAACAATCAGGATAATCAGAGTTGGGCATGCTGAAGGCACCATGGAGCTGCCCTCTGACCTCTAACTCCCATGGTTGCCCAGGGACTTCCCAGAGAACAGGAACTCACCTCTCTGTCCCCACCCACCAACAAAGGGTGGGGACTCAGGATGACATCAGAGCCAGGACTGTCTTAGGACACTCAGTAGCAGTATCTCCTGGAAATACCAAAGATGCATATTCTAGACAGTTCTCCAAGGCTGGGAAGATTGAAGCCCTAGCGACCTGAGATGAGCCATGGCTGCCCTTGGTAGTCTCTCACTTAGGCTCATAGGCACAAAAGTACTTGTGAACTGGGACTGGAGTGGGGGAGGGGGGAATGGTTCAGTGGTTAAGGGCAGTGGCTGCTCTTCCAGAAGACCTGGGTTTGGTTCCCAGAACCTACATGGTTCATAACTGTCTATATGTAATTCCAGCTCCAGAGGATCTGGTGCCTTCCTCTGGCGTCCACGGGCACTGCACACACAGACTACACATACATACACTCAGGCAAAACACCCACACTCGTAAAATATAAACAAATCTAAAAGAAATTTTAAAGTACTTATGAACTGGGAAGCATGGAGGTATGCTCAGAACTTAGTCATTCCAAAAAAATCCTTTATTGTTTATACAGAAGCTCCATGCCCAATCACTGCATGAGAAAACTTTCAGGAGACAGAACAGGCATAGGTTACACCCTAGGAAGGCTTGGAGGAGGGTTAAAGTACAGAATTAGGAAGCTGCAGAGATGATGAAGCCTGGACCAGGAGGTCTCCAGCGCAGTAAGGATGGGCTTCCTTACTGGCTACAAATGTTTGGCAGGCACATCCCTCAAGCAGACTCAGAAGTTAGGCTGGTGGCACACACCTTTAATCCTAGCAGTAGGAGGCAGAGGCAGGCAGATCTCTATGAATTTGAGGCCAGACTCATCTACAAAGTGAGTTCCAGAACAGCCCCCAGGACTCTTACACAGAGATCCCTGTCTCAACACCACATCAACAACAAAAGCTAGGCACGTGACCTCTCCGGAAGTATCCTGGCAGAGGGGGAGGGGCTTAGATAGGACTGGTAAAAGGCAGAGCAGAGTCACAGTGGCCTGGGGGCCCTGGGGTTCTGTTCTCAGGATCCTGCTTGCCTCTCACAGTGGCAGCCACTCATTGGAGGAGGCTCACCAGGATGCTTCGGGACACCCGCCTCCTCAGCTAACCTCTATACCTCAACGTCAGAATGAAGAAGGGCCTGAATTGGTGCCATCCAACAGCCACAGAATGGTAACTATAGATATCTCTTAACTACATTTTTAAAAGAGTAAAGATAGGCTGGTTTTTGTCCCAGCTCTAAAAGGGCTGAGGCAAGAGGTCACCATAAGTTTAAGAGGAGCCTGGGCTACATATCAAGATTCTCAACAAAAACCAGGGTTGAAGAAATGGCTCAGTGATTAAGAGCACCAATTTCTGCACCCATGTCAGGAGGCTCACAACTGCCTGTAACTCCCCTTCCAGGGGATCTGCTGTCCTCTTTAGGCACCCACAAACATGGCACACATGGATTTAAAAAGTAAAAGAAATTAATTAAGAACGAGGAGGTGTGTAGGTAGCTTAGTAAGTACCGGCATAAGAACCAGAGCTCCATCTATCCCCAGAGCCCACATTAGAGCAAGGCAGTGATGGTGTGTGCCTGAAATCCCAGCTCCCGGGAAGGCAGAGACAGGCAGATCCTGTATGCTCATTGATCAGCCAGCCTGGTCAAATTGGAGTGCCCTGGGCCAATAAGAGACTGTCTCAAAAAACAAGATAGACAGTGCCTAAGAAACAACAGCCAGAATTCCTCTGGTCTTCACATGCACACACACACACACACTCAGGCTCTGTGGGATAGACAAAAAGCAGTATTAAGTGTATAATTTAGTAGTGTGTGTATGTGTGTGTGTGTGTGTGTGTGTGTGTGCAAGCATGCATTCTTGTATGTGTGCATACATCAACTCTGCTTACAGCCAGCATAAAGTCTCCTAATCACTGTATATATGTCACCAGTGTAAACCAGGACTGGTGATGTCACCTTGGCAATGCAGATGGAAACAATATCTAGGAGGTTCCTACACCTTATGACTGGGTCCAGGGCCAGGCTTGAACTTTGGTTTTTTTCTTCTGTAAAGTGTGAACATAATAACAGTTCATACACAGCACTTACTCTGGTTCAGGCGTATGTATTGACTCCTCATTCCAGACTCTACTGCTCAACATCCAAATTACAGGAGGGAGGAAGGGCCAAGGCACAGAGGATCTAAGTAACTTGCCCAAGTCACACAGCTGGTATGTGGTGGAGCTGGGAATAAAACCCAAGCCATGAGCTCCCCACTGCCTGGGGTGGGGAGAGCTAAGGTAAAGACTTTGCTGAAGTGCCTGGCACCAGGTAGCACATGGATTGCAGTCAACTGTTGCTGCTTCTGCTTTATACAGAGGCGAGAGGGTGTGGGAAGAGCCCCTGGATGACCTCTCAAAGCCTAGGGCACTCTTGGGTCACAAATCCCAGGAGGCAGTTTCCCCACGCCACCCTAGCAGAGGCTGAGGAGGGAATTCTCCCTACATCTTCCTCATAGCTTGGCGCGGAGGCCGTGCAGGTGTCTGATTCAGGCTCTGGAAAGCCTGGGGCTGATGGCTCTGGGACAGTAGGTGGCTAAGAGGGTGGCCAGTCTAGGTCAGGAGTGAGATGTGGGCACCCTGCCTGGGTTCTAATGCGGGCATCTTTAAAGGTCTGGGTGTAGCTATGGTCACAACAGGGCCCAGGCCTGAGGGCAGAGACCCATGTTTATTAGAGAATGGTCTCCCCACAGGGAGCTAAAGATCTGCCTCAAGGGTGGGGAGATGGTTCGATCAATAAAGTGCTTGCTTTATAAGCACAAGGCCCTGAGTCTAATTCCCAGCACCCACGTACAAGCTGAGTGTGTTAGCACATGCTTGTAATCCCAGTGCTGGGGAGGCACAGACAGATAGACCTCTAGGGCTCCGTGGCTAGCCAGCCTACTTGAATTAGCAAGCCCAGGGACCCAGTGAGAGTCTTTGTCTCAATAAACCAAATGGATAGCACCCGAGAAATAACACCTGATGTTGGGCCTCTGGCTTCCAAATGCATGAGCACAGATGCATGCACTTGATGTTTTGACTCAAACTCATTCATTCGTCAAGAGTCTTTGTTTTAAATGAAGATCCAAGAGGGGTCCCACTTTAAGGCAGAGCTGGATCTAGCTGTTCTAAAAGCCACAGGCCTGCGTTTCTTCTTACCCCTGACAGCTTGCTGCAGACTGACCAACACCGAGGATGCTCAAGGCTACGGTACCATATACCCAGACCATTCCTAAGACCCAAGCACATTGGTCCCACTTAGATCACGTGTCTAACCCTGATTCAATCTCTGTAGCTAGGAGTGTGTGTGTACCACTGGCTGAACTTGAGACCTATGGTGGGGACCAAGGACGCTGGAAAGGGAGACTGGTGTTCAGAGAAGGCCATAGGCAAATGTCCACTGCATCAGACCCTGGTCTCTTGTCTTCAGGCTGCCTCCTGGCTATGTACCCTGGGCCCCCTGGTTCTGTCAGGCCTCCCTGGCACTCGGCACACAAGAGCAAATGACAATTTTACCCGGAACTTCAGTCAGTAAAGAGATCAAAACAGAGATGCTGCGAGTAAGAAGTGACAGCTCCATCGAGTGCCTCCCCTGCAGGGGACTGTTGTGACTTATCCTGGGGAGATATGAACGAATGCCTGTCATATACCCTAGATGGGACACAAAACAACAGACCAAAGAAATGCTTCCACCCAGGTGTCACTTCGTGGCCCAGTGAGGTTACTGGGATGACTCAGAGGCAGCTGCCACTGAAAAGCCCACCCTAGCTCAGGAAGGCTTCATCCTCTACATCCCACACTACTTTCAGGAAGTTCAAACCCTGGAGGATCTCCTATTCTGAGAACTGTTACTACTTATATCATGTTGGGACCAACTCTATGAATCTTGTAATTTTCAGGAGCCTCCTGAGCCTTATATGTTTCCTTCATTTCCTGAGTCTGTGAGCCTCCTAGCTCCCTCTAGGAGACAGTATTTCAATTAGGAGGAAATGCTATTTAACAGGACCCTGTGAGATTCAGTCTTCCCTTCCTATCTGGCAGGGAGAATAACTGTGTACGTGAGGGTGGGGTGGAGGGACACAATACACACACAACAACATGTTGTCCAACTTGGGAGGTCACAACCTTTGCTCCAAGTCAGGTCCAGCTGCCAATCATTAATAAGCCAATAAAAAGAGGCAAATTAATAGTGGAAAGCAGAAAAGGGAGATTTACTCAATGGGGCCATGCTGGGAAGGGGGACAAAGAGATAAAGCGAATAATCCCTCCATCTTTGTGGTCCTGAAGAGAAATCAGCTGAAATAGAGAGCAAGGAAATACACATCTAAGCAGCCAAGGTACAGTCCCTGCCACCACCAGCCCGTCATTGTCTGGGCTTCAGCCTCATCTTGTAAGGTGATCCCACAAGTTAAAGCCTTTGTAGAATTTCTTTCTAGAAAACAAAGTTCTCCTTCTGGCTTTGACCTTTTCTTACTTCAAGCATGAGACTGATGGGGGAATTCCCATTTCTTTGGGGTCCACTGTTTGGACAGTCTAATAGTCAGATCGAGGTCAGATCGAGACACACAGTGTTTCTATAGTGTGCTCGCTTCTGCCAGACCCATTACCATGTGGCCTGATACACAAACTCGGTTGAACTGAACAGGCAACACCTGGGGAACTCCACACCTGGGTGGTAACAGAGGGTCCTATTTATGAAGCAGAGAGAAGGATCTGTGCCCCCCCCACCCCCTCCTCTGGTGACTGTGACCTCACATCTGATCATTCAACAGTCTGAATCGGAAAAGCAAGCAGGGCCATTTCTACTTTTGGTGAGGGAATGACAGCCACCAACAGAGCCACCTCTGATACAGAGGAGAGTCCCTCTCTAGCACCACCTCTTAGTTTCCTGGTCTCCTGGAATAGTTTAGACTAAGGCCGAGCTGCCTCAACAGGGAACAGACAGCAGCTGGATCTGCCATGCATGGTGCAAGAAGCCTTGTAGCCTCCCCGGTCCTAGAGAGTTAGCACATCCAGGAGAGGTTCCACGGCCAAGGTATGTTCCGCTGTCTCGATTAGTGTGTACTGAGCCCCATTCCATGGTAAACTCTGTCTGGATTAACTCTTGGCTGTGATGTGGGAGGCGTTGAAGCTCTGGGAGGTTTACACCAAGCCCAAGCCACTCTTCTGCCAAGGTAGACCTGCAGCCACAACCAGATCTGGATAGTTCCAGGTTCTGTGACATAGCACTCTGCCTCCATCCTGGATGGCCACTGCCATCTGTTTCTTGATGGACAAAGAAAGAGATGGTTTGGCAGAAATTCAAAGAACCGCATCCATCAGGATGATACTGGAAGGTCAATTTTCATTCAGACCTCTGGAGACGGAGGACAGAGTGCCATCTCCCGAGTGTTCTGTAACCAGGAGTGTCCTGTCAGAGGCTGGATGGTCTTCAAGGACACTGTGACAGAGTTCTGCAATGCTGGGTGCGCAAAAGGCTTGGCTTGGCATTTCCATCATGCCAGGCCTTCCCATTATTTCTCCAATGCCTGTGGTTAGTACTCCTACCTCTGTATTTATTATTTTTCTCATTGTTGGAACAAAATACCCAATGAAAGCAACTTAAAGAAGTGTGTATTATGGCTTTCAGTTCAAGAGTTCATAGTCCACCACAGCAGGAGGCCTGGCGGCAGGAGCCTGAGGCAGCTACTCACATTAACCCACAGTCAGGAAGCAGAGAGAGATGGACGCTGGTGCTCAGCTCACTTCTTCCTTTTTATTCAGTCCAGGGCCTCAGACTAGGGAATGGTGCTGCCCACATTCAGGATGGGTCTTCCTACCTCAGCTAACTCAGTCTAGACACTTCCTTGCAGCCATGCCCAGAGGCATATCTCCATGGTGACCCTAGATCCTCTCAAGCTGACCATCAATATGAGTGCAAATAGACACACGCATACACACACACCCTCCTCAAACACACAAAGTAATGAATAGAGCTGTGATATAGTTCAGTGGTTGAACACTTGCATAGTGTGTGTGGGACCCTGGCTTCAATCACCAGTCACACAAAAATAAGTAAAAAGTAAAAAAGAGAAGAATTTTATGATCTAAGCCTGAAGGCAATAGGCAACCCATATGAAATTGTACTATATGCACAAAGCATCCTTTGTACATAGGCTTTGGCTAGGTTAGAAGGCAAGGGACATGGAGACCATGTGTGATGGTTTGAAAGAAAATGGCCCCCAAAGGGATTGACACTATTTAGAAGGTGTAGTTGTGTTGGAGTAGGTGTGGTCTCATTGAAGGAAGAGTGTCAGTCCTGTGAAGGTGGGCTTTGAGGTCTCATAAATAAATGCTCAAGATACTGCCCAGTGTCTCAGACCACTTCCTATTGCCTACAAGTCAAGATGTAGGACACTCTCGGCTACTTTCCAGTGCCTTTGTGCCTGCCTGTACACCACCATGTGGCACCATAATGATAATGGACAGACCTCTGGAAAACCACCCCAATTAAATGTTTTTCCTTCATAAGAGTTGCTGTGGTTGGAGTTGGAGAGATGACTCAGTGGTTAAGGACACTGACTGCTCTTCCAGAGGACCCAGGTTCTATTCTCAGAACCCACATGGCAGCTCACAATCCTCTTTAACTCAAGTTCCAGTAATCCAGCTCCCTCACAAAGACATGTAGGTCAAACACCAATGCATATAAAAATTTTTTTAAAAAATTAAGAGCTGCGTGGTAATGGTGCCTTTTCACAGCAGTAGGAACCTTAACTAAGCACCATGTTGCAGGAAGAATAAATAAGAAGGGAGATAAGACCGTGGTCACCTCTGGAAAATTCTATCCTGCTATGCTTTCCTCTTCGGATGGGATGAACACATCGCTGACAGGCTTCAGTCACATGCTGTCTCCACTTCCACCACACTATCTCTGCTCATGCACCACACCTCTGCCTCCTGGCCCATCTCTACTCACCCTGCAAGGATCCAGCTCTGACCAGCATTCCCAGCGACTGAGATGGCACTTTCTTGTCCTTTACTCAAATTCTCACAAGGGACAATGGCTTCTCTATTTACTGGTCTCCAGTAGACTAATTACATATGTAGGGATGGTGTTTACCACGGATACCGTGACTATATCCCAGCACATTAGATCCCCAGCCACATTTAGGGTCTGATGCCAGCAGCAACCAACTCCTCCTTCCCCAGGTGATGCCAGATACCATGGGGCATCCCCTGCACTTCTACAGCTCCTCAACTGCCAGAAGATGTTTGGGAAGGCCAAAGGGCAAGAAAGAGCCACCTCTCTTTCTCCTAAGGCCCAGCTGTTAATCCAGATAAAGAACCAACAAATGACTGGGCTCAGAGGGCAGCCATTAAGACCCATGCCTTGTCTGGGGTCGCCAATTGCATACTTGAGGAGTGAGGCCACCTGGTTTGCAGTAATTGCCACAAGCCCTTACCCATGGCACTTGCCCCAGGTTGGCAGGGAGCCAGGATAAAACTCGGGGAGAGCAGGAGGGATTGCCCCAAAGCCATCACCTGGACAGCTCCTGCCCAAGGCCTGCTGGACCTGCCTGTGGGCACTGAGTCCAAAACCCAGTGTTCTTCACCAGTTCCCGGGGTGATTTTGAGCCCAGGTGAGGCCCAGAGCAAAAATCATGCAGAGTCCCCTCAAGCCAGGCCCCACACCTCCTGAAAGGGATTCAAGAGTTACCTAGGAAGGAGGAGGGGGAGGGTCACCCAGGAAACGGGGTCCTACAGGAGCAATGAGACTCAACCTCAGGTCCTCACGATTGCATACCCACCGAGCATCTCCCCAGCTATTGTTTGGTTGGTTGGGTTTTGTTACTGTTGTTGAGATAGTTTCTTTGTGTAGCCTTGGCTCTGTAGACCAGGTTAACCTTGAACTCACAGAGATCCACCTGCCTCTGCCTCTCAAGTGCTGGGACCACTGTTTGGCTTGTTTATTTTTGGAAACAGAGTCTTATGTAGTCTAGGCAGGCCTGGAGCTCTACATAGCAGAGGATGACTTTGAACTTCAGAACCTCCTGCTCCAGCTCCTGAGTGCTGGACTGACAGACTGTAGCAGCAGCAGCTTGACTTCTGTATTCTTCTTAAAGTATCTCCTGTGGCTGAGTGCCACAAGGGTACCTGCCTATAGTCCCCGTATTTAAAAACCTAAGGCAGGAGGATGACTGTCCTGGGCTCCATAGAAAGACCTTATCTCAAGGAACCGAGACTCGGGAATGACAGCTGAGTGTGGCGGTGCACACCTTTAACCCTAGCACTTGAGAGGCAGAGGCAGGTGGATCTCTGTGAATTCAGGACCAGGAACTACATAGAGAGGCCCTAACTCAAGAAAAAAATAATAAAATAAAATAAAATAAATAAAAACACAGAGGAGGGGGAGGGAAGAAAGGGAGAAAGAGAGAGAGACAGACACTGGGTCTGGGAGATGAGTCAGCGATAAAGCCAGTCACTACCAAGCCTGACAACCTGAGTTTGATCTCAGAATCTACAGGATGGACAAAGAGAATTGACTTCTAAAAGTTGTTTGACTGTCTCCACATGTGCATCATGGCGCCTGCGTACCCACCCACATACTAAATGGGGGTGTGTGTGTGGCATGGGTCTTGCAGTTACTAAAAGCAGATATTCGAACAGTCAACAGCACAGACCTTTTAAAATGGGATGCTGAGCTGGAGCTGGAGATAGGGCTCGGTGACTAAGAGCCCCTGTTGCTCTTGTAAGAGGACCCAGGTTTGATTTTTCAGCACCTACATGACAGTTCACAACCAGCTAGTTCCGGGGGATCCAATGCCTTCTTGCGACCCCTGCAGACAGCAGGCATAAACACAGTGCATTCATACATGCAGGCAAAAACATAAAATAAATCTTCAAAACACGACACCGTGCCAAGGGCAAGGGCCGAGGTGGGGAGTGTGGCTCCCTACACCTGTTTGTTGAGCTGTAGACCAGACACACAGATGTATCTGCACAGATGTTCTCCTGCTGCTCCTTGTACTGTATGAACTTGAAAGGCCCACATGGGACAAATGTGTTTCCCTACCCTGCCACCCCCACCCCAGAGGCTGCAGCTGCAGCTGGTGACTAACTGTGTGAGCAATTGGGCACTCACAAGCACTTGGTCCAAGGCAGCTCAGCTGCCCTGATGATGCCTCTGTCCTTTTGAAATCACGTTCCCTGGAACACTGCAAGAAGATAAGGCCCCTTTCGCTGAGCCAGACTGAGAACTGCCCAGTCAAGGCGGAGAATAAACCTGATGAGCTAGATCCACTGAGATTCTGGGACAGGATTATGGGAATGGACTTGACCTTGGGTGGTGATTTCTAAGAAGGCACTTGTTCTAAGGAAGTGTGTTCACACTGCCACCAGAAGATGCTGTAAGGTTAGGGTGGGGGTGGGGATAGGATGTCATTAATTCAACCTTCTCCTTTGCTTCCTGAGCTATATGCAACATGAATTGAAACAAAGCTGGATGCCAGCCAGGACTAGAAAGTCACCAGTTCTCATGAGGTCTTCCTGGAGGACTTCCTGGAGGAGGTTTCTTTTGAGTGTAAAGGGAAATAGCAAGGATCAGCAGGAAGGGATGATAGATCCAGAAGATTGAGTGAGCTCAGCAGCCATGCCACAAGTGTGCACTTGCTCTAGCTATAGTTAATGCTTTCACATTTGGACTTTTATCTTTTCGGAGAGCCTCTCAAGGTTCTCACCCCTCTTCTGCCCCCCCTCCCCAGAGTGCCAGGGGCCACAGATACCCATAACCACACCTTGTTTCACTTTTTGTTGTTGCTGGCAGTGGTTTTTTTTGAGACTGAGTTTCTCTGTGTAGCTCTAGCTGACTTGGAACTAGCTCTGTAGAACAGCCTGGCCTTGAACTCACATAGATCCACCTGCCTCTGCCTCCTTAGTGCTGGGATTAAAGGTGTGTGTCACCACTGCCTGGCTTCTGGCTTCTTTTCTGAACATTCTTATGGTTGGGCAGGTGTGTGCGTGTGCGTGTGCGTATGCGTGTGCGTGTGCGTGTGCGTGTGCGTGTGCGTGTGTGTGTGTGTGTGTGTGTGTGTGTGTGTGTGTGTGTGTATGTATGTGTGTGTGTACATGCCAGAAGTCAACCCTAAGAGTCACTCCTCAGACACTATATAAAAAGACCCACTATACTTTTTGAGACAGAATCTGCTGGATAGACTGTCTGGTCTACAGCCCTGGAGTCTGCCTCCTCAGCTCTGAGATTCCAAATACATGACACCATGCCTGACTTGTTTGCATCCGTTCTGAGGACCAAATCCAGATCCCTCATGCAAGGCAAGTACTTTATTGTACTTTTATTTATTCTCTCTCCCCCCCCACCCCTCTGTGTAGTTTGCCAGCATGTCTGTGTGCCATACATTTTCAGTGCCCATATATGCCACAAAAGGGCATAAGAGCCTCTGGAATTGGTTACAGATAGGTGAGCCACCATGTAGGTGCTGGAAATCAAACCCAGGCCCTTCCTCTCCAAGTGCAATGAATCTTTTTAACCACTGAGCCGTCTCTCTAGCCCATTCATGTTTTTAAAATTTATTTTATTTTTACTTTAAATTAAAATTTATTTCTGTGTATATTGCTATGCACGTGCAGTGCCCTTGGAGGCCCAAAGGTGTCTGAGTGCCCTGGAGCTGGTAATTGTGAAAGTGCAGCAATTCCTTATAGTTTTGGTTTGTTTGACTTTGATTTTTTGAGACGGGGTTTCTCTGTGTAATACCTCTGGCTGTCCTGAAACTCGCTTTGTAGACCAGGTTGGCACCAAATTCATAGAGATCCATCTACCTCTGCCTCTTGAGTGCTGGGATTAAAGGCATACTCCAACACCGCCTAGCAATTGTTTGTTTTTATGCTGATATTTTAAAATACAGAAGCAATTACAAACCTAGAGAAAATTTGCATATATAAAACAAAGGACTATTGATTTGAGTTTTTTTTTCCCCAAAATCTTTGAAAAGTTAACCAATCCAGTACAATAGCATCTCCAAAATTATATGTTCATTTTCTATATGCAACGATGTTTTGCTAGGCAAACATGGTCAAGCCACCCATCCAAGAAATCCACATTAATGCTTTGCCACCACCCACTCCCTAGAGATTATGAAACTGCCCCTCAAATTCCAAAGGACCCAGTTCAATGTCCTTAGTACCTTGATGTCACTAGTGTGCCTTGGGTTGGTCTGGCTACTTAATATTCTCCTTCCAGCCCGTGTTGCATTTCTGATGTTTCCTGGAGATATGAACATTCTTCTACTTGTCCAAATCAGTGAGTTTACTGGGCATGCTTACAAAGGTATGGGTGACTCCAAACAGCTGCATCACTGAACCATCCTGCCCCATCTGTTAATAACCTCCCAGAAATCCCACAGATAGAGTGGCCCCTTCATCAGCTCTCCACCTTCTGGGGCAGAGTGACATACAATCAGGAAGGAGGGTGTGGCATTTGAGACTAACCTTGGCTATGAGAGACCCAGTCTTAAACAAGAGGCCAAGGGATGGCTTGATGGGAAAGATTGATGTACTTATCTAGTTATTCTTTACCAATAAAGGGTAAGAACCTGAATGACGACAGAAGTGAATGAGCAGAGAAGCGACCTCCTATTTCTCTCATTCCTCCATCCAAACGCTCCAAGACGCTCTCTAAGGTCAGCCTCACTACTGTCTATCTGTCCTCAGTCCTCCAAAACCTCTATGGTTAATTTTGGTCCGCTAGTAGGGAGCTCCACCCTCTGGTTCAAAAGAAACTTTATTACCAGTCTCAGGAGCATAAGAATGCAATCAAAATATCACAAAACAAAAGATTGCTCACGACACAGACACAGGGACCCCAGCACCCGTATAAAATTCTGGGTGTGACGTGTGTAAAACCTCAGCACTGTGCAGGCTGAGATGGGCAGATCCTGGGGTCTTGGCTGGCTGCTCAGCCTCGTTGAGCAGTCGACAGCTCCAGGCTCAGTCAGAGACACTGTTTCAAGGCAGCAAAGCAATGAGCCACGAAATATCCATGGTTTTCCTCTGGCCCTGCTCAGGCACACACATGGGTGTCTATCACACCACACACACGCATACAGGATGGAAGGAAGGGCTGGATATGGAGCTCTGTTGGCAGAGTACAGTGCTAAAGGGCTATTGCCAGGCTGGATCTCTTGAATCTCCCTCCCTCTATCCACTGCTCTGATTAGCTTGAAGGAGGCATTCTATAGCATCTTGAGAATGAAAGATTGTGGGCCAACTTTGTCGAGGAGGGAGGGCCATCCCAAGTGATACTACCTGTGCTTCGGGTTTGGTACCCAAATGATGACATCATCTCTGGTTGCTTAGGTGGTAGTTGTGCATGAGTTTTTGTTTGTTTTAGCAATGCTAGGGCCTGGGCCCTGGGACTCATGGGTACCAAGCAAGCACTCTTATACTTATCCACACCCCCAGCTCCAAGTTACTCTTTCTCAAGAAACAATTTGAGAGCAAGTCAAAATCCCAGGGCCAGTGAGAGGGTTTAGCGTGTTAGGGAGCTTGCTGCCAAGCCTAGCAACCTGAGTTCAGTCTCTAGGACCTATATAGTGGAAGGCAAGAACCGACCCATGCAAGTTGTCCTTGACCTTCACTTATGCATCCCAGCACATTCCTGAGTGTACACAAGCCCACTCACAAATACAGTGTGATTAAAAAAAAAACAAAAACTCACCCTCCTCACACTTCCCACCTACTGGTTCAGTTACAGCAGTATAGACCTGTGGTCTCTATATTCAACACTCATCATAATTTAATTAATATTCTTTTCTTAAGCTATAAGATTTATTAGTCTGTAGACTACATGTATGTGTGTGGAGGGGGATGCCCAGAGAGTTCAGAGGCATAAGATCCCCTGGAATTGGAGTTAAAAGCAACTGTGAGCCACCTGGTGTGGCACTGGGAACCAAACTCACAACCTCTCCAGGAGCAGCAAGATACTGTAACTACTGAGCCGTCTCTCTTATTTTTTTTTAATAGGCTTGTTAGGAATTTAAAACCTTCCTGTCTTGGTCTCCTGAGTGCAGGAATTGCAGATGTGCACACATGCTATATCTTGCTGTTGAACACTGATTTCTTGGGTTTTGTTCTTAATGACCAAACAGTTCCAAATTTGGCCAGTGACTGCCACTTCGAGTGGATTCTGGGACATGTTGGCATACCACCATCGTTCTTGTTAGAATTTCCTTAATTTTTGTCAGTAAGGTATTCTAGCCTCATTCTTATTTTTCCTGAGTTTGAACGAGCCCAAGCACAAGCCACAGCTCCCAGAAGCTGGCTTCCTTTAAGGGAGAGTAGTATGAGTGTGCAACACACACACACACATACACACACACATACACCACGCCTCTGCAATTCCAAGTTCTCAGATTCAACCAGTCTCAGACAGAAAATATTCAGGGGGATAAAAACCAATCTCCATTCATACTGAACACACACAGGCTTTTCCTGTCAGTCCTGGAGCAAGGCATCATGAATTATTTACACGGCACTTGCATTCGGTTTTATAAACAGCTCAGAGATGTTAAGCATCTGTGAGAGGGCCACAGGAAATGATGCACATTTCTAATTTCCTCACTTGGGGGAGGAAAAGTGTGAGTTCAAGGGCAGCCCAAGCTACATAGTACAGTCCTGGGGTCGGGAGAAGAGAGGAGAGGGGGGAGAAAGAGGGGCAGGAGAGTCTCATGTTATCAGTGTCCTATTTTCGAGAGGGCATCTGGGCACCCAGGAATCTTAGTAACTGTGGGAAACAGTGCGTACATACATGCGTGCATGCATGCGTGCGTGGGTGCACGTGCATGTGTGTGTGTATAATAGACATACAGCACACATTTTCATCTGTATTGGCCTCCTCCCTCTGATATTGAATACCATGAGCTCACATAGGCTCCCCAAATTCCAAGTCATCCCAGAGGGCTCATTTCCTCTTCTTCTTGTACTTACATCATTTAAATTCCTTCTCATGAGACTTATTTTCTGCTTTTTGTTATTGTGAGACGGTATGTAGCTCTCACTGGGTAGCCCCAGCTGTCCTGGAACTTGCTCAGCAGACCAGGCTGGCCTCGAACTCACAGAGATCTGCCTGCCTCTGCCTCCCGAGTGCTGGGTCTAAAGGAGTGTGCCACCACTGCTACCAGCTCTGCCCACTACAGTCAACACCTCCTCCCTGACTCTGTTTCTCTCTTCTCCCTGACAGCCCTTCATTGCCAGGCTCTACCTATTCTGGGTTACTTATGTCTTATAGATTTCCCCTTTGACTCAGCTGGTGGCCAAGGTCAAGGTGAGATAAACCTGGGTCTGTGTGACCAGACCCTGCTCTTTAATCACATACTCCCCAGGAGCTGAGCTCCTGGGCCGGCAGGAGTCACACACTGCAGAGTGATTTCCTGGCTAGAACATATAGGGATTGGAGGGAGTTCGGCTTCAGGTAGAACTATTTGGGAGTGGGAAGGGCACCCTGTCTGGGCCTACAGGGTCTTCCCAGGTAAACTTGGGACTGGAGTGCTTCCTTACTGGCTCTTGCTTATTTATGTATTTATTTACTTATTTAGTTTTGAAATGAGGTCTCAGATAGTCCAGGACAGTCTTGAATTTGCTATGCAACTGAAGATGACTTTGACTTCTGATCTTCCTCCTACCACCCCTGGAGTGTTGAAATTAAACCTGTGTACCACCATGCTCTGTTTTATGTGGTCCTGGGAACCAAATCCAGGGCTCCTGACCACCTGAGCCCATTCTCCAGGCCCACAGCTCCCCCCCCCCCCATGGCGCTTTACACCTTGCCTAGACCGAGTAAAACAGATTGTCAGTAGCAGCCCTGTGAGGTCCCAAGTGAGGCTCAGAAAGTCCTTCTATAGTTGGTGCTTTGGCGTTTCAGCTTTGACCCAAGTCCAAGCATCCATGGTAGGTAGCAGAGGCCAGGACCACACTTTGGACTCCTGCCCAGGCCCAGGCTCTGCAATAGTCTCAAACCCCCACCAGTCTGCCCCCTTCTTTGAGGATGCTTGGCTCAGGAGGCTCCCACCTGAGCAACTCCTGGGGACCCCTGGGTATTGGACTCTGGGATATACATCATTGGAGCCGGTAGTTAATGTCTGGATTCCTGCCCCAGAGCTCAAAGTCAAGGGCTGACATTACAGGGCAGTTTGGTACTCACACCCTGGCCTCCTGGAGCCCATGTCTTCCTCTTCCTGGGATTTTACTGCCCTCTCCTTTCAGTTGTAACCAGCATGCAGCCCGTGTCTCTTGCATCGGGGGTCAGCCCTTTGCTGCCTTATTGTCCCTGATGAATTCCATGGCCAATGCCTTTCTTAGAATGGTGGCCCCAGCCCTCTTGAGTCTCACAAGTGGAAGCCAGCAGCAGTAACAGCCAAAGCCCTCAGTCAGCAGGTACTGATGCCAGGACTGCCTGGAGGTGAGGGTGGCTCCTCCAGAAATTCCTTCACCTGCTTGGGCCTCATCCTAGGCAGGGTGGCAGGCTGGGCTGGAATATTCATTAGCTCTGCACGTGTACAGGGAATGAGCCACCAGCATGGCCTCGTGGGAGCCCCAGGGAGCTGAGCTCCAAATGAAGTTCCTGGCCTGGCCCCTCTGGGGACACCACCCCTTGCAGTGGAACAGGATGGTTTCCTCTAAGTTCCGATGGTGGGGGGCACATTCTCTGTATCAGCTGGGTGTGGGCTTACACTAAGGCAAGCAGAGCCAATGTTCAGCAGGGCAGGACTTCCAGTGAGGCTCAAGACCTTTGCCCACCCCAAAACCTACAGCCCTTACCCTCTCCAGTACTTTCCAAGAATGCCCAGCTTCTTTTCCCAGGCTGGAAAACAAGGTCACAGGCAGATAAGGACAATCAGGGGCAGGACCTTGGTCCCAGGACCTATCTCTGATCCTGGAAAGATGGGCTTGTACAAAATATCAAGTCCAATGGCCTGAGTTCAAGCCCTGGGACCCATATAGTGGAAGGAGAGAACCAACTTGCACAAGTTGACCTCTGGCCTCCACACTCATGCCGCAGCACACTTGAGTGAATGCATAGGTGCACACACACATGCACACACATGCACACACACATGCATGCACCAAATAAATGTTAAATATAAATAAATAATAAATAAAAGAGAGGTAATTTCCCCCTCCCCAGTTCAGAAGAATGTGGCTGAGTCAGTCATGCTCATGACCTGGGAGGAGGGACAGAACTGCTGTCATCAGGCAACATGGTGACTTTGGAGTATGACAAGACATTGGACAGGACAGGAGATAGTATGGAGTGTTCAGAGAGAGGCCCTGGGAAGGTCTCTTTGACAGAATGACGTGTGCTTTAAACCCCTCATGGCCTGAAGGAGCTTGGACAACCTGGGGAAAGGATGTTCAGACTCTAGGCAGCATGAGCAAAGGCCCTGTGGTGGATAGGGCTCAGCTTGCTGCAGGGAAGAAAGGAGAAAACCCTTTCTCATAGGCCAGTTGACCTTATGGGGGCACTTGCCTAGTTCTCTGCCCAACCCAGGCACAGGATACATTTTCTGCTTCCTTTTTCCTATAGCTTGGTTTCCCTTGACTCTGGGTTTGGGGACAGGACCTCAAGATGCCAAGAACTTCTTTGGGAATACAAAGCCCCAGGAGAGGACCATGTCATCTTGAACAAGCTGAGAAAATTTCCAAGACATTGAGCCAAGACAAGTCATGGCATCACCTACTGTCAGACAAGCTTCTTCATCTGCCAGGGTGGGGCCCCCAGGGTCAGCCTGGCACGTGTCTGGGCACCTGAGTTCAGTCAGATTGGGAGAGTGGCCCAGGGACAAGTGCTGAGGGTGATGGAACAGTGTGTCACTGTGGTAGGACAGGGATGGAGCCTGGGAATGTGTCATGTACCATGGATCTCAGCTCCCTACCCACCCCGCAGGCCTGTCTGGGGGATCTGAGAGACACTACAGGAGATTTTGCTGAGGACAAAGTGGAGAGGGGCTGTTGGGGAAGGAGGGAGGGAAGAAGGGAGACAGAGAGACGGAGAGACAGAGAGGGAGAGAGGCCACAGGCATGCTAAGGGACTGAGGGATGAAGGAAATATTCAGGAACCACCTTCGGCCTTGGCTTGGAGGGACTGCAGGGACTGTGGATGTAGCCACGTGCAGCTTTTGAGGGAGCTCACCTGAGCTCTCATGAGGTAGGACCTCTCTTGGGATACCCAAAGGACTTTACAACCTTGTGTGAGCAGGGCTTGGGGTAGGGAGGATCTCAGTAGAAGGGTTCTGTATCTAAGATTGTATTGGACCGAGTTTAGGGCTTCCTCTGTCTTATCTATAACACATGTGCACTTCCACACAAAATAAATAAGCAAATAAATATTTGGCTTTTAAAAAGGCCTGTAGGCTCAGACATCAGAGAAATCTGGACATGTATTCAAGCTCAGTCCTTCCCCACCCTGAGACCCTGGAGTAAATGTTCCCCTTTCTTGGGCCTGTTTCCCTCTTTGCCATCACACAACACTATACTGAGGAGTGAGCATAGGGAGAGAGCAAGAGAAGACACCCATCAGTGTCTACTATGGCCTGTCACCTACTGCAGAGTATTCCTTTACATTGTGTGAAGATGTGCCACTGTGACTGGTTTAATGAAGAGCTAAATGGCCAATAGCTGGACAAGAAGAGGTCAGGTGGGGCTTCTTGGGATAGAGACGAACAAAGAGGAAGAAAGGAGTCGCTTACCAGATGTGGAGTAACCAGGACGGGCATATAGGGACGAGATAACAAGAACATGGGAGTCGCTTACCAGATGTGGAGTAACCAGGACGGGCATATAGGGACGAGATAACAAGAACATGGGAGTCGCTTAGCCAGATGTGGAGTAACCAGGACGGGCATATAGGGACGAGATAACAAGAACATGGGAGTCGCTTACCAGATGTGGAGTAACCAGGACGGGCATATAGGGGCGAGATAACAAGAACATGGGAGTCGCTTAGCCAGATGTGGAGTAACCAGGACGGGCACATAGGGACGAGATAACAAGAACATGGGAGTCGCTTACCAGATGTGGAGTAACCAGGATGGGCATATAGGGACGAGATAACAAGAACATGGGAGTCGCTTAGCCAGATGTGGAGTAACCAGGACGGGCATATAGGGACGAGATAACAAGAACATGGGAGTCGCTTACCAGATGTGGAGTAACCAGGATGGGCATATAGGGACGAGATAACAAGAACATGGGAGTCGCTTAGCCAGATGTGGAGTAACCAGGACGGGCATATAGGGACGAGATAACAAGAACATGGGAGTCGCTTACCAGATGTGGAGTAACCAGGATGGGCATATAGGGACGAGATAACAAGAACATGGGAGTCGCTTACCAGATGTGGAGTAACCAGGACAGGCATATAGGGACGAGATAACAAGAACATGGGAGTCGCTTAGCCAGATGTGGAGTAACCAGGACGGGCATATAGGGACGAGATAACAAGAACATGGGAGTCGCTTACCAGATGTGGAGTAACCAGGACAGGCATATAGGGACGAGATAACAAGAACATGGGAGTCGCTTAGCCAGATGTGGAGTAACCAGGACGGGCATATAGGGACGAGATAACAAGAACATGGAAGAATAAGATTTTAAAATATGGGTTAACTTTAATTATAAGAGCTAGTCAAGCCTAAGCAAGACTGAGCTTTCATAATTAACAAGCCTGTGTCATTTTTTGTGAGCTGGTGACCCACGAAGAAAAGTCTGATTACAAATACAACTCAGTGTAGGGGTGCATATATTCATATAAGGTCTGAGAAAGCCTTTTAAAGTTTGGTAGACAGAGTCAAAAGTGGCTTCCTGATGACAAGTCAGTCAGGTAGGCTTGGTGGTGTACAAAGACACAGCTACCAGCCACTGCCTGTGGGCTGAAGGGAGCCACCGGCACCATGTGCTAAGCTGAGCGGTGCCAGCAGCTGACAGAGCAGCTTAAGATTTGTCTCATGCTGTGAGAGAACACTGCAGGTGCTCAGTAAAGACAGATCCAAATAGGAAAAATCTCTAAACAGGTTACAGTGTTTTTTTTTTTTTTTTTTTTTTTTTTTTTTTTTTTTTTTTTTTTTTTTTTTTAATGTGAGTAGGCTTTTAAAAAAGAAGAAAATGTATAGACAGTCACAGGAAAAAGTTTATGAATAATAAAGTCTTTAAAGAAAAAAATAAGCATATAGGGACAGAAAATACACAGAGAGTCTGGATCCTACATAATGTCTGTTGACTAAATTTTTGGATTGCTGAGTGAATGACAGCTGTTGAGAGACATGGGATTGTAAGAGAGACTGCTGTAATAAACCAACATAGATACTTTAGAAATGCCTTAACTTTAAAATGGAAGTCAGAAAATGCATTGCTTTGGGTAAGAGGTTATGCTTTTGTCTCCATAGAAAATGAAAGGCTGTGGATTCCTCCAAAGTTGGTAGAGATCAGGTTTGATCAGGGAAGACCCCCTAAAAATCCTGGCTATAGACATAAAGAAATAAACCTAAAAATACTACAAAACAGGTGACATATATTTAACCTGATCAAACGTAAAACAAAAAAAATCGACAGGCTTGTACAACCCAGCCATACTTATATTAACACAGATATGTATGTTACCTTTGAAAGTTTGTGTGTTTTCAGAGCAAGGGGACCAAAAACCATGAAAACAGGTGGCCCCCGTGATCCAGCCTCTCATAGTGCCTCTGTTGCAGTTTCCTCAGAGTTCTGCATCCAGAACAGCTTCAAGACTGCTGGCTGGTCCAGTCTCACAGACTCCTCTAGGCAGGACTGCAGAACCTTGAACTTTCCCATTGCACAGAAACTGGACAACAAATGTTAAAGCTTGTTCTCCCAGGACTGGACCATTATCTCAGTTTTCTCAGAGTCCTCTAAAAATGCTATTGCTCCAGACAACAGGAAGCAGTCTAGGGAACATAACACCCTATGGAGATGGAGTAGGTGGTTTTTGGCCATTCGGTAGGATATGGATGTTCATCATCATTTAGGGAGGTTGGTTACCAGTTATTATTGGTCATGGTCAGGAAAAAAGATGAACAAAGAAGATTAGATTCAGGGATCTCGTTATGAAGAGAAAACAAGGAGCAAATAAAATATTCAAATTATGAAATAAGAGGGTGGACTGTTGAGTCTACTTTTGAACAACCACAAATCTCAAATATTTTACATTGTATGGATTTTTATACATTGATACAAATTTAAGGTTATTTTGTTATATGGTATATATGTTTCTATTCTTAAGTTATTGTACCTATATAGGTCATTTAAAAATGTAAAGTTTTAGTCCTTGGAAGCTATTTAGGATAAATAAGAAATACACCCATAACAAAACTTATAGTCATGTTAGATATGTTTTTAAGGTCAAACAGATATATTTTAAATATATTTTTAAATATAATTTCAACACTTCAAAGACCTACAGAATATAGAATTTAAAAAGTTTTAATAACATAAGACTTTTCATGACAGTGAGACATGTCTGCTCCTGGCAGCACCAATCTACTTCATTAAAAGGATGATGGGCATCAAAGAACCTCCATATGGAATTTGCTTTCTCGTGGCAAAAAAAATAGTCATTTGGGCAAAAGACTGCCCTTGCCTCAACTGCTGACAGCATAATGTCCAAACTGAAGAAGCAAGAACATACAAGAAAGTGATTGTTAAACTTTGCTAAGACAAGGTAGGGCAGTCCTGAAAGATTCCTGCTTCACAGAAAAGTCCGTCAGATATGTTAGGCTTGTAGGTCAAAAACGGATGCCCCAACATTACAGAGGAATCTTGGGTGATTGTCCAGGGTTAATCTCAGCTATAAGAGCTAGTTAGAAACAAGCCTAAGCTAAGACTGAGCTTCCATAAGTAATAAAAAGTCTTCAAGTCATATTTTTGTGAGCTGGCATCCCAAGAAGAGGAGCCCAATTAGTCACCATTGACCTTGTCCTCAGCATCAGGCCTTCATCTTTGTCATCATGAGATGATGGTGTTCTGCCTTATACCTATGAGAGGCAGGCAGAGCTCCCTGAGAAAGCACAGAGCAGGGGTGTGATGTCCTGAGCTCATTCAGCCTGGCTAAAAGCAGGAGTATCACGTTATCCTTGTACAGCCTAGGCTTTGGCTCCCCAATGTGTGTTGAACTGACTTAACTCAAGGTACTGACAGAGGACCTGCCTGATCACAGCACCGAGCAACAGCTTCATACCTACCCTAGTGACAAGCAGGGGACAAGTCTGGGGATAGGAATCATATCACTGTCCAATCCCCTGAGAGGACCAGGAATGGGTAATTGATCGGCCTTTTGGAGCAGAAGGGAAGCCTTGGGTGAGGGGTGCTTCCAGGGACACTGGAAGGGGGCTCCCAGAGGTGGAGACTGGGTTAATGAGGAGTGGGGTGGTCAGCAGAATCACACCTTCCCCCTACTTCTGCAGGCCCATGTTGAAGGTGTCCTGTACCTATAGCCAACCCCACCCAGTCACATTTTTCCAACAATAGCAGGAGGCTTCCCCAGCATGTCCCAGGTAGAGCCTTCTCCACTGCAAGATACACTCTGGGCTCTCTGGGGTGTGACTCCCCCAGCCCTGATGTCTGCCCTGCTCTCTGACTCAGCTGTGCTCTTATCTTCAATGCCACCTTTCTTCAAGGGGTTCCCTCCTGCTGTGACCACATGGGTTCTCCCTCCCTTGAAGCCTCAGGCTGTCTTTCCCTTTGCTCAGTACTCTGGTCTCACTCCTTGCATCTTTGCCCTGTTTTGCCAGGACTCCTGACATGATATTGAGTGTATGCCAGTGGAGAGGGTCCTGCAGGCCAGCCCCGAGCCAACACTATTTCATACTAAGACATTCAGGGTTCAAGATGGACAGCTAGTCCAGCATGCACTCATGTAGCTTGTTTGAGGTGTTACTTTCTCTTCGAGGAACCAAAATCTAGACAGGCTATCTGTTCTCTGTTTAAGGTACACAGTGTGACATGGCAGGGCTGTCTGACACCAAAGCTTCTCTGCCCAGCCCTAGGAGAGACTACTATTAGGGGTTCTGAGGGAACCTCAGAGTCAGCCTGCTAAGGCCTCCTCATTAAAGCTACTGCCTAGCTGGGTGATTTCAGACAAGTCCTTCAATGTCACTATGGCGCAGCTGGACAAGCCAGCTGCTGAGGCTGCTGTGAAGACTCGGCTTGAATGTGAAGCTTTCAGCCCTGGGTGGGCTCCAATGGCTGCAGCTGTGAAGTGCAGTGTGTCACTATGCTGGGTTCTGAAGCACCCCTCCTCCATTATCTTTCCAGGTTCCTCTTTCTAAAAGTCACTGGTTGGGCTACATCACTGATGCCCTTGTGCCTTCCATAGTTACTAAGATGCAAACAGACATATACAGGGGCCCATCTGCTGTCCACACTGCCAGACTAAGCACAGTCCTGCTCACTGGGAAAGTCACAGAGCTCAGCTCTCCAGGTTCCCTCTTGGGTATCCTGATGGACACTTTGGCTCACTGGGAAGCCCTGCAGAGTAATCTAGAGGAGACCTGGTGGCTCAGTAGCCCCACAGAGGTCTCTCTTCTCACCCCAGGGAGACACCTCCAAGAATCCATGACTATCTACTTGGAATTGCTAGTCTTGCTGGTGGAAAAGCAGGGGTTAGAGGGGGTGAGGCAGAGGTTCCACAGCTGGAATTAGGACTCTGGATTGACACCAAGGTCTCAGAGCTTTCCATTTGCTAGGAAGCCTTACAATAGGGCATGCCCTTCATGACCTCACCCACATGGTTCATTCAACATGACTGGTGGACTGCCCTGTGCCTAGATGCCCTCTTGTGACAGTGTCTCTTCCATACAGTGTTTTCCACTGCAGTATCCCTTTGTCTTCCAGCTCTGGCTTTTAGGGCCCACTAAGGGCTGAGCAAAAGTGTGGGAGTACCAGAATGGATGGAGAGGGGACCTGGGGTCTCAGTGTGGCCATGTAACAGGATGGCTGCTGAAGGGAGTATGCCCTCCCACCCCTACTCAAAAATCAGGGCTCCTTGGTCCTGAATAAACCTCATCCCTGTCTATCACACCATGCTCATCCTAGCTTCCAGGAAGTCATGGCTGAGCCCTAGGCCCTGGAGCCGGGATGTGACTGAAGGGGTTTTCTCTAGGTGAGGGTCAAGCCCAGTGGGTCCCAGTCAGTGCTGCCATTTCAGGCACTTGAGGTGTGTAAGCCGACACCTGAAGTTCAGGTTTCACTCATCTTCCCAACTCTCCCAAGGCCTCTGTTTTAATAGAACCAGCAGTGTCTTCTATAGCAAGTGTGGGCACAAGAGCTCATTGGTTGCTGACCACATCCTTGGACAGGCCTCAGGATGGGAGCTGCTGAGGCGGACTTGGCAATGAAGGGCCTATTTGCCAGCAGCTTGGACACATCCATGCGTTAGTTCCTGTTTGAGAATGTGCCTTTGAGAGCAGAGGCAGAATAGCTGGTCATCAAGCAAGATTCACTGGGAGAATGAATGACCAGCCTGTAGACAACTGCTTCTAGAGGGCACAGCACTGTCAGGTTGCCTCTAATTACTGGCAACAGGACTGTGACTATTTCCATGGGCCAGCACATTACTGCCACATGAAGGGCTGGGGCTGAGGCCCAGTGGTTGGGTCTCAGCCTGCAGGTTCCACCCAAAAAATGCTACCTTCTAATTGCACTGACTGGTGCCCAGAACCTGTCATCATAGCTCCCAGCTGGCTCTCATGGTCTTATATCTCATCTGTTCTCCAGCCAGAAGCCTGGTTCCCAGCATGAGGTCAGCTAACCTTTGGCTGTGGCTAACACACCTGCCTGGCAGGCTCTTGGCCCAGCATCCCCAGCTCCTGAAGCCACGGGAGCTGGGATGATCTGCATCTGTGCCTAGCCAGACAGAGAGCCAGGCCAGGTAAATGAGCAGGACTCAGACAGGCTGCAGAGCTGAACCCCATTGGTGAGCTGTGCAACCTCGGGCAAGTGAGCTGGATCCTGAGCCTCATGTTCCTCCTTTGCATTGGTAAAAGCAACAGCAACAAGTATTAGAGATTAACCAGGCACAGTGCTCTGGCAGAGTTAGGTGCTCAGAGTACTGCAGGGTCCCCAAAGTCCTAAAGCCATCCACAGTCTGACACAGTGTCCAGCAGGGACAGACTTGCATGGAGACCGATAAAGACAGCAAAGGCAGTTGGAGTGACGAGGGCATCAGGAATAAGAAGGTAGAGCTGAGGGGTGAAGTCCAAAGAACACAGACCCTGCCCCACTTTCCCACACATGCTTCCTTAACTTCCCAATATCCTGGGACCTCATCTGTCCTCTCTGGCTGTCCCAGGAGGCTGCTGAAGGGAACACCTCCACCCTCCAGTAGCAGGAAGTCATTTCCCACAACAGCCTGGGTTCATAGGTGAGTGGAATCAGCAGTCTGCAATGGGAACCCAGCATAGTAGAAAAGGTGAACTGGGGACACTGTACTTCTAGTGACAGTTTATTTACAACAGAGCACTGTCTCACTTCTGTACTCCTACCTCCTCTCCTGTCTCCCTTTCCATCCAGTGAGCACCTTCAGTGCTGCGCCCAAGTCTCCTGTGGTAAGGGTGGATACTCGTGCCCCTATCCCTCTGCCCACTACCCCAGCCCTGAACAAAAAAAGTCAAAGCCTACTGCTGCTGGGCTGGACTGAGGAGTCTGGAGGGTAGCGTCAACAGGATGAGCAGCAGAGGTGGCCCTGTGTCTGCACATGCCTGGTCCCTAGTCCTGCCTCTCTGGGCTTGTTGGGGAGGCCACAGTATGAGTGGCAGCCAAACCCTGGTCAGGGAAGGAAGGGGCTCCATCTGAGACAGGAAACAGACCAGAAGAGGCAAGAATAAAACTAAACATCATCTAGGTAACTGAGATCTGCTGGTTACGAGTGTGAGACTTTTGACCTGATACTAAGAGATACAGTGGCCGACATGTTTCCTATAGGCTCCCACTTTAGTACTCTATGATTCCTTATAGCCTGCTGTAGCAACAGTGCCTGTCAAAATATCACAATGAAGGTGAGGGTACCCTCACACAAACAGTACAGTTACCTTACCCAGGCCCCTCCAGAAACTCAGGAGCCCACAGAGGAAACTGCTAGCTACCGTTGGGAAACACTTCCATTAGCCTCCAGGACTCAGGTTGGTCAGAGGCTGACCCCAATCTGTCTCAGGCCCCTCTGCCCTCACTGTGGAACTTCTGCTCCACATTATGTGGACTCATTCCTGTCTGACCAGAGGGGTAGACACCAAACAGAACTGTGTGTTTCAGCTTTCATTCCCGTATGCCCAGGCTGGTGGCTCCTATGGCATGGACAGTCTGGGCCACATCTGCCTGTTTGAACACAGCTTTGCCTCTATTAGATGAATTGGGACCAACCTGTCCTGTGAAGAGGCCAAAGTGGCCAGATAAGATTGGGTCCTGGCTCTGCCCTGCAGAAACCCCCACAGCATGTGATCCAGGGGCTCAGCTGTCCCTTTAAACATTGCTGGGATGGCTCAACCTGATAAAGTTTTAGTGTTCTAGGACACCACAGATAATTCCGGGCAAATAAATGACCTTGAAATCAGGCATGGGGCAGAGCTGATGGAAAAATTGGGGTACAGTCCAGCAGCAATAATGGGGAGACCCCAATCTGTCTCAATTGAGACCTCAATCACCTAGTGCTGAGTCCACACTAACCGAAACCTGGAATGAACATACAGATGTTGTGTAACATGGGGATCCTACATACCCCTCGGCTTCCACGTCCTCAGCAGGCAAATCTCAACACCGCTACCACCATCCAACTCAAAAGCTGATGACAGAATGAATGGGGGGCAGAGTTTAGCCCAGGCTCTGAATTCACACATACACCTGGAAGGAAGTGCAACAGGCCTAGAGGGATGGAGGTCACACAGCCCCCTCCTAATCCCAAACAGGGTAGAATACTTGGAGCCTGAGGCCAGGAGGGATGTGAGGGTGTTGGTAACAGCGATTTGAGCAGTGTGAGGACCAATGGCCTTGTTGGTGAATGACTTCAGGGACGTAAGGCTGCAGACTTCAGTAGGTCCCAATGCCATGGGACATGCAGCTGAGCACCATGGCCTAAGGAAAGAGGGCTGGCTCATTTGGTGCCCTTCAACATTCCTGTTCTGAGATGCAGGTGTGGGGAGGCCATTTATTTCCCAGCCTGTTTCCCACAACTGTTATGGCATAGCCAAGACCTGGCCCTAGAACCTGACACAGAGCTGGAGGATGGTGCAGAACCATTGGGAACTGCTCTTGAGCAGACAAGCAAAGCTGGGCAACGAAACCAAGACAAACTTGTGCTGCACCCAAAATCCTTGGAATGTGCATTCTATGGTAAGTGATGACATGCTGCTACTTAAGCCAAGAGGAGACTCTGGAGTGAGGTGGTGACCTTGTCCTGGGTCCGACTGGCTCCCAACTCCATAGTGACAGAACAAAAAACAGCTGAGGGTGTTAAAACAGTCTGGGAACTTTCAGCAGAAGTCACTATTGTTGAACCCATGTTAGAACAGCCAGTGAAAAGAAAAACTGAATGTTCACCTGAGACTTCTCTGCTTTGCCTGGCTCCTTAGTTGCCTCAGTGACTCCCGCCCCCAGTCGGTTTCTGCTGGTTTACTCTCCACTGGGCTGTTCTAGTTCTCTCTGTGGACATTGTGAGTGCTATTTGATTTGCTATTTATTTGCTACTTCGTATGCTCACTCGAAACCAAAAGCATGGCCACCATAGATTGTTTTCCCAATGGGACAAAACGGGCCTTTGCAAGACATAATGAGGAGGGACCTTGTAAAAACTTTGGTGACTCCCTCTCTGCAGGCTTTGGCTAACCTTCTGAAGGTGCTCCATTATTATGGGGTGTGGTCATAAATTTGGCTTGGCCCACAGCAAGTCCCCATCTGCACTGGCAGCCCTTGCCTCACATGAAGCTGCTCCAATTTACTTCCCACCAAGTGACAGGATAGTGGCTGTCTCCTCGCCCAACCAAACTCAAAGCCAAGGTCTCCATCCTCCTTGCTGAACCCACCTGGACATGGAAGTACACAGGGAAGGCTGCAGAATCTGAGCAGCTGGTGAAGAGGCCTCTTCCAAGGGAATGTGTTCTTCCTCCGCGACAGGCAGGTGCTTTCCCAGCCCTAGGTGGTCACTTCTCTTTCATATGTGAGACACCTACAGCGATACCCAGGTAACAGAAGCAGGAGGGAAGCCTGATTCAGCTGTCCCAGAGCTAATTCATCCCTCAGTGTGTTTTCCGGTCTGCCAGAGTCTCAGAACAGTACCCAAACCAAATCACCTTTGTCCTGCTAGGTCTGAACCTTGTGGCTGCAAATGCTCTGGGAAAATGACAAGGTGTCTTGGCTGTGGAAGTCTTCCAAATAGGACCAGAGGCACCACAGGCCCAGATGGTCTGGCCCAGGAAGTGAGCTTTGTGAACCAGACATTCAGAGGGGTGATGTCACCCAGAGCCTTTGGTTGAGTGGCCCTTTAAAACAAAGGCAATGAGAGCTAGCCAATTCTTCCTCCCCACAGGGCTGTGATTGGGTCAGTCTGAGAAAGGCTCTAGGGAGTCTAGGAAGTGGGGAGCAGATCTCAGAGGCTCAAAATGTAACATCAGTAAATGTAAATGCACTACACCTGTTAAATGAGGTCCCAGCTGGGGATGTGGGAAGCTGGGTCAATGCACAGGCTCTTTCTTCGTGTAGCTGCTAGGGAGAGTGGGCAGAAGACAGGCCTAGCAGTGGGAACAGTCATTCTCACTATTCTGCATCTTCCCTGGGGTCTCTCCTCTCGCCTGGCAGTCAGCAGGAGACTGTCAAATGTTTTCAAGGCTTCTGAAGTAGATGCTGACCAGGGCCTGCTCTGCTGAGCCCTCTTTTGGCTAGGGACTAGAAAACCATCAGCCACCCCAACACAATTCAAATACAGCAGTCTTCCTGGTATGTCCCAAGGCTGTGAGTTCACTGGAAAGCACTGGGCAAGCAGCTGCCAACACCCCTTCCCAATGTATACTAAGTCATTCATTTATTTCAAGATGTGCACACTCAAGCTGGCCGGGACCGCTCACAACTCCTGGGTATGTATAGTTCCTTCAATGGCTTGGGCTATAGACAAGTTCATAGTGCACACACGTGTGCAAACACACACACATACACACACACACACACACACACACACACCATATAACAGGAAGCCTATAAAACCCAAGCCACATCGAGAAAAATGAGGGAGGAGAGGGTGCTAATGCAGCATCCGTGGGGATTGAATGCACACGGAGGACGAACGAGGGAGGAAGGCAAGCTAGCTTCAATCTCATCACCGCACTCTCATTTCCAGGGGGATGGTCAGGGGAGTGAGTTCAATAGGTCCTTGAGAAAGCCCTCTGGATCAGTGACTTCTGACAGAAGACCTGGGAAGCAGAGACAGAGTGTGAGTGCCATACAGGGTCCCCAACCCCACTGTGTCACAGATGTCTTATTCACTCACAGAACTGTGCCATGCATGTTCTGATGCAACCACTTGCTGGATTCCAGCAATAGCGGGGAGGTGATCACCATGTGGCAAATACTCTGCTCCAGAAGTGGGTGTCACCAGAGGCAATGCAGTGGGACCAGTCTGAATTCCCTGGAGTAGAGGATTTTGACCTACCCAGGTCAGTGAAGGGGGCTGTAAACCACAATTCTGGGGTTGTTTTTGATGGGCTCTCCGATCCAGGCTGGCGTCAAACCTGCTGTGTAGCTGAGGATACCTTTGAACTAATGTTGCCAAGCCTGACATATTTGGTGCTGGGGACTGACCCAGTGCTTCATGCATACTAAGCAAACATTCTAGTTCAGCCATACACCCCAGAACAGTGACCCATGTATGTGAACATCCTGGATCTTTCTTCATTGTTCTCACAGTATTTTCTAAGATAGCTTCTTAGAGCTTGCTGGCTGGCTAGACTGGGAGGCCAGCAAGCGGTGTGGGGTATCTAGTACCTGCAGCCTTCAATGCTAGAATTATTTATACCCTCACTTGGCTATTATGGGGTACTGGGGATCAGAACTCAGGCCCTCATGCCAGCATGGGAGTCTACAACCGAGTCATCTCCCCGGCCTTTGTCATCTTCAACTGATCAAAGACAGATAAACACCAATGGGCTTGGGCTGGAAGGGCAGAACAAACAGAGGCCTCTAGGTTCTGGGCTTCAATCCCATCACACCCTTAGATTCCTAAGCAAGCTGTCAGAGAACAGGGACTCAATTTCTTCAGTTCTTAGAGACAGTAAGGAGCCCTCCCTGCCTGCCATGGGGACTAAACGGAGGCCTTCGTGGTGGAAGAACCCAGCCAGGCACCTGACCTCATCAACAGCACAGAGGAGACACTAATGTCTGAGTTAAACATGAGCATCCAAGTCACCTCTAAGCATCTGCATACATTATTCTTGAATTTGAACATAGCAATCTGGTGTTCTGGCAATTTAGAGAAGTTGTGTGTAAAAAGTTGGCTTTGTCAAAGTGGCTAGAGGCTGCTGCTGGGGCTTGCCTAGGTGCCAGGCCTGGAGGTCCTGTCCCCGTCCTCCCACTAGCTGTGATATTCATGGTCACCGTAACAGTCTCATGTGACAAGCACAGGGCTCAGCACTAAGGACACTGAGCACTGTGCTCTTGGTCAGGATTAACTGAGGAAAATGGTGAGCCACCTGCCAAAACAGCCAGGCTGGGAAGATACAGGTGGGAAGATCGAGGAGTTATGAAGAAAGCAACAGACAAGCCCAAGGGAGCCTGGGCAGCTCAGACAGCAAGGCCAGAGATACCATCCCAGGGCAGAGTCCCCACTGGGCCATGAAGAACGGTTGCCTGCAGATTGCCACTGCTGAGTAAACAGAAGAATACATGTGGACAGGATCCCAGGGCTTTAGTCAGAAAGATAAGAGGAAATGTTAACAAAAGCATTCACTGGGGGGCTCTCCCTGCATCTGTACACAAGCCCCCACAGTGGGAGCTGGCCAGGTTTCCTCTGCTTTGGCTTATTAGCTTTCCTTTCCAAGACAACAGCACCAGACTTGAGTTCTGGGAGCTGTGGCACAACTGCTCAGATGTTGCCCTTCATGTGTCTCCTTGCTGACCCGTCTGTACCAACTTAATGACCAGAGTCTTCCACACCTGCCCAGCAACTGTGAGTCAAGAAGACAATCCTGAGCTGATGTGGGATGTCTTTCTGTATGCTGTGAATTACCATTGGATAATAAAGGAAGTTTTGGCCTACGGCAAACCAGCTTATGGGGGGGGGAGGAATTCCAAACATAAAGGGGAAGGAGGGCAGAGTCAGACAGAGACACCGAGAGCTGCTGCCCAAGAGAGCAAGATGTAATGGAACATAGGTAAAGCCACTAGCCATGTGGTAAGACATAGATTAACAGAAATGGGTTAAGTTGTTAAGAGCTGGATGATAATGCGCCTGAGCCATAAGCTGACAGTTTGTAATGAATATTAAGCTTATGAGTCATTATTTGGTGCTAAGTGGCTACAGGACTGAAGGTCTGGACAGGCCAGAAAAGTCAGGTTACACTGAGCTCTCACTACAGTCAGAACCTGAAGGAGCTTGCCTCTTCTGAACTACCCACATCCATCAACCCCCAGCCTCTATAATAGCACCAACAGAAGGAGGATAAGCAGGAGTCTGGACCACGGGCACCAGTGTATGCTGTACGGAAGTTCTCTCATCTGTGGGTTCTTTCTCTCTTTCTCTTTTCTTTCTTTTTATGTAGTCCTGGCTGTTCTGAAACTTTCTATGCAGACCAGGAGATCTGTTTTCCTCTGCCTGAGTGCTGGGATTAAAGGCGTGTGCCACTACATCCAGCAAGTGGACTGTTTGAATGAACATCTCTTCTATGGCTGGAGCTGGCTACCGTGTGCCTATTTCTTCTGCCTGTGAAGATGAAGAGAACAACCAGTTCCACAGATTGGGGCTTTGCCCCAGAGAAAACTGTGTATTCACCTGCTGCATCGAGGAATTCTGAGAAGGTCTCGACTGGCATGAACTCCTCCTGGAAGGTTTTCAGGGCTTTGTCGGCAGCTTCATAGATGGGCATGTCATTGTGGCGGATGTATTCGGCCAGAGAGCAGGACCAGCCGCCCTCCGTGTTACTGGTGGGCACCTTCTATAAGAACCAGTGGGACATGGGACCAGTGAATAACTGAATGCAGCTGGCTCTCTGCCTCCATCTCAGCCTTGTGGTGAGTCCATTCAACACGTACCAGAGCTTCCTGGAAGCAAGGAGGCTCTAACTTCAGGGCCCACTGGCCTTAGCTACACTCTATGAGGCCCTCTTTGTTTATACAGTTTTCCACTTGGACCCAGTTTCAACATGGGCCTTCCCCACACACCAACCCTCCTAAGACATGTGGGTCCAAGCAGATAGTGAGCAGGACATTCTACTTTAAGTGGGGCAATGTAGGGCAGAATCACAAAGAGCCCAGTGTTACCTATGGGCAAGAACAAGAGTGTGAAGGCTGTCAGCATGCTTAGAGCTCACTGCTGGGAGGGTGCATAACAAAGCGGCTTCAGCTGCCAACAGCTGGATGTGCAGGTCTGAGCTGAAGGTTGCTCCCCTCTCCCTAAGTGGAGACCTTTGGCTTTTCAGGAGTAAGCACCCAAAACTAGTGAGGAGCCTCAGAACACCAATGGGGTTTGGGCAAGGAGGCATACATTCCACACCTCTCGTAACCTGCTGAACTGTGAAGGCTTCTTTACCTTAAACATGTTGTAAATGAGGTCTACAAGAGCCCAGAAGAGCAGGGAAGAACGGTAGGCAGAATAGTCCTTCACTGCCTTATCTGTCAGCCTGGAAAAGAAAAGGAAAGACAGCTGTGAGGACCCTACAGAGATGGATCGTGGTACTTGAGGACTGTGGGTACACACAAGCTGCTGCACTTGGCCTGAATGAGGAGAACCTGTGAGCAGGGAACCTGGAAGCCCTGGCTCCCAGGGTTGCCGCATGGACTCACCTGACAGTCTTAGCACTTTTCTAAATTGAGGTAGCAGGAAAAGGGAGACACAGGTAAACATGACGCTCAAAAGCTCTAACTTAGGCACAACCATTCCCGTGCTCTCCTGTAATGTGTCCCTCACAAGGTCCCAAGTATAGTGGCGCCTAACACTAAAGAAGGAAAAAGAAGATTCTAACTCAGCTTTTACCTGCTGCCAGGAGAAATCTACTAAACAACCAAAGCAGCCAAACATGGGCTCTACAGAAAACCGGTGTTGAGCATCTGTGATGTCGAGGACTGCCCAGGCATCCACCCAATACCTCTCAAATCTTAGGGTAATCTCGGAGCCACTCACACACCCCTTTGTCTCTAACAAGTGTCATCAGCATCTGAGTGACTTGGCACAGGCTAGAAAGCCAGTGAGTGCCTGGGAACACTGGGGAGCCTCTGGTTGATATCCCCCTTGTAAGGAATGATTCCACTGGGCTCTGAAGGATCAGAATGCTCCAGCACACAAGAGATCTCATTCACAGTTTCATGTAGAAGGTCACCTTCTACAGCGCACAACACTTGGGTACATATCCTCTGAGCAAAGACAAGTATCAGAGTGCTCAGCAGCAACTGCTCATTTAGTTTGGGGCTTGCCTACCATGAGAGTGGCCAGCCACAACTGCTGCCAGCGGCTGTTTAACTCAAAGTTCAGTCTGTTGGCATGTGCTATGTTCCTTCCTGTCCACCAGCTTGGGAGGTGGGGGGTGGCACAGCTGTCAATGGTACTATAAGATGGTCTGAGGGTAAGGACCAGTGGAAGCCTGGGCAGGCTAAAATATCTGCTGAATCCATTTTGCTGAAATGTTAAACATGCAGAAGTTATTAGCTTCTCTTGAGCTATAGTTTATACACCCTCCTCTGTGTCTGTCTGTCTCTCTGTATGTGTGTGTGTTGCTGTTGTTGGGAATTCAACTTGGAGCCTTACACATGCTAGGCAAGTGCTCTACCACTGAGCTACAGGCCAGTTTTTTAAGCTAGAGTTTTGTGTATCTGCTCTTACCTTACCCAAATGTACAGGTCTTCAGACAGAATCTGCTGCCAGTGATAGCATCCAACACCGGAAAGAGAGACACCTTCTACATGCCCTTGACTGAAAGGCCTCTCCTTCAGGGGTGTCTCAATCCTGGGCAAGCCCTCAGCACCTTTTCTTGTCTGCCTGGCAAACAGCAGTCTTGGAGCCTGGACAATAGCTGGGCTTGGCCCTCTCTGTGGCTGCCCTGCTTTGGTGAGCTTGAGTCTTGGGTGACCCTGCCCAGCTTAATTATTTACAGCTAATTAGGAAAGGTGACTAAACTACCACATAGAAAATGGCAATGCATGAATGCAGCCCAAGCTGGATTTCTAATTAAGCCATGACCCAATCAGTCTCTCCTCAACTGCTGGGACAGGAATGAGTTTCACTCTTGGCTGAAAGAACTGTTCAGGTGGGCTTAGCTTCTTTCTACCCCACTGTGGAAGTCTGCCTGATGAGCGGGCATCCTGTGTGCTATGAATGGTCATTCTTGTCTCATTTAACAACTTCGGCAGGAACTATTCAGGTCAGCATCAACCCACATAGTGGCTGGGTCTATTGTGTGTGTGACCACTGGGGTACTGCCAAAGAAAGGAAGGCTGACTTCACTTACAGATGGCTCTTTCAAATACCCTATCTGACACGGACTGCAAAGCCAAGAAAACAAGCCCCACATTTCCTGCATGTGTTCTCTAGCTGGTGCACACATGATTTCCAAGAGGGTCTAGGAGGCCTGAGGAAGATGGGGCAGATGAGACAGTAAGGAAGGAAAAGGACAAGCTTTTAGTCACTAGACAAGGACCTCCAAGCCCCAGCCCCAGCCGTACTGAAACCTTCCTGGTTTACACCAAAGCCAGCAAGAGCCAGAAAGTCTGGCTCTTGCTGGCTTAGCCTCGCTGCTGGTCCTAACTGTCTCATCAGCCATGTCCCCTGAGGCCTGGCTGTCTTCCTTTCTGAATTTGCTACAGATGGAAACAGATTCACCTTTTCAGTGGCTCGACATAAGACCCA
The DNA here is from genome assembly GCA_033318265.1 of Phyllotis vaccarum. Lineage (NCBI taxonomy): Eukaryota > Metazoa > Chordata > Mammalia > Rodentia > Cricetidae > Phyllotis > Phyllotis vaccarum. The sequence goes on along the minus strand of JARWLC010000003.1, from coordinate 54,258,223 downwards.
GGGGGGACCCAGAGGAGCTCAAACAACTGTCAGCCACCAGTCCAGACTCTTAGGGTGACGACTAGATTAGGGTGACGACTAGAGCCAGAGTTGAGAGCCAAGTCAAATAAGTGCACCTTCAACAGGCACAATCACATGACCTAGGGCAGCCTGGAAACACCGGGAAGATACTGAATGGAGAAGCTTCCCAAAGAAATCACTCACCTGGTGGCTCCTCCTGGAGTTACTGCCCGGGCATGCGAGGCCACCAGCAGCCTGCGTAGGATCTCCACACGCGTGGCTCTCCACTGCTCAGGGGGTAGGACATGCAGGGCCAGGATGGTGAAGTAGTGAGGCCCATCTACGTCAAAGGCACTCTCTACCCACTTCTCTTTGGGCTGCTCCAGGAAGCCTTGGAGGTTCTTTTCCTCCCGAGACGTGGCTCGGGTTCTGGAGGAAAAGAATTCAGATGGTATCAGGGAAGGGGCAGGAACAACCAGGATGGGACTGGACAATTCTCTGGGCTTGTGCTTCCTCCCACCCACTCCTCTCTAGCAACCCAAGCTTTTTAAACCCTCTCAGGTCATGACTGTGTCACTTTAACCGTCCCTAACACCTCCTGGTGCTTGGACAAGGAATAGCTACCAACTCTCCAATGTGGACTTGTCATAATTTTTCTAGAAACCCAGGTAAGGGAGGTGACTTATCAGAGTCACCAAGCCAGTAAGCAAGTGTTGAAGAGTGGGTTCTCTTACATGTCAACAGCATACCTTCTCCATGAATCCTATTGTGATGATGTGGTCTGCACCTCACGAGTCCCCAACACCCAGGCTTCCTGTTTTGAGTTGTTTGCTCATGGCCCATCCTTTGTCCCTATCATCAATTTCTTTTGGGCAAGGGAGCTGCTACTTGCTTGAACTATGTGCTGATGATCATGGCACACAGACTGGACCGTACTGTTCTCAGTACTGCATGTGGCTTATCTCATTTAATAGGCATAACAAGTCTATGAGACAAGAACAACCTGCCCAACTGTTCAGGAGCAAACTATGTAATTCTAGGATATCAGCACCATGCCAAGCAAAGACTAGACTAAGGCCCCGGGCCTGGTCCTCAAGTCTGTCATCAACTCTACCCCTTTCTTATGACAAAGTCTTGCCAATGGTCAGGACCCACACAAAGAGGTCAAGAATCTCCAGCAGTGTCCCTGTAACCTACCAGTGCTCATCTATGAGAGGACAAAATACCACCAAAACCCAGTAATCAGGCCGCAGGCAGCATGGCCATAGTCATATGGCCTGGCTATAGGTGCAGGAGGATGGTGCAAAGATACCCTGCTTCCTTTTGCTCCTGCAAAATGGGCATGCCCAGATCCAGTTGGAGCCCCTAACTAGCTCTCCATCCCTGTGGGGAATCTCAGACTTATGGCCATGGCAAGCTCTTCTCAGGTTCAGTTTTGGCTCACTAGTACAGTGCACTTGCTTTTGTGTGTAAATGCTCCATGAGAGGCCCAACTGCCTTATGATCAAGCTCATGTCGTTGTCCAATGGCTAGCAAAGGAAGCAGCCTGTGGAAGAAAAGGAGGCCCTGCTTGCTCAAGGAAACTACAACAGAGCTGACACCTGAAGTCACCAGTTCTATCTGGCTGGGTCAATCCTGGGAAGCATTTTCCTTACTGGGTCTCTGCCTGAGCAGTCCACTCTAGCATACGGCTGCCAAAAGGCATGTCTTTGCAAAACCCACGGTGTTTGTCAGGGCCCCAACAACACTGGCAATTAGCACTGCTGGAGCCTGCAGCAGGGTCCAGAAACAGTAGAATGCCTGTGCTGTTGGCAATGCCAGGTGTCTCTTTTGTCGATCAGGGTGTTTGGCAAATGATGTCATGTGCTATCAAGAGCCCTGCCCTGAGATTTAACAATGAAGCCTGCAGTCTCAAGGTCAGACTTATCTCACAGGAAAAGGGAGGAAGAGAAAAACAACTGCCTTGGTACCTTAATAGCATGGCAGCTGTGCGGGAGGACTGTAGCAAGCCTTCCCACGGCATCAGCTCTGCCTATTAAAGCTGTGGATCTCAGGGAGAAGGGTCTGCAGGCAGGTAAATGAAATCCAAGTGTAGGTACAAAAATACCTTAGCATGCTTCCAAGCTTGGTGCATTTGGGAGAGCTTCTGCCTCCTTAGAGGCTTCTTAAAAGCTCTATTTCCAGCCCCACAGACACAAACAGCTCTTCTCCTGGCCACATTCCTGTTCAGTTGCTTTCCTAATTACCCCTCCCCCGAAATCCTGGCCAGAAGCATTACTGATGGGCCAAGAAAGGTGTCCCACCAGAAACTGGCAGCTGCACTGGCTGTATGCTCTCACTAACAACATGATGTGACTCTTATCCATGGTCCCTCGTCCCTCATTTGAGTCTGAGAAGTGGAAGCAGCAGCTTCTCCATCCCTACTCCTTCTGAAGGCCAGCTCAAGACCAGAGCCCCTACTGACCACAGTGGGGATGGGGCAGCTCTGCAAAAGAAGTCATCGACATTGCTGTATTCTGTGCAGTCTACAGAACAGTGGATGAAAACCCCTCCTCAGTTAAAGGCTAGAGGGACAGGGAATGTCAGCCAAGGTAACATCTGGGGGCCATAGGATACTGACGTGTTCAGGACGTAAAGAACAGTGTGAATGATGTACGGGATCAGGTGGATGTTGCTCTCCCGGCCACCTCCACCAGTGTCTGCACTGAATGACTGCTCCATGGCAAAGCGCAGGAAGAGCAGTTTAATGTCATGGATGTTGAGCTGATATGTGGGTTCCCGCTGGCCCGTACATTCCTGGAGGTAAGTGTTGTGCCTAGGGAGAAGCAGAGACAACACGACATGGAAGCCAGGCTCCTGGTGAAAGCTCTTCTTTTGGTGTCCCCAGCCCACCAACTACAGAGGTCAAGTGGGGGCTGTCAGGACAGACTCGAGGACATTGCTGCTGCTGCTGCTGCCGGACTGCATGTGATGTTCTCAATGTGGGCAAGAGACCGCCACTTTGGGGACTCATTTCTTAACCAACAGACGTCATGGCCACAGGTGATGACACATGGAGAAATGTGAACTTACTCATTCTAGTGACAGGTGATTTATCCTCAAGAATGATCTTATTACTCTCCAATATGTTGTGCTTTTTTTTTCCTTCCTAAATCAATATACAATTGGTTCTGCCTCTTATTAAATGAATGGCTCTGGGTAAGTGACTCCATCTATGCCCCAATTTGCTCATGTGTGCAGAAGAAGCAGAGTAGACAGCTGAATATGTTATCCACCATCACCTGCCATCATTACCACCTAATATCCCTGGGCTTTAAATCAGGATTCCACAAGGCCTCCCAAACACATGAGGACCCAGAGAAGCTTCAGCTACTGCAGTCTAGTATGTGAAACAGAGAGGCTTTAGAAGGAACTCCCACCCAGTGGGGACAAGAGGTGGGGTGGGTTGTTTTTGGTTGTTCAATGGGTTATGAATGATTGTCACTGTTTAGATTAATTGGTTAAAAATTGTTAATGGTTAAGGTTAGAAAAATGTTAAACAAGAACGGTTAGATTCAAGATTTGTGTTAAAAAATAGAAAGAAAAAGGGGATACAAATATATAGGATATAAGGATAGATTACTGAATCTTAGCTTTAAATATGTTTTCAAGATCAAACAAATATATTTTAGATGAACAGGTCTTCTTCAAACACTTCAGAAATCCATAGAATACGTCATTCAAAATATTTAAATCTTAAGACTTTTCTGGACAGTGAGACAGGTCTGCTCCTGGCAGAACCAATCTACTTCAAGAGAAAAATGGGCATCGAAGAAACTCCATAAGGATTCTACTTTCTTTGTGGCAATGGTTAGCCACTGGACAAGAACCTGTTCTTGTATTGACTGCTTGACAGTATGCTGTTTGAACATAGGAAAATGACCTCTGAACTTTGGCAGAACAAGCTGAGATGGTCCTTCATGTTCCCACTTTTCAGAGAAAACTGTCAGATACTCTTCAGGACACAAGGAGAAGCGACTGATGAACTAAACTAGAATGGGCAGAGCAGATTTCCTGTTTCACTGAAATGAAAAGACACTCTGGGCCTATAGGCTGAAGATGGATGCCCCAACTTTATAAAGGAACTTTGGGTGACTGTCCAGGCAGATAGGTGTCATCTCTGTCATTTATAGATTTTTGAAGTTGCTTGCACTTCCTGTTTACTTGGGTAAATATTATTTCTTTCTTTGGTCTCTGAGGTAGTTGAAACTGAAATAGTTATAGTTTTCTAGTGGCAGTTTTAGAAAAGAAACTTTGAAGTTAAAGTGTATAAGTTTAAGAGACATCAAAATAATAGTTTTTAGTTAGTAATACAAGTTAGAAAGAAAGTGAATTAGGTATAATCCTTTGGACTCATCAAAATAGGATAATTAACTATTTTATTTGAATTGTCAATTGTTCATGGACTGGATATTACTCATTTATTGTTTGTATATATTGTATATAATTATTGTACCTATTGTATATTGTTTTTCTTAGGTTCGCTATAACCTTTTTTTAAATTTGACACAAAAGGGGATATGTGGGGATATGTTTCAAATATAATACCACCCCACCCCCAGATGCTTTCATAATTGAAACACTAGAGCCAAAGATCACAGACGTGAACTCTGGGAGATTCTGGCCCTGAGGACTAAGTCAGAGGTCCGGGTGTTTGTTATAGGAGAAAAGCTAATGAGAAATTTTTACAGGAAACCCAAGAAACCAAGGATGCTGGTTTCCCCTCAGCAGGTTACTTTAGTCAACCCCATTCCTCAGCCATTTCTGCTCAGAACAGCTTTGTGGTCAGTAAGCACAGACAGAAATGGATGCCCCCTTAAGTGTCCAGGAAACTGCCCCCCTTTCTGCTACGAAGACACTCAAGACTCACCTTGCTAAGCAAGTGGCAAAAGCTGATTCAGGGACATGGGGGCCCCACACTGGAAGGAGCCCATTGCACTTGGTGTTGGCATTCTGCAAGGCAGCACTCTCCCACTCTTCTCGGCCTCTAGCCAATCTGGATGGGGACAGGGAGGAGAGCAGAGACAAGGAACTGCTGGGATTAATCTGGAAATGAGGTGCTGAGAGCTTGCTAACACCAGCCCTGGCCCTAGGGAGAAAATTAGCCATTTGTAATCTCCATAGGTAAGTGTTTGCTTCATTAATTCAGGCAAGCAGGACGGCTTCCACCAGCCTTGGCCGAGGCCACACACTCAAAGCCAAACACAATTTCTCATATGGTACATACAGTTCATGGGACTATGGGGGCTAGATACCTTATTATTTGGAGATAAGAAAAGCAGGCTTACAGCCCCAGAGTTAGTGTCCATTTATCTGAAGCAATACAGGTCCAAGTCACATAGAATCACCCTGCAAGAGCCAATGCCTACCTGACAGCAGCTAGGTGACAGTCGTAGTGCACAATGTTGAAATGCGACACAGTACTGTAACCCTGCTGTTTCCGGGGCTTGTTCTCCATTTCTTCCAAAGCTACTCGCTTGGTGAAGGTGTAAATGCCCAAGACCTTTGTGGGCTGTAAGGGCAACATAGAAAGGGGGAGTGAGGAGACATTCTCAGTCAAGCTGTGCAGGAAGGAAGCTGACAAGACATGGGAAACTGAGCATCTCCCTTCAGATGGGCTTCAAATGGGAAAGTGGTCATTCCAGTGCAAGCATCCATTGCTGCCACAAACTCATGTCAGGCTCAATTCCTTGTGGACAGTACTGAGAGGTTCTGGAATGTCTAAGATGTGATTAGGTCATGAAAGCTCCGTTATGGGGTTAACAGAAACCTAGCAGGTCCCAGTATCCCACTCTTGAACTTCCATAACCATGAGTAAATAAACTTCTCTGTGTGTGCGTGTCTCTAGGAATGGAAGCTAGGGCCTTGTGCATGGCAGGCAAGCATCCTACCACTGAATTACTGATCCCAGCCCCAAACCTCAGCCATCTCTGTCTGTGATTCATCTATCTAGAACAGAAATACACAGTGTCTCAATGGCTACATGCTTTACAAAGCTGTTGGGTAGCTACATCAACCAGGACATTTGTCCTTCCAGTCTAGGAGCAAAGCAGGGCTAAAGAGGAAGATGCTTCTCCTGATACTGTCAGAAAGCAAACAAGCCACCTCTCCACTGCTCCTTCCATGTGACACTTCACTTGGACACACTTGCACAGAAGCAGTGCAGTATGACCTGAGGTTAGGCCTAGAATTAACAGAAGCTGGAATTCTGGCTTTGCCACAGGCCCTTTGCATTCTTACCCATCAACGGGGGCCTTTAACAGGGTTTACAGACAAGTGCCCTGGCACTGACAGAGGATGCCAAAGGTGGTCTCTTTAGGTGCCAATGATGCTCATGCTCAGATCAGTTTGCCTTCCTGCCTACAAAGCTAGCAGCTGGCCCTTGTGTCAGCCCTCCAAAGCACAAGCCTATCTCAGTACAAAATGCCTTGCAGGAGACCAACAAGTCTAGTCCTAGAGCCAGGCTGTGCTACCAACAGCCAGAGCATGTGCAGCCATGTGCTGCCCAGCAGCCCTACCTGAAACTTGTACCCCTCCCTGCAGATGCAGCATGTGAGGCCCGGCTCCTCTATCAGCTCTTCCATCTGCTTCAGAAGTGCAGTCTTGGTCACCACCTGGCCCTTTTCGTTTGTCTAGAGGGAATAGAGGTGCGTGTCATAAGAGGATTACCACATGCCTTCTCGCCCTGGCTTGAGATGACCACACACAGACATAAACAATGTGTATGGAGGAGAGCCCTCCTTCTGTGCTGAGAGAGGTGGAACTTATCTGCTTCAGCAAGTGGCAAGCGCTCTATACCTGCTGTCTCCACTGCCTTCTACTGAGCAAAGCCCTGGGATTCATTGAGGAGCCATTGAAGCAGAGGACACTAAGCAGTGGGAAGCTGGCATCCTGCCATGTTGCCACTTGTTACCAAAAAGCCCCTTTGGTCTGTGCCAGCCCCACCCCATCTCAGCTGCCAAGGGCCACTGTGTTCTAATCATTTACTATTCCCAGCAAGTGTCAAACTGCTGACACACAAGTCTGCTTGTTAAGACAAGGCTGTTCCAGGGCCACCATTTCCTCCAAAGTAGGACAACAGAGCCCTTTGTGATGATCAGACCACGTGCACAGTCCTGTCTACACTTAGTAGCTGTGTGCCATGGCCAATGTGTTTCATTTTCTTTATCTGAAAATGAGTATAATGATGTTAGGCCAGAGGACCACTTGAGGGTCTAAGTATACATACGTATATGTATATTTAGTAAGACCATATAAATAGATATATGAGGTTCTTGCAGTGTCTGGCCCACAGCAAATCCTGGATGTTCGGTAAGTAGTATCTCCACTCTTACTGTTTGCCAGGTCACCCTGAGCGTAGTATGGCAACAGCCACATCTGAAGTGCTCAGCGTAGCTATCGCTGCCTCTTGCCCTGTGCAGCCCTCACACATCATGGCCAGCTCTGCTGGGAAGCACATTAGTCTGCCTGGGGGCACCTTGTCCACAGCAGAGACTCAGAGAGAAGGCTTTACCGTCATGCCCAGAGTGCCCAGAGCCTTCTGCCTCATGGCCATGGCCATGCGCTTCTTCTCTGCCCGGGTTTCCCTGCGGGCTGCATCAATCTTCTTGTTTACATCAGGGTGCTCTCTTAGGGCCTCCAGCAGGTTCTCAGCCAGGGTCCCAATGCCCTCATCACTAGACACCTGTTCTAGTTTATGCAGGTTTGTGATGGAGTCCGTGCCAATGAGAACCTGCAAAAAAAGATCCGGTGAAATGTATGTGTCTAGTTACAGAGGCTCAGGCAAAGCTTTTGACCATCAGCCAGTGTGCATAACCCATCCAGTTATGGAAGGAGCCTGTCATCCTGGCCTAGAGTCAATACTTCACAATCAGCCCAAGTGCACACGTTTGTGTCACTGGTTTCACAGAGGTCAGAGCCAGAGAGTCTCCAATGCAAAACATGCACCTGGAAGGTTTGGCTTTGCCAGTCGCTCTAACTGGTTAGTCACTGCACTCATTAGCTCCATATTCTGACATTAAGATGGGGAGAGTGTTAAGGCAGCTAGCTGTAAGAATGGAAAGTGAGGCAGCATGTGAAGCACTGTGCCTGTGAAGAGGAAACCAACGAGAGGTGCTCTTGATAAAAACCTAGTGGGGCCTATGTAGGAACACCCCAAGCAGAAGCCCTGAATTCACAGAAACTCCCTAAGTTATGCACATGATGTCTGCAGCTGTCAAACTGGTGGTTCCCCTCCCAGTCTACAAGATACTAGAGGCAAAACTCCAGTGTGTGGAAGTGGAGACAAAAAGTTAAACCGTTATCAACCTTGTGCTTGGCAAAGCTGGCTTCAGGGCCGAGGCAGTGAGCCTGGTGGGTGGTCTCAGGACATCACTGAAAGCCTCACCATCACAAGTGAGTGGTGGGATTTACTGTTTGTGAGGAAAAACTGGAAACAACAGAGCTAACTTGAGAGCTGAAAGCTTGAGCTGCTGCCTGGGATCACTCACTAAGCCTAAATCCACCCTCACTGTAGGACACTACAGATCCATACCTCAGCAGAGCTGTGCGTTACCTCATACCCTTGCTCCTAATGCTGAGTGAGCCCATGTTTAAGACCTAGCAAACTTTCCCACAAACACCCACACCCCAAATCAACACCCTAAGTGATTGCTGCGAGCCTGCATGTGTGCACACGGACAGACATGTGTGGAGCAGGAGTAGGGAAACCACAAGACCTTGTCCACACGAAATTCACACACAAACATGTGGGACCTGTTTACCATCCCTCTCCCTCCTCTCTACCCTCAACCTCATCCATCTCCTTCCACTGAACCACCAACCATTCCCTTCATTACTCAACCAAAGGACAGGGCAGAGTTCTAAAGTTACCAAGCCCCTTCTCTTTCCAAATCCCAGGTCTCTGCTAAGCATGGAGCCACCACTGGCCATTCATTCACCTGAATCATTACAAAAGCCCAGCACATCCATCACCTTTCTTCTAAGTTCTCGCAGCAAGCATGGTACTGCCCTCAGAGGGAGATCCATACTTCTAAGCCGAGTATGGTGGTGCACACCTGTGATCAGAGAGCACTTAGGAGCTAAGGCAAGAGAACTATTTGGAGTGAGGCCAACCTGAGCTTCATGGGGAAGACTTGGCCAGCTAGGGCTGTACAGTATCGTGTGTGAAGAGCCACCACATTTTGCCTTTGGCAAAATCACAGCTGTTCCTTGGTATCCTATGCAAAATACAGCTGTTATAAGGAAGTGAATACAATGTGTGCAAAATCTTACTATGAAGGCATATCAACTGTAGCTATCTACTGGATGGAGACAAAGTCTAATAATGATAGAAATTTGAGTAAGACCTTCACTGTTTATGACTGAATCATGACACTTTTGACGTAAGTTATCAGAACAGACTGCCAAACGATATTGCAGAACTATATTCAATGCAGAATGCTTTAAAAGCAAAATAACTAACTCTCAACTAATTCTCAAAACTCAGCATTAAACCTTATACCATCCACCTAGAAAATGTCAAGACACAAGAGCCATTTCATGGAAAAGACGCGGATAAAGCACAGGAAGGCAATGTAACAGCATTAACCATCAGGGAGAAGAAATGCAAGTCAAATCAGTGTGGCCAGGTACAAATGGAAAGACAAGAGAACTGGGCCACTCATGCGCTGCTGCCAGAAACGTAAAGTGGGTCTGCTACTCCAGAAGTCTGGGAGCTTCTTTTTATAACTGGGGGCGTGGGGGTAGGGGTGTGTGAAGGGCAGGGGAAAACTGCCCCAGCCAGTTCTTTCCCTCCACTCCTGTATGGATTCTGGAATGTAACTCAGAAGGTCAGATTGGCATGGTAAGTGTTTTAACTACTTACTGAACCACACAGCTGGTCTAGCAACTTCCTATAAACTAAACATGTAGGTAGTGCTCCACTAGCAACTACCTATAAACTACTACCCCACTGGCTACATACTCTTGGGCATTTGTCCCAGAAAAAAACAAACAAAAAAACCCCACAAAACATTCAAACAAAACTTGCCCCTGAATTTGACAACAGCTTGCTAAATAAAGCTCCAAATGGGAAATGACTAGTTGTCCCTTAACAAGTGGATGGTCACAGCCTGGAATGTACCCCTATGATAGGACACTCCTCAGCAACACAAAGAACACAATCATCCAGAAGAATCTTCAGAAAATTCTGATGACTGGACAAAGCCAATCCTAAGGTTTTATACTCCATTACAGAACTGGCGAGCTCAGCAGGGGCCTGTGGAGGGGCACAGAGAAGGTGGACACTATGCAAGGGCAGAAGAGAGATGCAGTACCAAGGACACCATTGGTTTTAATATATGCTGAAGTTCAGCAAGATGTTTCTCCAAGGAATTACTGCCCAGGAATCTACAAGTATCTAAAACGGAATGGAAAGATGGCTTGCAGCCTATATCACCCATGTGGGATGGACAGGGATCCTTGAGCAGTTATCAACAGTGCTGAGAGATCAGGAGTGGGCTGTAAAGTTGTCAGCTGTCTGAGGCAAAGTAGGAATGGTGTTTCAAACATTCAAGTGACTGAACTGGCCAGTAATATGAACTGTCAGCTGGAACTCTCAAGTCAACTGCAGCTTGCTGAACCGTGCTTAAGACAGTGTAGGACTCACACTGTACAGAGAACTAGAGGAGCCATGGGTTCCTGCCCTAGGAACCTCATGCAACAGGGTGACCACACTATAGGTGACTTTCCCATTGTATAGATTGTTTATGACTCCCTCCTGTTACCTGTCCTGCCTGCAGAATGAGGTCCACAGACACACTGGTCACTCACCTGGGTGGCAGGGTGCTGTATGGCCAATCCCCGAAGAAGCCTCAAAATAAATGGCAGAGCAGGGCGGGATAAAAACTTTTTCCAGATGTCAGCATCCAAACTACAAAACAGACAAGGATACATGAGCAGTCAGGAAGCGATGCTGAAAATCTGCTGCTGAAAACAGGATCTTTCAAGAACGTAATGAGGGGTCACTAAGGGCAAACCCAGCTAAGAAGCCACATAAAAACAAGCACTTGACCAGAAAGCAGCAGTCTCAGGATCCTACAGTGGCTGAATGGCCACTGGACAGGTCCTGGAAGGGGGAGGGGCATGAGGCACAGGGCACACAGAAAACACCACACTGAGCTGAGAAAAACAGCCATGCACGAGGAAGGGGTACAAACCCAGGAAGGGAGCCTTACTTCTTGGCACTGGGGATATGCTTTTTCATGTAGTCTAGAGCATTCTGGGTGATTCCCTTCTGCAGGATGAGATCCTTCAGCTGGTGCCCATTGCTGTTGTTCTTGATACCAGCAGCAATTTTGCAGAAACAATCCAGGAAGACCTTGTCATCCCCACTGTGGTCTTCATCGTACCTAGGAGAGAATAAAAGGTCCCAGCATGAAGGCAGAGCTCACGTCACCGTCTTGGGTAACAACTACGTGAACCACCTAGAGGATCCAGTCTAAACTCCTACAGGATGAGGAGACCACAGACCAGGAACCTGCCATTCTCCTCTTGCCTACCCTGGGCCCAAGCTTCCTTGCTCCTCTGCATCTTCAGCCTTTCCCTTTCTCATACCCTTCCCATACTGCTTTATTGTAATGTGACTTGGTGACTGTCACACCATTAGACAAAGTCCCTTAAATTCCAGATCACAGACACAAAACACTTAACAAAAACCCAGGTGACTCTTGCTCAGCCTCACAAAGCTGGCTTGGGATTTCTGTGGGCACTCCCCCCAGGCTTGCTGAATCAAAGTCCAGGCTCATACTTATCAAAGCTGCAGTATGGCTTGAACCGCTCCACCAGGATCTGCATCTTCTCCACCTCTCCGAAGGACAAGTAGGGAATAATCCGCAGCAAGCCCTGGAGCACACTAGGATTGGATCGAACAAAGGTGCTGTTGATCTGGTCCAAGAGCATCACCAGTTGATCTTTGTCACCCGTGAGGAGGAGGTTGCCCTACAATAGAAGAGGACAGAAGTCAGGACGGGGGCTGTAGCCAAGAGCTGACCCCAAAGTCAGCCATTTTCATGAGAGAGAACTGTTCCTCAGGGCTTGCTGGGTGGCCAATCTACACCAATACAACATCCTGCTCCCCAGGAGAATGGAGACTGCTAGATACCCCTGAGGGCACAGGCCTAGCCCAATCGCCAGCCCCAGAAAGCAGGGAGTCCATGTGCAGACAGGAGAGACTGCAGTGTGGGTTGATGTCAACCCCTAGACCTGACTGCACCAGTCACATCACCTCTCAACTGTCAAGTGAGGGGTTGAATTACAGCACTCCTATTCATCCAGACCATGCCCGGGTTTCTTTACTGAGCACCTTCAGACTCAAAGAACATCCTTGCCAACTTCGTTTCCCCAAATGCAAAGGTCTCAGGCTCAACATGATGACATCACCCTCTGAGTAGAGCCTGGTCACTCCGAACATGACTGAGCTCAGCCATTCTGGGCTGAACTTAGCTAGCTTCAGACAAGGCCACTGCTGGTTCTCAGGTCTGAGCCGCACTCACCTTGTCTTCACTCAGGGGCTCTGCATTGGACTCATCTAGAATAATCTCCATGATGCTCAGCACCTGCTCAGCCACAGCTGCTCCTCCACTGTCCTTGCTCTCTTGTTCAGCTACCAGAGCCTAAAGGAGAAGACTCAATGACTCTTAGGACACAATCACAACCACTCATTTTTAGTGACCTCCGCTGCCTTCCATGGTCTTAGAACCAAGAGAGTGAATGTGTGTCTGTGTGTGTGCACACATGCATGTCTGAGGGAGACAGCAGAAATGTGACATTCCAGGCTTCATTCTTGGGTGTCAGGGAGAGAGAGACACTACTTTCTTATAGTGTTGGGTCAGTTCTATAGACTTCTGCACTCATCAAAGGGACAGGAAGCTCTGAGGCACCAGGAGAACAGCGTGAGTGTGAGCTTTCAGAGAGAGCTGAAGGAGCAGGCCTGGAGCTGAGATCCCTCACACAGGACTGCCAAGCTCTATCTTCATCATCTGAAGCCCGCACTCTTACCAAGTTCAAAGTCCCCAGCATGACATTCAGAGTGTTCATTTCTAGCTTGACCAGCTGTTGCCGGTTGACTTTCACCTTCACACAGTAACTAAACAGCTTCAGCAGCACCTGCAAAGAGAAGTCACTTCAGACCCACGAGAGCACCCACGTGTGTAAAATGTACAAGCCTGAGTGTCGAAGAGGTATCCACAGAAAAGTGTCTCAGAGGACATCTTAGCCAGCAGGTCCCCTCTTGAAGTGCAAGGAGTAGTGGCCCTTAAAGGGGGAAAGTGGCTGGGATCCCACGCCAGGTCAGAATCTTAAATGGCAATCCTCCAGAGTTCCCTCTCCTACCCTACATGATGGCAGTGACGGTGGCTCTTAATATTAGGTGGTGTCCCACCATCCTGGGGAAATCCAGCACCAACCAAGACTCTGAACTAGGAGCAGACAGAACGTCCCAACACACATAGGCAATGGGAGCCGAGAACCAGGTAGGCCACTTAAATGACACAAGAGTATTTGTCTTTGTACACCTTGGAAGGTAAAGATATTAGTGAAATCTTTGTGGTGCCACTGGAATCCCCTGATTAGTGAGAGGGATGACCCTCCAAACAAAAGCCTATGACAGGAGAAATGAGTTACATCATAAAATCTATTGAAAAGGCAATTATAAAATAACAGTGATAATAGCACAAGAACAGATATTAGGGTAAAGTTACTGGTTCCTTTGATAGCAGGTGGAGAAGGCCAGGAGGAAAGCAGGGGGAGGCTTAGACAGCAAAGGTTTGGGGAAAGGGCAGGCCCTGCATTGACCCTGCACTGGCCCGCAGTGGTCTCTATTGCACCACACTGCCCTCTAGTGTCAAGTAGCTCAATGACCAGTGTGGAGAAGCTGGTTTCTACAACTCACTGTTAGAAGGTGGCGTCCCTGCTTAAAATCTTTGATTCCTGCCAGTCTGTTAAGCATGCATTCAAGACCCCCACATTGGGCCATCACACTAGCCATCTTGTACACTTCTTCCTCATCTTCTTCTTCATCTAAGAGGAAGGGGAAATGAAGAGAAATTGAAAATGGAAGTGAAAGGATCAAACCATATGACCTTTCCCTAGGCTGAGCTACATGGCCCTTTTCCAATCTGCGATCAAGGTTATTTCCGTGACCGACACATTCTCACTCCCATCGGAGCCTTGCTCAAAGTTTAAGTCAATTAATTTTTTCCATTATTACAACAAAGTACAAGCAAATACTTTTTCAATAAAATGGAGAGCTAAGGCAGAAAGAAATCTGAACAACCTGCTAACTCCATCTTTTCCCTATGTTTTTATGGTAATAGGTATCCTAGTTGGGCCATGGATGCCTGTCTTTCTCCCCTACAACTGTGATACAGAACCCATGCTACTGTCCTCTGGGACATAGCTGCTCTGGCCAGAAGTCCAATATGCAGCACTGTATGTGGAGGGAGCCATACCTGTGGTAGAGTCCAGGGACTCAATGAACTCCTCAGTGGCATCACCCAGTAGCCCCCGCATTCGATAAACAATCCTCATGGGCTCCCCCTAAGCAGAGAAATTTGAAGAAGTAGACTTAAAAACAGGTCTAGAAAAAAAGGTAAGCCCTTGGGCTTGCTCAATGCTTTGGTGATATCAACGTCCATTTCTCTAACAAGGTGAAGACTGTAAAAAAGCCTACAATTCACTCAGGTGGAAGAGACTCATTCTGCTCAGTGTCTGCTGCAGGCCTGGCACTGTGAATTGCAGAAGACTCGATCCTAGCTGATGTCATTAAAACAGTAGGTAAGCACACCAACAACTAGTCCCCAAGTGATTTACTCCGTGCTGAGTCCTGTGCTGATTATTAGGCCTGTTAAACAAGTTTGGACAGCATGCTTGTCTGGGCTAGAAATGGAGATCCAATTCTAAGGCTGTTCCCATCTCAGGAGGAGCTCTCTACTCACTGGGGCCCACGACCCAAAGGATCAGGAACAACAAGGTTATTTGGACCAGAGTGTGGTTCAAGTTTCAGGAACTGAGAGCAGGCACATCAGTCTTCCCCATAGACAGACCACAGTCTCCAACTACCTCACAATAGAGAGGGTTCATCCCAATCACCAAACTGACACCCAGAGCCTAGAATGGTCAGGAAGACAGTCTGCCTGTTCCAGGCACCATGCTGGTGACTCTGGAGGTCCAGCTCAGTTCAGAGGCGAGAAGCTATCTGACCTTCACTAGCTAGATGCCTCTCAAGCTGACAAGATGGTGGATTTCCTCCACATTAGAAAGAAGTAAAGCTACAGTGCTACACACAGGCCATGATTAACAGCAGTTCCGTTTGGTCAGTCCTTGCGCAGAAAAGCTGGCCCACTCACAGCTCCTGGAGAGAAAGCACGCACATACCTCATTTGTAGTACACCAGACCTTCTTGTAAACTTCTGCCACAGGAAGGTCCAGACTGATAATTTTATTGTTCACTAGGAGCTAAAAAGTAGAGGAGGGGATTACTACACGTAACTAACTGTATGCAACTCCACATTCATATTCAAGGTGCTTAGGTAAGGGCTCATGGGCTACATCTGTCGCTCATCACAGCTGTCAACACTTGCGCTGCAGAGAAAATGTATGTGTGTGCACAACACCCAGCATTTTGTGCACATTGTTGGGGACAAAGACCCTTAAGCCACCATGGACTCCAGCTTTGACCTGAATGAAAATCTTTGACTTTGAGCCTATTTCAGGTTCAATATCAGAAAAACAGCCTTTGCCTTTGGTCACAAAGATGGCAACAGCAGACCTGAGAAGTCATCTGCCAGAAGCACAAGGCTCAGGGTGTTAACAGGGACTGTGACCCATTTACTGAGTCCTAGGGTTCCATTAACCTGGAACCTCTAGAAAACTCTGCCAGAAAAAAATAGTAACAAAATCCTACTATCACTCCAAGTAATAACCATCAAGCTCTCCTGTTTCATGCCAGGAACTGAACAGAGACCTCCATGGGTCACTGACCTTACCATGCATTGGCCCTACTTACAGACTAACTTCCCATCCTGCTAAACAGTGACTGACAAGAAACACCTGAATGCAACCCAGCCCATAATGTTGGTCAGTGACCACACAGTCTCTTACCTCCATCCCACTGTCATCCTCCAGAAGAGCCACCAGGTCACAGTCCTGACAAATCTTGTTCTTTATGTCCCTCATCAGAGGCCCAATGCCTGGCTCATTGCTACTATACGGATTTCCGGGCATCCTGCCTTGTAGGAAGTCTTCTTGCTGGGGATCCTTCTCCAGGGTCACAAAGAACTCAGTGACTTCATTCTCCTCCTAAAGGACAGAGAAGGGGACACGTTGGAAGGGACAGCACAAAGGAAAGCACCAGGAGGAAAAAAAACCAGTCCAGCAGACCCGCACACATTAGCATGCTAGCAGACGGCCAAGATCACTCTCAGCACCACGCAAGCAGCCTGCAACATCACAGGCTCTTCACAGCTTAACAAGGGGCAAAGAGCAAGGTACTATTTGGTGAGAGGCTGACCAGACCGAGGCCAGGCGAGAGTCACTAGAGTCTTGTTGGAGTGGAGAAGTTACTGAGGACTGCTATGGAATGAGGTCCCTGAACCAGACCATAGGAAAGACACACATGTGGCAAGCATGCATTTCCCAATGTGGAGAAGAGGAGGAGGTGACAATACTCAACACCACAACTGCAGCTGCACCTGCAACGGGCTATGAGACCTAGTTTTAAAAAGGCTAATCTTGGCCTTTAGTGGGGAAGACCACGACGGGCTCTCCTCTCAGTAGAGGGGAATTATGAAGCTGCTTCTCCTTTTTGTCAGTGGATGTGGCGACAATGGTGCTAAGTCGCCCACCATTTGGGGGAGTTGTTGCTGCTGACATCTGAGGGGGTAGGGAGCCACAGGCACACTGCTTACAGGGTAGATGATGCTGCAGAGCCTCTCAAAGATGAACACAGGAGTCCGGTAATCATCCAGATTGTAGCGCTTGGCTGTCTCAATGCACACAGCCATGAAGGCCTTGGTTTCAGACTCTGTACCTACCAGAAAGCAAAGTGGCCAAGTGAGTTAGGAACATGTTTCAGTCACATGAACTGAGCTGAGACAATGAAAGACCATCACCACCAGGTATTTTCTGCTTGCTAGGTTTCTGAATGTTCTACATGGTAACATCAGGAGTCCCTATTGAGAAACCCCACAACCCAAATCAATCCCCTACATCACATTTAGCTGTGTGCTTTTCTGCCCTCTCTGGGAACACCACTTCCCTTAAGGAGAAGGACCACACTTGGTTTAACCTAGCATCTCTTCCCCAAAACAGGCTCTCAAAAGCACCAAAGGACTTCCCTCAGACTGGGTAACCAGGCAGATGAAGTTCACTAGCTGAACTTCCCACATCTAACGCTTGAAAACAACTTCAAATTGTCAGTGGACTATTACACCAATGAAAAGCAAGTCCACAGAAAGAAGTCCAGGTCCAGAGAGACGCAATCACAGCAGGCTGGGTCTTAAGCTTTAGTTTCCATGGCCTGCCAGGATCCAAGTGCTGAGATGTGGAGACAGCAGGAAGTACCCTGTGCCTTCTGGCCACTCCACACCTGGTCCCTTAGCAGCACAGCTACACTCTTGATATGACAATCAACTAGAAACTTCTTTTTTCTTTCTCCATCCGCACAACTGAAAGCAAATGGTTCTTTACAATGATAATGAATGGGGGGACAAACAGAAGAGCTAACAAGCTAACCCCCATGTACAGCACCCTGGCTTCACACCACCACAAAGTCTGAGAAAGTTCGATGGAGGCATGCCAGGGACAACTAGGGGTCCCTACAGAGGCAGCTGGAGAAGACCAGTTTGCACATAGCCTAAAGAATACTCTTGTCTTCTGCCTTTACTGACTTCACTAACGCCTGTGTGGGTCTGTGGGTCTGTACGTGCATGTGTTTCAAGTACAGAAAAGGATGTTGGGTGCCTTGAGAATGGAGTTACAGGCGGTTGTGAGCTGTGCAGGAACCAAACTAAGATCCCCTGAAAGAACAGCAAGAGCTCTTAGGCACTCAGCGCTCTCCAGCTCCTCTCTTAGTAGTCTTTCTACTGGTAGGTTTGATTTTGCGAGACAGCGTTTCTTTGTGGAGCCCTGGCTGTACCAGAACTTGCTCTGTAGACCAGGCTTGCCTCAGATTCAGAGATCCGCCTGCCTCTGTTTCCCCAGTGCTGGATTAAAGGTGTGTGCCACCACTGCCCACCCTCTTTTAGTTTTATGAAGTAGGGTTTTGTCATGTAGCCCAAGCCAATCCTCCCTACCTCAACTTCCCAAGTGCCGGATAATTGGCAGGTGCCATCTTTCTGGCTTCTAAAGAATTTCTACAATAAACTTCAGAAATAGAAGTCACCACCCAAACCACAAAGTATCAGATTTAAGAACACCATCTAGGAAGCAGAAAGGCAAACAGAGATGGACCATGGGAACTTTAAATTTAGAGTGATTAGGCACAAATATGCTTCATAAACTTCAAGAATGTGAGAAAGTTAAGAAATGGGAAGTCTCAGCCAGGTGGCGGTGGCACATGCCTTTAGTCTCAGCACTAAAGAGAAAAGAGAAGAGAAGAGAAGAGAAGAGAAGAGAAGAGAAGAGAAGAGAAGAGAAGAGAAGAGAAAAGAGAAAAGAGAAAAGAAAAGAAAAGAAAAGAAAGTCTCTTGGCTACAAAACCTAGAGCTCTAAGAACCCCACAGTAGAGTAACAGGATATCAGGATAAACAGTGCAGGAGAGTTGAGCGAGAAGACAGCAAGGCCACTGACACAGAATGAGAACATTTCAGGTGACTTAAGACACCAGCCTGAGACCTCCTACCCTTCTTTCCCTATGAAGTCAACCCAGGAAAAGCACAGGCGAGCCCAACTCTAGGGCGGAAACACTGAACACCACAGTGCTCTTTAAGTGAGCTTCTCTCCCCAAATGTGAGATTTGTCTCCTTTCTTCTGGTTCTGTGGCACTAAGACAATGCATGTATACAACCTCACCAGCTTCAGGCTGCCAGGTGGGGTTACCTGTGGTCATGTCCTCCAGCATCTCCAACAGCATGTCCTGCGTCTCGTCAATGAGCTTGGTCCTCTGCAGCACTAGCTTCCGCAAACACAGGTACCCATTCAGCACAGTGCCTACCAGGCGGCTCTTAAAATGCCTTTTGATGGATTCCACCTCAACAAAGGAGGAGAGAAGGCCTGCGGGGACAGGGAAAACCTGCTGTAAGATCTCTGAAAGAGAACAAGGATGGCCTGTGCCATCCAAAGAAAGGAGAAAATAAAAAACTAAGGAAAATCTTCCTTTGCAAAGGGTACAGAGCAGATCCCCAATGAGGCACATGGTCAGCAGTGAAGAGCTCAGAAGTGCAGGCCCATCTATGAGGACAAAAGCCCCAGAGCAGGACAAAAGCCATTGGTACCCAGAAGCAGAGACTCAGTCCTAAAGCATACCCAAGACACCCAAGGGTAGGGCCAGGTGGATCTCTACCTGTGAGACTCTTAAGGGCATAGCCCTGCTGCAGGTCTGTGCTCAGGGTGGCTTCTTCCAAAGCCAGCAAGCGGGCGATTTCCTAAAAAGGATGACAAGCACAGTGTGATGGGCCCACCTCCACTGCCATCCCATGATGCAGTACCAACCAAAGTACTAAAAAGCCATGAGTTCATTATAATCCTTGAAAAATTCCTTTCCAGGAAGTCAAAGATGGCTGAAATACTGCTGAGGAATTGTTTAACCCTAAAACAGCTGAAATGCCCCCAAAACACTGCCGCAGTCATTCTAGTCACAGTAAAGTCTGGAAAATAATTATTATCAACAAATGCTTCTTCTCAGAAAACAAGAACCCTGACAAAGTTCCTTTCAAAGTTGAGAAAGAACTGGGGGTGGGGGTGGGGGGGACAGATCACCTTGGTAATGAGGTTGCCCACATAGGGCAGGACTCCCCGAGCAGCCAGGTAGACTTTCCAGTGACACGAGGCGATGAGCTTCTGGTAGAGAGCCAGGTACTCTGCAGCACACTCCCCAGCTACACTCAGCTCATCCAGGTAACTGTACCAGAGACAGGGCACCCTTAGAGACTAATGTCCGAAGAGCCCAGTAGCCCCCTCCTCCCTCTGTATCTACTGCTCAGTCCCCACCCCCTCCTCGAGGTTAATGGAGGTTATCTGAGAAACCTCACACTTCCCTCGCTGAAAGGATTCACAACACTTCAGGGAATGGCTGCCAAGCCTCTGAGCATCTGTGTCTCCGTACTCACTGCCCGAGGACTGCAGAGGACAATGAGTGACAATTATGCCTGTGCTCAGAGGCTCTCAACAAATGCCCACTGCCATTTTACCATTAATATCCCAAAGCCTGACTGGTATCTATGGCAGGGACCAAGATGGTTATATACCACTTAGGGGCGCCTCCTAACCCTGACCTGTGTTGTGTATTCACCAGACAAAGAGGAAAAGGCTTTCAACCTGCTAGCCACTGTCCCCACCTACCCCCACATGGTACCTGGTGAGGAGATCAAGAACTTGTTGCTTGCGACTGGGGACTGTAGCAAGAGCTTCCACGATGGTGCATGCTGCCTGCCGTGCTGCTTGTGTTGCTGGGGTAAAGAGCACCTGCCAGACACGGGAGAGAAAGTGGGGATGGTTCAGAGGCCACCCTGTTTTTCTAGGAGCTGACTTCCACCCATCTAGAATTCTGGAAATCTCTGGGCATAGCGAAAGGTCCACACCACCAGTTAACCCAGTACCCAGTGGCTGCAGCCTGAGAAAAGCTGCTAGAGACTTTCCTGCTTCACAGAAACTTCTCCAAGTAACTTGGAGAACATTTATGTCCTTAGATAGCATTGACTATCAACTTGACAAAGCCCAGAATTACCTCAAAAGAGCCACAATTGAGAAACTGACTATATCAGGCTGGGCTATGAGTATGCCTGCTTTGATTATTAATTGATACAAGGGCTCAGCATGTTGCAGGAGGCACCATCCCCAGACAGGTGGTCCTAGGCTATATACATAGGAAAGCTAGCTAAGAATGAGCCTGCCATTCCTCCATGGTTTCTGCTTCAAGTTCCTGCCTTGAGTTTCTGCCCTGACTTCTATCAATGACAGCTGTGACCTGATGTACAATCCAAATAAATCTGTTCCTTCTCAAGGTGCTTCTGGTCGGTGTTCTGTCACAGCAACTGAAGGGAGACTAGGACAGTGCGAAAAACGAGGGAGGAGAAATCAAGTAAGCGTTCTCGTTGGCAGGCCCTCAGAGTTCTTTCTTGGGGATACCTGTCAGTGGGCTAACTCTAGTTTAGCATAAGCTGAACACATCCTGCTTAGCAACAGATAACAGAGAATGACTTTTTTGAGGGAGGGGTGAGGGTATGGGGTGGTTTGAGACAAGGTCTCACAATGTAGCCTTGGCTGGCCTAGAGCTCGCTATGCAAACCACGCTGGCCTCATACTCTTCAGATCTACCCGCATGTGCCTCCCACATGCTGGGATCAAAGGCCTGGCTATGAAGTTAATTTTGTAAAACTTAGCTAAAGGGAGGAGACAGCAGTGGACCTTGGTATCAGAAGACAGCAAGGGAACCAATGAATGCAGGCGCTGCTTTTCTTCTAAGGGAATGGGGTGGGATGTCAGAGAACACAACAGCAGAGAAAGCAGGGCAGAAAAGAGTAGGTGGAGGGCACTCACCTGCCGCAGCCAGTTGTTGTGGCCCAGCTTGAGGTCCAGAGGGGTGGTCCTCTTTCCCCGCCGGCTCAGGAATTGTTTCCACCTCCACACGTACTTCTCGGTCAAATAGAGGCGGTGGAGCTCTGACTTGCTGGGGGACTTCCCATTGCCATCTACCCCTGCAAGGCAAAGGTGGTGGGCAGGGGTGTGTAGGAAAACAGTGAAGCAGGGGCTGTGGAGAGCGGGTGGAGGGAAAAGACACACCTCGGGTAGGCAGACACTTCTTCCAGGCTTCGTAAGAGGCCTTGGGATCTCTCTTGAGCCACAGCTGTGCCTGGGCATGGATCTCATTGCAGTATGGCTTCACCGTGGTGAGGGCCTCAACAGGGACATCCTGAATGAGGGAGCAGAACAAGGTGAAAGGTCACCTGCACACCTGGACCCCAGCTTGGAATGGCACCGATACTCCAGAGACAACACGCACCTCTGCTGCCCAATATGGGGTCTTGCTAAACCTGTCCTCACCCCTGAGGAATGCCACCTCCATGCTCACAGTGAGACCACAAACCTCAAAGTCCTGGCTCCCTACAGCTGCATACTAACGGCTACACTTACTGGACATGAAAGTGGAGTTTCTCCACTCAGTACTGAGCAGCTACTGCATGTCGGACACTGCACTAGGCCCTAGACACAAATTAAGTCAAACCATCCTTAGACTCAAAGGCTTCATTATATCATTTTTTTAAATAACATTTTGGGGTGGTCATCGCTTTTCATCTTAAACATTAGGAAACCGAAGAACATAATTAGCTTGCCCAGTCTTGATGTCAGTAAACAGGAGAGCTGGGATATGACCACAAGTCTGTTTTAGGGCCATGGATGTCAGCTCATGTTCATAAAGCACATGCAAAGGTGCAGATGTAGGAAAGGACATGACCACCTTTCAGTTTTTCAAACATCTTGCTCTGCTCTGGGCTTTGACATTGTTCTGTTTATATTACACTATATTTTTCAAAAATCCCAACCCACCTCCGCAGAAATAAAGCAAAGACAGCTTGGTGATCACCTCAGTCAGAGAGCCAACCTTGAGAGGTCCCAGAGTACAGCGCTCAGAGACTATGTATCCCACCCCCCACCCCCGCCCTGCTGTCCCCCTCCCTGCCATTGGCACAGTACCTTGTTCTTTTTGCTGGTTGGGGCAGGTGGTTTAATTAGCTTCTGTAAGATCCGCAGGCACATAAGGGTGATATTCTCAACAACCACTGGTGTTTTGATGTTCACAGCCATGAGGAAAAGGCTGAGTGCTGGTGATGAGCAGAAGTCAGTATACACGGCTCACTTGCCCCAGCAAGGTTGCCCAAGCGTCATCTTCCTCCCACCTCTTGCCCAAGTACCAGGACTGTACCATTCTGTTTTCTGAAAAGCACCCACCCAGGTGGTCCCAAGCTCACCACAGCGTAAGCGGAGTTCCCAGCAGCTGTCCTCCTTGGAGATTGAATCTGTCAGCAGCAGCATCTCATACTGAAGGCTGCCTGCCTGGAAGACCAACAGGATGAGGGGAGTCAGGGGACCTTAAAAATCCAGGTACCAGGGCAAGGTCTAAACTCTGGTTACAGGACTCCTACTAAAATCTCTAGTCATGTGTAACCTACCAGGGCAAGGAGACATCAGAGACCCTGTGCTATAGGTTCTAACTGGAACATAAACTCTGCAAACAGGCCACTCCCTCCCACCTCAATTCCAACACTGGCTGGGAAAAGAGGCCAAGGACACAGAAAGACCATGAAGGAGAGTTCAGAGAGGAGAGGACAACTGCTCTGCTCACCAGGTCAGGATTGGCCCAGTGGCCCTTTAGGGCTGTGGAGACTTTGCCAATGATCAAGTCGTTCATTTGCTGGGTGGCATCTGGGTTGTCTCTGGGGAAGCAAAGTAAGTTTTGTTAGTCATAGTGAGCATGCCATGCCCCCTTCATACCTAGAGGTCCAAAGAAAATGAATGCACGGATGGTGAGGATTATTTGGACCCGACTTTTCTGTCTTCTTCCTAGGAGCAAGACTGCATCTTTGACCTTACTGGGTCTATCATGGGAGGGAATTAACACAGTGATAGAAGGAAGGATACATTGGCATGGAGGACTACATTGCAGGTGGCAAGGCCCTAGAAACTGCTGGTATCCATCCCCGAAAACCAAGTTCACACTCAGTGTAGGACCCATGTCACTTCCTACACGGTACCCAATTTCCCATCTATGTTCCTCCTTAATAACATCTCTACTGTTATTAACAAGAAAATACACTGTACTCCTGAAAACCCAAATGCTCAAATGGCACTCAGGTTCCCACGGGATCTACTGTTTGTAAGTGCTAATATTCCTTTCTTTTTACAGCACCTGTATCCTGTGCTCTCCAGTTCTACCGGCCTCTTAACTCTTAAGTATCCTGGCACACACGCCTGTCTCAGCCTCTATTGCAACAATCCCCATCTAGAATGTAAACCACTGCATGCCCACCATTCAAGTGCCCTATGTTCAGTACATGTTAAATGGAGCAAAGAGCACAGCATGTAAAAGGTATCCAGTTATCCAGTACCTAGGATGTTCCAGAATTTACATCACTAGTCTATTCAATTTTAAAAAGTATTGTTTTGAATTATGTGTATGCATGCATGACTTCCTAAGGGTTTCTGCAACATGCATACAGTGCCTGCAGAGACTAGAACAGGATGTTGGATCCTCTGTCACTGGAGTTGTTGGTAATTGTAAACCACCCAATGTGGGTGCTGAGAACCGAATTTCAGTCTGAACCTTTTCTCCAGCTCCTAATTACTGAATTTTCACCTGTCACTGTCTTTAAGGTATTTGCTAATACTGATATTTTTCAGATGACTCTTTTGTCTAAGGCTGCAGTACAGTACGAGATCTAAGCCCAGTCCTTTCTGACTAGTCTTTTTTTTCCTGACTCAAATCTTACATCCCTGGGCCCCTCTGATTCTTTTTCTTGAGTTTTCTGCAATTTTCCTGAGTTTAACTGTCCTTTTACTCCCTTATCGTCCCTTTCAGAACACATCACCTGAACCAACGGACCATTCAGAGACATACCACCTGAACCAACAAAGCATTGCCAAGCAAACCACTCAAAGAGCTGACTGTGGTGCTTCTAACATCCATTCACCTATAATCTTCCCTCACTTCTCTGGGATATGCCAGCCTACTGCTTGGCTGAACCCTGCACCCTCTAGTGCACTGCTGCTGCTACCACCCTGGGTCAAGGAGCAAGTTCTGACCTAGTTAGGAGACACATGAGCTGGCGGACCTCCTCACGAATGGCTGCAGCCCCTCTTCGAAGGTTGTAATCAAAGAGCTCTCGGATGAGGCCCTGGGAGACAAGAATATGTCTCAATGCTGGATTGGTAGCCAGGGCCCTCAGCAGTGTGATGCAATGCTCCGTGACAGCTGAGGCACAGCCATAGCACTTGGTGGAGGAGGTGTGGCCACAGCCTAAGACAGACAAAGCACGGTACTGGCTGGCAGTGAACGTGGGCTGCACGGATGTTCGGGATGACTTTGTGGCAGCTTCCCTTTGCTGTAGATCATATTCCAACAGTTCTTTGCGTGAAGCAAAAACTTTCTAATAATGGAAATATAAGAAAGAAATTGACAAAGTAAATAAATGAAGGAGAAAGAGAAAAATTAGTTTGCTATGAATTTACTCGTATAGTAGAATTTATCCTTCTCAATAACCCTACCACTTGTTTATTTTATCCCCATTCAACAGAGGAGGAAATTGGAGCTCAGAATGACTGGCTTAACCAAGGTCAAGGGCAGAGTTGGAAAGGAGACTCATCACAGGCCCCAACTCTTCACTGCCACACACAGTCTTTTAGAGGGTTAGCAAGGAAGAGCATTTAACACTGGTCATCAGTAACTTAGGAGAGGACTGACTGCTCTTCTGGGACGAGGTTCTGCTGATGGCCAGCATCCTAACCATGGAGACCACGTGGGAACATTAAAGGAAAACACCCTGCTAACTACAGCTGGAGTGCCCTAACCAGTCTGTGGACATGGCATCCAGGAAGAGAGAGCAGAATCTCAGCACTCACTGTTAAAAACAAGAAACCCTCTACTAAACAAACATGTGTTGTCTACTAATGTCCCACCATCATCATGCCAATCTGAGCACAAACAGCTCTGACAAGTGGCCATCACTCCAGAGAGAGAGAGACTAATGGAGCAACTGCCAAGCCAGTGTGGTTCTGGGCTGGGCAAAGGCAGCACTAAGACGGGAGCCTGGCTGGGGTGAAGGCGTAAAGCCCTCCTGCAAACTACCCCCACTCAATACCTGGATGATTTTGGAGAGCTCATCAAATGAGTTCTTGCAGTCTCCACAGTACTCTTGAGCCAGCTGCAGGATGTAGCGATTCACACTGGCTGAAGTGGAGCTGATGCCCCCTGCTGTTCCAGAGTCTTCCTGTAATCCCAAGAAGTCAAGTGTGAGACTTCTGCCCTAGGCATGACCGCAGCAAGGTCAGCCTTCCACTCCTGACCCAAATGCCCTCTGGTCTGGGACCACCTGTGGCTTTTCTGGAGCTGCTTCATTCACTTTGCAGAGCAGGTTCTCCAGCTGGGGCCGATGTCCCATGAGCTGATGGTAAACACGGTCAGCTTTGTCCAGAAGTGTGTTGATGTTGGAAACAGCCTAGACCAAAGAGACAGGTCCTTTAATGGAAGATTTTTCAGCTCCATTTTCCCTCAGTGGCCATAACTGCTAGCCATCTACTGAAACACATCCTCTACACAGACCAGGCACATGGCTCCACAGAATCTGTCCTTCACAACAACCCTAGGAGGTGCCTCAATAGTCTTAGTAGCAGTGTGTAATGTATATGGACTCATAGCAGGTCACACAGACACAAAACAGCACAAGTGCTATGAGAATGTTTGTCCTTCGGACTCCAAAGACAAATGCCCCACTGTCACCTTGAACAGGCATCCCCCCTCCAATGCCCTTTACTACCTGATCAAGCTAAGGCTGACACATCACCTGATCCTTTTGTCCTTCTAAATCTTAACTGATCTTCTCCTTGAGACACTCATTCTATACCAACAACACTTCTCATCCCTACACTTAAGGCTAGCATGCCTTCTGCCACTCTGGGCTCTACCCAAAAGCTGGGCCTGTGTGTGCTTCAAGACTCCTAAAATGTGTGTTATAGGCTCAATTCACTACAGCAGCTCTCCCCAACGTTCATAGCCTTACCTTCTTTCGATCTTCTTCATTCTCGATGGGGTCCACTGCACAACAAGGTTTGGCATAAAGCATGAAGTCAAAGCGAGCATATTTACAGAAGCCACAAGCATTGCAGAGGAAGGGATCCTTTTCATCATAGTTGATGGACCTGGAGAACCAAAGTGCTCAGGTCAGTGGGAGCAGAGGTTTGGGGTGAGAGAAAGTGAGCAACAGAAGAGAACGTAGCACATGCTTACACTGGACATGCAAGGCAAGTTACCTGCACTTGTGACACTGGTATACATTCTCGCCACAATTGCCACAGACACCTGGGTTGGCAGGAACAGAAGCACTGCAGCGGGGACACTGAAGGGTCTCTGTGGAGGCCTGGTAGTTCTCATAAAAGTCTGCAAACTCGATCATCAGATTAGAGGCCACAATGGGCAGAGGCAGATCGATCTTGACTTCTGTCTGTCCAGGTGTCAGCTGCACTTTCTTGGCTTTGTGCCAGCGAGCTGGCCTAGAGAAACAACAAAGACTATGGAGCGAAAGGCTGAAGAGCCTACCATTTGACCCTCAAAGACCAAAGACTGATGTCCTGGGAAAGGCCACCCTGCATATTTCCCTAAGGCAATAAAGTGGCTATTCAAACAAAAGAATCTTCCTTCAGGTTTCCTCTGAAAAGAAAGTATAAAGCAGACCCTTCTCCAGGGTAACCAGGTAAGTGCAGTCCTCGTGTCACCACCAAGGAAGCTTCTCTTTCCAATAAAGAGAGATCAATACAGAAAACCACAACAGATCAGAATGCAGTGCAGAATTGTGGAGCCCAGTCCCAACTGATAACATCTATAATACAGACCCTGAACCTAAGGCTCAGTGATCATTTAGGAAGGATCCTAAGAGCCAGAGGAACAGGAAGTTGGCCATGAGACTGACTCTCTTAGGCATGTCAGAGAAGCTACTCAAAATTTCATTAACATGGCTGCCTGAACACTACTGTTAAATAGACAATAACAACAGACAGGCTAACACAAAAGGGAGAAAGGTCACAAGGCCTCAACTGCAGACAAACAACTCCAAGGCAATAAGGAATGCCGAGAGCAGGAGGAACAGTCCAACTGGCTATCCAGTATCAATTGATAGCCTTGAAACAATCACCGATGGTCATGCTTACTCTCTGGGGGAGAGCCTACCCTGACAGGCAGCAGCACTTTCAAGGCTAATGATAAGAGCAGACTTTAGGCAGAGACTTGAGTCACTAGTTACCATGAGATGCCTTTTCCTTTTGGGTAGAGAGCAGGACTTGAGCCTTAATAGACCAGTCACATCTATCTCTGCTCAGCTGTAACACCCAAGACTTGGATAAAGTGCTTGGTCCCTGGGGAGCCAACACAATGCAGCTAGTGTGGTAGGCCTGTGGCATGCCAACCCCAGATGCTGGCTCATGAGGTGGGGGAGTAGGGGGCTGGGCTCATGCAGAAATGGAGGAAGATGCTGTGGGGGAGACTCAGGACTATGGGGTGGGGGAGTAGTGAGCTGGGCTCATGCAGAAATGGAGGAAGATGCTGTGGGGGAGACTCAGGACTACTTCCCGCTCTGCTCTGCAAGCATATGCATAGCTGCTTTGCCCAAAAATGCCAACTACTTTCCAATGCTCAAAGTTTTCCCTGAGGCAAGGGAACCTGGAGCCCTCTTTTCAATGCTCTCACCCTAGGCAGGCTGTGAGGAACTTTAATTGCCCCCTAGGGAGCCACTCAATGCCTTTAAAATTCATTGCTATCAACAGCCTCAGAAACTGCAGCTTCACTGCTGTCCCTCAGTGAACACTGATGTGGCTGAGAAGATGCAGAGCCTCTGGGCACGTCTGCTCTACACCCTGCAGGACACAGCTGCACCTGGTGATGCCTGCAAGCTCGTACTTGTTTTTCAACTCCACAATGGCCTGCACAGTTCGGTTGTTGTAGTACAGATTGATTGTCCGCACCATCTTGGTCCGCTTCAGGTCCCCAATTTTCACTGTCACTTTGCTGATGGTGTGACTGCCAATGAGCTTCACAACTTGCTGGGTGGTGGTGTACCGTGTGTCCACTTTAATGGAAGACAGTTTGATATACTGAAGACAAGAGCACACAAAACACGAGTGTCAGACCATCTACCTCTTCAAAGTCCATCAGCATAGCTCCCTTTGCACCCACAGATTAAGAAAGTTTCTACTCAAGGTAGCCAGTGTGGCAGGCAAAGAAGCCAGTGCTAGGCAGCAACCTGAGAAGAACTAGGTAACAGTAACCAGTCTTTGGGAACGGGAACCATAGCACCAGAAAACCTCAAGACTTTCTTGTTCAAAGTATTACTTACACAAAACGGCACCTCGGGATTATTACACACCAGGCAGGGGTCACTCTCCAGGTAATAGCCATCAAACTCCACTAAACCAGACAAGGTGCTAGGGAAGAAACAGTGTTAATTAACATCAGCAGCTTCCTTCCAGGACCATGCCAAAGCCATCCATGCCCCACTCCCCATCACCCTGGGAGCAGTAAGAAAGGCACCACAGCTCAGAAGGGCTTAGTAGGCACATGAAGAAAGGTCAACTAATTGACCTCGGGTGTTTCCTACTTCTGAAACGATGTCTGAGTCCAGAAGGGAATTAAAATCTCAATCAAAAGAGCCATGATTAAATAAATTTACTATTTTAAAAAAATTCCTAAATTTGTTTAAAATGCTTGTGCTATGTAAATAATACTTAATAAAAATTGTTTTCTAAAAATTCACTGCTCAAGGAGACAGGGACATGGTGCAGTGACCCCATGTATGTGCCAGGTGTGTATGGCAGCTTGTCTAAAATTCCAGCACTTGGGGAGCAGGAACAGGGGATCTCCACAACAGCAAGGTCTGAGTTCAACAGAGAGGCCTACCTCAACTAGGATGGAAAGCGACTGAGAGCACAGGGACTCTACATGATGTACACGTGTGCCCACACATGAGACACGACACATACCATATACAAATGAACATTTAAAAACAGTACTAAACCAACATAATAAACCATAAACTTAAGCAACATCTTTTTTTCCCCTGAGGCTGACAAGATGGGAAAGGGAAAGGGATTTGCTAAGCAAGCCTAGCAATCCCAGATATAAAGGAGGAGGTGACTCCACAGGACTGATCTGACATCCACATCTGTGTCATGGCACACAAGAACACATATGCAGTGATGAGTCCATTGTTCTTTTAATCAGAAAGGAAGATATTTCTTTAAACTCATTTTATATGGGCAAGTTAAGTTCTTGGAATAAGCCCTTCTGCTATACTGCTCACCAAAGCAAATTTGTCAGTAACATCTGAGTGCCTTCCAAAGTCCTAAGGAGATGGGGGACCACACCTAAGGGGCACTCAGTTCATGCACAAGTACTTCCAATAAACAAACAGCTACTTCAAACAGTGACTACTTCCAAATGGCAGGAAGTAAACAGGGCTCACTTGTAAATATTAGAGTTGGGATGGTTGGTGAGAATATGGTTTTGAGTCCTCAGAATCTCTACAGCCTTCTGTGAATACTCCTTCAACTGAAACAAAATTCAGAAAAGAAATACACTGGTTAAAAGCCTGAGTTCTGAGCTTACAAGATGACTCAGAGGTAGGACTGTTGCCACCAACCTATTGATCTGAGTTTGACCCTCAGGACCTACATGATATGAAAGAACTGATTCCAGCAAGCTGTCCTCTGACCTCCCTGTGCACACCACCATGGCATGTACTACCCCACATACTCATACATCAATCAATAAAATTGTTAGACATTTTAAAATCTAAAATCCTAATGGAAAAAAGACTTGCTTTTGTACTTCTAGCTGCTGGTCCTAACCCCTTATCAATTAACAGATTCTACCTTCCTTACAAATATCCAGTTCTCTGGCACTAGGAAGCCTTTGCGATCTGAAGAAAAATTACCTGACACTTGCAGAGTCAGCAAATGGCTATCTAGTTGCAGTGGCATTCTTGGCTCCCAAGCAGGCCTCCCAGCTATTCTTTTCCAAGCTGAAGCAGCTACCTTTCCCTCTCCCACGTGACCTATTTCTCTTCTCGGCCAGCCACTTGCTACACATGCCATCTATGTGCCACTTAGACCAGAGAAACGTAAATTATATCCAACAGTAACAAATAGAGATTAGAAAAGATTTCAGTGTAGATATTCTCTCTAGATGACCATGGTAATATTCTTTACTCAAGAGAAAAAGACACCATATGGACGGTGTGGGCTTCTCTCTTACCTTCTTCTCGGTCTGTGCAGTTTTCAGGGAGAAATAGCCTAATAGGTCCACAAACTGGGCAGCCTTCCGACCATATGCTGGGAGTTCTGGCCAGATAGACCACATGAGATCTAGCAAGAGCTCCTGCTGAGCCTTGTTGGAGTTTCTGTAGGTAAACAGCAGCTCTGGTTACAGGTAGTTATGAATGAAGCCTCTAAGCACCAAGGACTAAACACTGTGTCCACATTGTGTCTCTTCCCACATTCAATTCTGGGTCAGGCTGTCAGGGAATCCCAACAGATGTGGCACCATTAATTTACTTACTTCATCCAATCTTATTCCAGAGCACAAGCTGAGCTTTCTTTAGCCAACTGACTACAACCCTCTGGTGAAAACTGTCTCCCCCCACGGACATTAGCTTATTAGCTTCCAAACAGATAGCTCAAAAAGAGACGTCCAGGGCTTGAGGTGGGCAGAGGCCTACACGGTGAGCAGCCCCCCCCCCCCCCCCCCCCCCCCCCCCGGCCTACCTGTAGATGTGCAGGGTCAGGCAGTGAGCCTGCCAGCGCACCGAGGAGGAGTTAGACTCCAATAGGAAACAGCGCAGAAACTGGATCAGGGTCTCCTTGTCTGCAGATCTGTTCAGCTGGCTCACCAGAGCCGTGCACAGCTGGTCCTCCTGGCTCCCCGAGCTCTCACCTGCAACGCCAGGGCAGGACCAACTCACCCAGGGGCCCAGGGTCTTACAACGAGGTGGAAAAGAAGGAAACCTATCTGTTCTAAAAGTGTCCACTAAACAACTGGAATTTGCCAAATGATTTCAAGTTACTTTGGGGACAAATGACTTGGCTGCAGCTGGCATAGAAGCCACTCCCACCCTCATGCACAGGATAGTAAGCATGGCACTGAGCCAACAGCTACAGCGCAGAAACGTCCCTGAAGAAGTTTGCTGCTGTATTCACTTGAGATGACAAGACAAGGTCATTTACTGTTTACTTCCCTTGCTGATCACCTATCTCAGGTCTTCGAAGGACGCGGAGAAAGGAGAAGCCAAAGGGGAAGGCTAGCCAATAGAGCAGGTGCATAGCACATGCAGGGGATTACACAGTGTGCAGTGTATCCTGTTCTTTCCTGTTTCTATGACTTGGCACAGAGAGTCACAATTAAGATGTCCCTTTCACCATGACAGAACATGTGAACAGGAGGAGATACTAAAGAACATTTGGATAAACCAGGGTAAAAACTACTCTAAATCTGTAAACAATGTACTCTGAGAAACTTAACCTGTCTGTCATTCATCACAAGACCACACAATGACTCTTACCTTCTTTCTCTTTTTCCTTTTCTTCTTTCTTGCTCTTTTTGGTGGAAGATTTGGACTGAGTTGCAGCTTGTCCAGAACTGGCTGCAGCAGGGGCTGAGGAGGAAGCCACACTGGAGGACCCCGTGGAGGCTGCCAGAGCTGCGAGGACTTTGCTGCCACACAGAGCACAGGAGAGCAGCTGTAGCAGCACAGGGGACACCCCCTCATCCACCAGGAAACTGACTTGCAGGAGGAAGTACAGAACAGCTGTGAGGAGAAAGACACAGTCAGTCAGCCCTGGAATGACTGAACTACTTACAGCATGGGCGAGAGAGCGACTACAGATGGACAAGGCAACTACACAGAGGGGATCTAGCCCCTACTGCCTCAAGTAAGTTCTACACGCCTTTGTTCTCCAAGACTTTACTGCCACAGCCCGAAGTCAGCCATTCCTGCTCTGTACTCTAGCAGCAGCCCAAGTTTAGACACACAACCCTCATCACTGAAGTTCTGGCTTGTGTTCTGGCTGCTCCAGCCCAGCTCATAGCTTAATACAGAGTATTTCCCACAGATGACAGAAATGAACTGTAGCAACCCAGGATAGACAGCTTACAGTCATCTTTGATGCAGAATTTCTGCCAGTTGATGGTTCGCTGGGCGGCAATCTCTGCACAGGCCTTCAGATGCTCCATCTGAAACAAGAACCAGTCATAGGTGAGTGATGCCATCAGGCCAGGAAATAACACCAGCTGTTCTGTGTGCTAGCCCTGGCTCGGGACCCAAAGTAACCCTGGTTTTCCATGTGAAGCAGCTGTCTTCTGGATTGGTAGACCTGGAAGCAGGGCCCCCACACTCCTACAGCTTATAGGCAATGCCCCTGTTCTGCTTGTACCCACCACCTCTATCACCTCCTGCCCCTCAACCCCACTCAGCCCTCAGTTTTCTAGGAAGCTTCAGGCTACTTACTAAGGCAAAGGCAGGCCATCGCCTGAGAGGCTACAACTTCCCTATACATATTTATACTGAACCTATCAATTATTTCTTTAATATTAAGGACAAAACCCAGAGGTGTACCAATCTCTGGCTGACCGGATGATGTGAACAAATGATGCTGATAAGATGCTCAGTATACCCAGTATACTGGTGAAGAAACTCTGATGGTCTAGGTAGGAAATTGCAAACCCTAAAGTCAACTATTCAATGACAGTGATTTACCTGGTATTTGACTCCAGACACAGCATTCTCTGAAATATTAAAAACCCTGCACTGCCCCATGCTATTGCCTCCTTGGCTGAGCCTTATCACATGCCCGCGCCCCTGGCCCCATCATCCCAAACCTCATACCAGGCTGATGAGCGTGTCATACTGCAATGCAGAGCCAGAACTGGCTGTGACCACACTGGCCCGGAGGAAGATGCCTTGCTCTTCCAGCAGCTTCTTGATCCCACGCACATGGGAGTCCAGGGTGTGCAGATCTCGGAGTTGTCGGTACTTCTCCTTTGATCCACAGATGAAGAGCAGAAGCTTTCGGACTTGTCGGCGCACGAAAGGGGTCTGCTGGATCATTAGGTACTTGAGGGATAAATAGGAGTTAAAGATTCAGGACTGTGAGCTCCACCTGTGACTACAACACTCTTTTTTTTTCCTTTCCTTTTCTTTTTCTTTTTTTAAGAAACTGTTATTAAAAACATAAGACAATACAAGACAAGCCATAGCCATCCAGAGGGAACTGATGGAGGTGTATTCCCACAGAGGCTTTGGGATGCTGATCCCTTATGTAAGTTGGTATTGTATTTGCAGATAACCTACACACACCTTTCTTGTATTAAATGATGGCTAGATTACTCAAACACCTAATGCAGTATAAACGCTTTCTGAGTGGTTACATTGTGATATTCAGGGAACGCTGGCAAGAAAAGTCTGTAAATACTTAAGTGTGGTGATATGTTGTATATTTAATAAAAACACTCTGGAATATCAGAGGACAAAGTCCCTCACAGCCAAGCCATGAAGATCTGAGAGTGGTGACCCATGCCTTTTAATCCCATCACTCGGGAGACAGAGACCTGTGAGTTCAAAGTCTAACAGCCAGGCAGTGGTAGTATATACCTTTAATCCTAGCTCTAGGAAAGCTGAACCACTAACTAAAATAGCTGGGCGAGGAAAGAAATATAAGGCAGGAGATGGCAGAAGCCAGCCCCCCTTTGCCCGTGTGCCTGGTTAGTCTGAAGGATCACAGAGAGAGGACCTACCCTCTTCAGCCTGAGGAAGTGACTGGGTGAGAAGTGGCTGTGGTTTGTTCCTCTATCTCTCTATTTCAGCTTTTCCCCAATATCTGGCTCTGAGTTTCATTATAATTCTAAATAGAGTTTGCGCCATAACTCAGTACAGATGTCATTTTTTGTTATATATTTGATCTAATTAATTATGTCTATGGGTGTCAATGGTCGAGTGAGTCAACTCCCAGCCGGCCATACTAGCCTCTAAGGAACTTAAGAATTCCTTAAGGGACCAAAAGAAAGCAACACAAAAAGGAAAACTTTCACCTGGGGAGGGGGACAATCAAATACTCATGTTCCTCTTCTCAGACAGCAAGGAATCTACAAGGAAGCTTGTCTCCACACCAGCCCACAGTAAAACACCCAAGTCTACTTTTCAGGTAAGGAACTGGAGAAGAGGCAGCAGACAGAACAAGCACCTTCGAGTGGCTCTTGGCGTCTCCCAGAACTGATATTGAGCCACTGTACTCTCAGCTCTGAGGCCTTCCTACAACTAGGCAGCTTCAACTACCTACTGATGCTGGCACCCTCCTTCTCAGTGTCTGCAGCTAGGGGGCCCTAGGGAAGCTGAAGGCAAGAAGCATGGGTTGGCTCAGCGCCATGCTATATCCAAGACAAAATATAACCCAGTAACAGACATTCACATGAGTTAGTGGGTTCGCATAGCAGCTCTCCTCCATACCCAGTCTATAATGCATCTTCTAAAGGCTGCAAGAGACTAGGAACAGTATTTCCTCCCAGAGAGTTGTGATCAAGATGCTGGGCTCGTTTGTTCCTGCTAGGGCTGCTGGTGGTGTCTGTGTGGCCACAGTGCTCACTTCCTATCTCCTTGTTTCTCTGCGAACTATTTCACCAGTCACCAGTCTCCTCACTGTATCAACAGGGGATGGGAAGCAGTGTGTGTTCTATCTTTCTGACTAACCTGAAAGACTGAAGTGACAGTCCATCCTACGGGGACATTACACAGACACAGGAACAAGAGTCAACAGCTGCTTCGATACAAGTACTCCAGTGTTACTACACAAAACATTCCTAAGTGGCAAGGCAATGACCTGAGTGAGTGGAAGGGCTCTATGCGGGACACTGAATGAGGAGTGGGAAGAAAGCAGCTTACGAAGGGCTCTCCTGTAACAGGACACTGCTCAGGGATTCACTCACCTCAGAGAGAAAGTAGAACCATGAGTGATCAAAGACAGGAGGGGGAATTCGAGAGCTGGTGTCTGCAATCTTTTTGATTTGGTAGGGAAGCCTCAGTACCATTTCTGTGAGCAGCTGGGTATAGGCTTCAAACACGTCAGCAGCATGACCCTTAAAAAAAACACCTTCATAAGAACCTGGACCCACCAGTCTTCCATGATCACAACCAGGAAGACAACTGGTTAATCAGAAAGCATTAAGATGCCTTTCAAAGGGAGAACCTTAGTAAACACAAGAATGACACAGTGAAGAGAGCACATAAGGTCCTTAAAAGCTCTGGCATTTGTACTACGAGATGGCTCAGTAAGTAAAGGTACTTGACCTGAATTTGAGCCCTTGGATCAACATGGTGGAGGAAAACCAACTTTCCAAAGCTGTCCTGTGGCCTGTGCACACAGGCACTGCACACTCAGAGAGAGAGAGAGAGAGAGAGAGGGAGAGAGAGAGAGGAGGGAATGCAAGCACATGCCAGGGTGTACAGGTGCACACCCAGAGACACATTTTTTTCAACTGTAATAAAAATTTTTATTTAGATTTATTTTGTGTGTGAATGTTTTGCATGCATGCATATATATGCAAACATGTATGCCTGACGGATCCCCCTGGAATGGGATTACAGATGGTTATAAGCCACATGTGGATGGTGGGAATTGAAGCCAGGTCCTCTGCAAGAACAAATGGTTTTACCCAGTAAGCCACCTCTCCAGTCCCCATTAAAAACAAAAACAAAAAAACGAACTTATTTTTAAAAACTGTGTGTCTATGTAAATGTTATATACATCTGGGTGCCTAGAGAGGCCAGAAGAGGGTACTGGATCTCTAGGAACTGGGGTGATTATAAACAGCCTGACAGGGATGCTGGGAATGGGAACAGAACCCATGTCCTGCAAGAGCAGCAAATATTCTTCACAGCTGGGCCATGTCTTCAGCCCTCAATATTTTCCTCCCAAAAGACAGGAGAGACCCGGACAGACAGCTGCTCAATAATTAAGAGCACTGGCTGCACCTCCAAAGAATCCAGGTTTAATTCCCAGCACCCACATGGCAGCTCATCTTTAAGCTCAAGTCCCAGGTGATTTAGTATCTTCTTCTGTCCCTGGTGGGCACCAGACATGAGCAGGGTACACAGACATACATGCAGGCCAGAGACCTAGTCACATAAAGTAAACTTAAATAAAAGTTATATGAAGCTATCAGTCATTTAAAAAGACAGAGAAAGAAGTCATGGTCAGACTTTTTACCTAATCTCTACCTATTCAAAGCAGGCAGTTGGTCTACCATCCTGGGTCTACTAACTGGACTCAAAAGAGAATCAAGTGTAACAAGCATTCCCACTGATAATGTACTGGCAGATGCCAAGCACTAAGTCCTTCATAAATATTAGCTGGCAGTGCTCATGACTTATAAGGCAGTTAAGATTTGCATCCTTAGTCTCCAGGTACAGTAGCTGAGGCCTAATGAGGCAGGGGAGGGCTTCTTCATGCTTCCTGGCTGATAGGTAAGAGCTCATCAAACCAGAGGCCCATCTCAACTAGCATGTTCATGAGCTTCTTATGAGGTATGTAGAATATGTGGCACACAAACTGGGGACATGACCCATTTTTGCTACTGTCCCTTTGTCTCCTGTTTTCCAAGAAGCTTCGTATGAAATAAAGTGACTTATCACACTCCCTTCATGAGGCTTACAAAAAGGGGCAGGAATCAGAACTCCCCCCAGAACAGGCAGGAAGGACTGATCATCTTAAGTCAATTCTGAGATTAGATCCCACCTTACTGTGTGCTCCTAATGCTGGTCTTCCTAGCTTTACTAAATGAGGGCAGAGAGCAAAGCTTTGAGAAGCCTCACCTTCACATACTGTCGGAGAAAGAACGGGCTCATATCTGGAGGAGACGATGTTGTGTGTGGCTTCAGCAATTGGCTGGTGGCCACTGGCTCCTCATCATTCTGCTGGCTCTTCCAGTATTCTAGCAGAGACTTAAGTACATGGAGACAATAGTCCACAGCCCCTGAGCTCAGTAGGGCTGCTGCTGTGGCACTGGAGATGAGGGAAGATGACTGAAAAAGAGAAAACACACAGAGCAGGCAAGACTGTGCTGCAAAAACTGAACTCAGCAGTCTTAGGATCAGTCCTTACAAACACATTCACAGGCTGATGCATTCTAAGTTTCTCAGCTGGCCCAATCACTCTCCCCAGCTCCTTCAACAACTCTATCAAGAGATGACAAATGCCAGTTCTCAACCTGACCTCACTACACCTCTGTGCCAGGGAGGTGAGGCAATGATCACCTTTCCCTCCTGAGCCAGACAGACTCTCCCCTTCCCCTGAAGCAAAGCAAACAGCAGCTCATTTGCAGGAGACAAAAAGTTCCACTCTAGGTCCTTCTTGGCAACCTCTCGCTCACAGTAGGAGCTCTTCCAGAAAACCAGGCTCTGGAGGAGATGGTGAGTGAGCGTATGCATAAGAAGCAGGAAGGTGCAAAGCTGCTGTACATAAGACCATTAGGAGAGCCCTGAAAATCTCTGCAAACCCCACAGCTCATAAGCTCATTAAAATTGGATGCAGTTCAGCCTCGATTTCCACCGTCTCTGCTTTGTGCTAATCTCCTTTCACCACACACACTTGGCTTTCTCTCTGCTCTATTACCATACCTTATAGCAACAGACACTGGGGAATCCTCTTAGCTACTCTGTGCTCTGCAGAACAGGCCCTTGCTTTTCAGTAGTGGAACCTCCGAGCCCTTTAACCCCTCCTTTGGAGGGATTGTTGGTAAAGACCTGGGCTTGGAAGGGACTCTGAAAAGGGGAGAAGTTCTGCCCCTGAAGAGGGACAGACTTGTACTTCCCTAGACTTGACAATGGTTAGCAGATGACTGTCACTTCTGCCCTCAGCTCTGCACTAACCACTCCATCCTTTTACCTTGCCTCAAACCCGAAAGCTCAAAGCAAAGATACCTCACAGATAGAAGACTTGGATCCTGACTTGGTGCGGGACATGAAGACACTCAGGAGTCTCATTACAACCAAATGAACTTCATTCAAGGCACTGCGCTCGTTCTTCTTGGAGATATCCTACAGGTACAAACAGAAGCCCAGATGCCTATGCTTCCTCTAAGCTCCAACAAGATTCCCACATGCCTTGGGCAATAGAGACCACTGCACTCAGAGGCCATGGGAAGATCTGACCACCAAACTTAATGCTTTGACTTTGCAGAGGTAGGAGGCAGGTACTGTTTTGAGTCCTTTGGACTAGAGGCTACAGTGGGCAGTCACTCCTTGTGACAGTCACTCTAACTGCCAACCTGACATAGCTCTGAGCACTCTGGGAAGACTCTTAAGGATCAAGCTGTCCTGTGTGAATGTCTCTGGGGGGATTGTCTTGATTGCTTTAACTGATGTGGAAAACCTAGGCTGAAAGCAGGTGTCAGATGTCATTCCTGAGTCCTGGGATTTGTGCTTGGGACTGCACAAGAACAGAAAAGGCAGCTGGGCGGTGGATGTGCACTCCTTTAATCCTAGCAGGGAGGCAGAGGCAGGTGAATCTCTGAGGTAAGAGGCCAGCTTGGCCTACAGAGAGAATTCCAGAAAGCCAGGGCTACATGGAAGAAAATCTGCCTTGGGATGGGTGGGTGTGCATTTGTTTGTGTGTATGTCTGTCTGTTTGTCTGTAGAGTCCCCTGCTTTGGATGTGATGTGACCAGCCACTTCAAGTTCCCACCCTGACTTCCCTGCAACAGACTATAATCTGACCAGTAAACTGAATAAGACCTTTCTCCCTTAATGGTGCTTTTGTCACAACACCAGAAATAAAACTAGTACCTAGAGGAAGCTCCTCTAAGAAAAGAACCTGAGAAGGGCTCCAGGCTAACCGTCGCTCTCCACATGCACACCTTTTCCAGTTTTACCTTTTTGTCCATGCCAAGCTCGGCAATGAGCTGGGACAGCAGGTTGTCCAGGGCCCCCTTGTCTTTTTCATCTTCTCCATCCAGATCTGTTGTGAGCATCAGAATGACCTAGCAGGCAGAGAGTGAACACAGAGAGCCAATTTCCTAAGGCAGAATGACTGACTGAGCATGTGTCCTGAAGTGATCCTGACCTTGCTGACTTCCCTATCCAGCCTGAGACGCTGGGGTGGGGTGGGGGGGGGGGGGGGGGCGGGGCAGGGTGCGCATTCCAGATGTGCCCAAGTTTAGATGCTCATGGTTGTAGAAAATCAAATTTTGACCTGTCAATTTGGGACATCATTGAAAAGACTTTGTAAAAACAATAAGTAACATGCCAATCAGAGTAGCGTAACAGTGCTTACTCCAGTACTCAGGACAATGAGAGACCACACAGAGTATGTGTCAGGAGAAGCCTGTGCTTTATTTCTGCCAATACCTAGCTGGATAACCTTGGGCACCCCCTAACCACAGTTGTAACCTGAAGGGCTGCACTCTATCCTTTTGTGACTTTGACCCCAGCCTTCTGAGGCCTCTGAAAAAGTGCACTGTCCCAGGGCAGTCAGACTGTAACACAGTTTACTCAGGAGAACTGAGGGATACCTGCATGTATGGGATGGCTCGGACACCTCCAACATTTCGTAACTGGGGTAGTGTCTGCAGTAATCTCTCCAACAGCATCAGACGAACCATATGTAGCCTGAAAGGCCAAGGATGTACAGGGAGCATCAAGTGGTACACAAACAAGATCCAGCTGAGTACAGCTCCTGCCTCCACCACTGGGGCAGTGAAGAGCTAGACACTTAGGAGAAAGCCTAGCATGTTAAGCAACCAAGGCTGAGCATAGTGACACATCCCTGTAACCCATCCCAGAACCCATGAGATTGAGGCAGGAGACCAGCCTGGGCTCTGAGTGAGTTTTATCAGCTGTGGGCACTTACTGAGATCCTTTCTTCTAAGAGCAAAATAATAAGTTATTACTATTATTATTTAAAAGTCTTACGAACAACTTTATACCCAAAACTGATAATGATAGCATAACAAACAGATTCTATAGAAAATGCAAAATGCCTAAACTGATTCATAAAGAAACAGAAAGAGCTGGGCAGTGACGGCACACACCTTTAATCCCAGCACTTGGGAGACAGAGGCAGGCAGATCTCTGTGAGCTCAAGGTTAGCCTGGTCTACAGAGCAAGTTCTAGGGCAGCCAGGGATACACAAAGAAACTCTGTCCCCAAAAACCAAAAAAAAGAAAAGAAACAGAAATAATTCTTTCACACACAAAAAAATATTTCATATTTTTAGAAAGATCTTTCCTAAAGGAAAATCCAGACTCAGATGAACCCTTACTGGTGAACTTTTCTAAAAATCTGTGAGAGAAATAAATCTTATACAAACTCTTCCAGAGGGAAAAAAAAAACTGAAGCAAGTCTGGACTCATGAGGCCAAAACAGCATCATGACAAAGACATTCCAAAGGAAAATTCCAGACCTCAGCAAACACTAGCAAACCATGCCCAGTTATGAAGGGTTAACTTATGACCAGGCACCCCAAGCTTGGCTTAAGTACAGTAAGACAAACCTACTCTAACTCATACCCTTAAGTAGCTTCATGGGTTTGACTTACAGTAAAAAAGAAATACAGTATTACAGAGAACACCCCTAGCTGGGGGCCTTCTGTAGGGCCTCAAAATCTGCTCCAGCCAGACCTTGGCCAAAACAGCACAGTCCAACTCCCAAAGCATGCTAGGGCTACAATACCCTCAAGTCGCGGTGCCTGGGAGGAAACTTTTAATACTTAGGGAACCCACACTCTTTATCACTGACCATTCCACCTCCCAGTTCTGAGTGCTCAAACAGAAACAGGCTGGTCCTGACCTGTTGCTAGTGTGCACATCTCCTTCAGCTTCCCCTTCCCCTTCTCCCTCAGAGCCATCTCCCTCCTGGTGGCCAGTGGTGGTGCTGATGGCGCCTGTGCTTGAGCTGACACTTCCTGGTCCAGCTGGATGCCCCTCAGCTGTGGCATCACCATACGCACTGCTCCGGCCTGACACTGGAAGGAAATGATTTTAGAAGCACACATCAACTTCCAAGGATGGCCACGATGAGAAAAATGTTAGGTTTTAGCAATTTTCGGTTATATGAAGTATGGCAGAACCCTGGTGTGGTCCTGGCCCCATCGCACCCTTTCAGTTTTTAGCTGTGCAACCTGTAAAATTGTCTTTGGCTTCAGCTAAGAAACTACTAGCCTGTGCAAACCTCACAGTAGGTGTACTGGGGAAATGGCTTGAACAGTGAACTCCCTGAGAAAGTAGGCAGCAGACACCATAGGAATATAAGTGTAAAGCACAGTCATTTTAACCAGCCATAGGGCTATTAAATATCCTGCTTTGGACGGAGACAACTGGAAGACACTAAATGTCTCCATATTAGCCACTGGATGTGAGCTGTGAGCTCCAATTACAGAACACTGGACATTGCCTGGCTGAGCTAAAATGATTCCACCACTCTCTCTGAGTCCCCACAACTCTGCAGAAAGCAATCCCAGGACCTGGCAGACATTACTACCTTGTCCTCCCCCCACCAGGCCAAAGAGATCAAGACACACAGGCACATTACCACTGTGCTCGCCAGCCACAGAATCCACTGCACTTCCCCCGCTCTCTGAGCCCACACTCCCACCATGGTCAGCGGGCGAGGTCCTCAGGGTGGAGCCGTCAGTAGCCGCAGTGCTGCCCTCATCATCTGAGGCTGGAGCTGAGAGAGTAACGAGAGCTGTTACAGGTACAAACCCCTCCTTGGGGCGAAAGCTTCACAGCACACTGCAGAGGACACAAGGCAGCTTGAGTGTCCTGAGGTTAGAGGAAAAAAGGGGAAGATTTGCTTTGCCGATGAATCGACATAGGGGACAGACACTCTACAGGGTGCGCTGCCAAGAGCACTCAGAAGTGAAAGCCCAGTACACTGGGCATTTCCTTCGCTGTTACAGTATGTGCAAATCCAGTACGATTCTGTGACACGGACAATGAGTCTTCTAGCTAAGTGCTTCCTGGTCACCACTGTCTAGGTGTTACTGACACCTACTGAGCGATTCAAGGTAGCCATTGCCATCAGAGCACAAAACTCAATGAGGCTTGCTCAGCAATCCACTGCTGTTATGAAATCACTTGTCATGAGCCCGGGTCAACTGTTTGGTTTTTGTCTTTTGGTTTTATTTTTGATTTTTTTTTTTTTTTTTTTAAATCAAATGGCCCATAGGAGAGCTCATCAGAAAATTTCACACCTCTTTATCATCCTCATCAGATGCTAATAATGAAGCAAGGAAATTCCCCAGAGACAGCCACAGCATCCAGGGTCAGGGCTGCGCTGAGACAGGAGGAAAATACTGGATGAGATACACAGGGGAGGAAAGCCAAGACAGCCAGAGAGCATGGCAGACATGACCAGCACAACACCATGACCATGACCTGCAAGGGACAGCAACTGAAGAGACCTCAGAGAAGCAAAAAGCCACAACAGCAGGCAGGGACAGCCACTCTGGTTTTTTGTGGATTTTGCTTTTGTTTTCTTATCATCTAAGCAGGCTAACCTTCCCAAAAGAAAATAAAAAATGCAGGGATGCAGCAGTCTGAACAAGTGCCCATCCCTTCCTGTCTCGGCCGATTTTCAAGGAATTTCTCCCATGTGCTGCCACCCACAGTTTGCTCCAACTCTCTATCTGGAATTTCACCAGGCTAGGAAAGAGACTCAAAACAAAGACAACATAAACGCAAGTTTCTTGGAGACCGAATTGA
Organism: Phyllotis vaccarum; assembly: GCA_033318265.1. NCBI lineage: Eukaryota > Metazoa > Chordata > Mammalia > Rodentia > Cricetidae > Phyllotis > Phyllotis vaccarum. The sequence goes on along the minus strand of JARWLC010000003.1, from coordinate 54,214,482 downwards.
ACAAAAACCTCTCTCCCAAGCTCACAAGTCACTGCTGGCAGCTTGCGGCTTCCTTCAATCCATTTGCAAGTGAAGGCTCAGAGCTAAAAGTTAGCTTTATTTCTTGTCTCTTTCCCTACTGTCTAACATGCTAGAACTCTGGCTGTAAAGTCAGCATGGTGCTCCCTGGACCTCTCCTTGGGTATCAGCCAAAGCCAGGCAGCATGCAAAGTGTGAGGAAGTGGGGCCACAAGCACTGATGCCAAGTTGCAGCACTATGCTGTCCATAGCACATGGCTAAAGCCGAGGCAGAAGCAGGAAGTCCAGGATGGCCTGTCAAAGCAGCTGCCCGTCACACTCTCACAGCATTGAACAGGGCTGCAGGGTCTTGGGGCCCTGAGCCAAGCTCCTTGCTGTGGACAGTTACCTGATGCTGTGGTGTCAGAGAGGGTTCCTGCGTCCAGAGAGGAAGAGCTGGGTGCCTGGCCGGATAGTCCCAGGCTCTGCAGGCCCAGGGCACTGCTGCTGCTGCCTGGGAAACAAGTGGAGAGTGAACACAGCATCCCCTCAGCCCCATCCTCAGCACTGCTTTGGCCATCTGATGTCCTCAGGAGCCTAAACACCAGCATGTGACCTCGCTGATCACTGCTGGCCACCCACCAAGTTCAGTTACAGTTCCAAGAGGCACCCATTCAAAAATCAAACCAGCAGTAACTATGAACCTGGCTTCTGGCCTAGAACTGTCAGAGCCCTCACTCTCCACCTGTACCTCTGAGCAGCTTTCATCCAGATCAACCTCTCCCCCAATCAGGGACAAGCTATGTCAGCAGGGTATCAGTAACTGCCACGCCCTCTTTGCTGTACAAGGTTGCTGTGTTCCTGGCATTGCCTTCTACCTTGCTGGTCCTGCTGCAGGCTCAGGGCAATGGCTAGTTCAACCATGGTCTCGTCATCTGCATCAGGTGGGATGTCCAACATGGGAGGAAAGCCCTCAGCACCTGCCAGCAGGGCCTCCAGGGGAGAAGGGTTGCCATTGTTGACATTTTCAGCTGTTTCCAGGACCATCGACTCAGACTGTGGAGAGAAGACTACGTCAGGGTTCCCAAGCACACAGTAAGGTTGTAGAGCAGGAACTACAGGGGAGCTGGAGGCTCCTCCCCTCTTCTGCTGCCAGACTCACCACCATCTCAAAATCTCCATGGTCCACCTCACTCTGGTCTTGGCTTTCCTGACGGAGGTGACCACCATCGGGGATGCCTGATGACTGCATTTTCTCATCTGCATCATCATCATCGTCATCATCCTTGTCTCCTGAGTCAAGAAATCCCAGTCACCTAAGGCACTTATTCCTTGACATATAATGTGTTTGGTTACATGGTACAAGAACCTAAACAAGACCCCAGCTGGCACTCTAAACTTTTGAGGGAGGCATTCTTTTCTTCTTCCTTGCATCCAGCAGGGTCTGGGGAAAGATGGTGGTCAGCAGTACCCTCCTTCCCCCCCACATACACACACAAAAGACTCTTATAGCCCAGAAAGAAAAAAAGAGAGAGAGAGAGAGAGAGAGAGAGAGAAATTGAACACGCACAGGCCCCTAGAGGTTCCAATCTCAGAAAACAAAGCTTTGATAGGAAAAGACCTCGAGAGAGAGTCAGTGTCCCTGTCACTACAGCCTATACTTCATTCTCCAGACAGGTCTGTGAGATCCAATCACTATGAGAAAAATCAAAAGCAGGACTGAAATCTTGACACCACAGACTGGAAACCAAGGCCATTTGACACATCCTGCCAGATTCCTTGTCTGAGGAAAGGCTGTGGAAAGCCCTCCTCCAAGGAGGAGGCACCAGTGAGATCTCAGACTGTTAGAAAAGGATAGAGATCTGCCTTCCACTTACAGGGTTACTAAAGGAAGTCCTTCCTTAGAAATACTAACTGCTCACGCTGGGGATGTGTGCATGCATGCATGTGGAGGCCAGGTAGGCAGGTGTTAGCTCCCTGTCACTCTCTAAACCCAGCACTCAGTGACTCAGGGTAACTGGCTGCCAGTCAACCCAGGCATCCACATTTTTCCACTTCCCTAGTGCTGGGGGGCCCAACTCAGGGCCTCATGCTTTCAATGGCAAATGCTTTACTAATTGAGCCACCTCCTAGCTCCCTCATAAAATAAATTTTATTCTAGAAGAGTATTTGAAAGTTACAATCATATACATTCTTCAAAATGTGCAGTGTGGGATGGGAATACAGTTCAATGGTAGAGCACTTATCTAACATGCATGAGGCCTACTTCAATTCCTAGCACTGCAAAAAAAGACATATAATAGGTATATGTCTATGATAGGATTCTGCTTGTAAGCAACCAATAGGCCCTTAATGAGACTGCTATGACAAGCAGTTCTGTTCTAAATAAGAACAATAAAATATATTTAGAATGTAGCCATTGTGACTGCTTTTTTACATTTAAAAAATGTTTTTGTGGGTGTATCACAGCTCATGAGGAGGTCAGAGGAACACGTGAGTCAATTCTCTTCTCCTACCCCATGAATCCTACAAATCAGCTTAAACTCAGGCTGTCAGGCTCAGCTGACCTTTACCTACTGAGTCTTCTCACTTACTTGATAGCCCAGGCTAGCCTTGAGCACTTAACTCATCTGCTTTATCATTCTCCTGAGTGCCAAGAATATAGGCACTCCACCATGCCTGATAGCAATGCTTTGTTTCATTTTAATTATTAATAATTAAAAGACCTTGGATTTTTAAATTTTGAATGTAGGGTCTTGCCAAATAGACCAGGTTAGCCATTCAGCATCTGTACCCTCACACCCACCCCACCTCAACATCACAGTGATTTTTAAATTGTTTTTACATGTTTTTCCTATGGCTTGAGGATGCTTCAGCCAAATTCGAGATCATCACTTAGCCAACCGGGAAACAGATGATGTGTCCTAGACATGCTACCACGGCACCTTTATGGCTTTATTGTATTCTGGTTATATACATTTTATATGTCATCCTACTGTATAGAATATTAAAGAAACAGAAAACCAAAAAGTCCCTGGTCAACATGACATATCCCAAAGCTGCATCTTTTTTTCTGGACCCACTGTGCACCCAGAATGTGCATTACCCATTGGAGTGTTGCTTCGAGGGGAAGAAGGCAATGTCACATGTCTCCGCTTGTTCCTGGGCCTTAGGACTCGAATTAGGGCTTGTTTGCAGGAGAAGCTCACAGCAGGGTCCTATGGTTTGAAAGGAAGGTGTCAAGCTCAGGCATTCCATCAACATGAGTGGCAACTCCACCTTCTTCTCTTGTCAATCACTTACACAACGCAGTCTGTCCACTCTCATCTGCATCCTCCTGGCCAAATGCAGGATGGAGCAGGCCAGGCTCTCCAGATTTGGCAAGGTAAGACCATTCACCACATTTCTGTCTTTTAGCTGCTGGGGACAGTCTACAAGGCTATTTGACCCTGAAGCCACTTTAGTTCTATAGAAATGAGCTTTGACTTTTCATCACATAATTTAGCCCTAATGTTCCTTTTTGCTCCATGCCATAAAGAGCACTTTTAACACTTATCTTCTGTAACAGGCAAAATAACACAGCCATTCATACATTTATTTAAACAATACTTACTCAGCATTAATTCTACAGCAGGAGTCAGAGTACAGCCTGGGAAGAAAGCACTGAAGGCCACACCCTCCCTTCCCAGCCTCTTTCTCTAACAGCTTTTACAAGCATCTGCAATTACTGACTCCTGTCATTTTTTCCCCTAATTTATTGTGTGTGGGTGTTTTGCTTGCGTGTAGGTCTGGGTACCACATGTATACAATGCCCACAGAGGCCAGAAGACAGCATCAGATTCCCTGGAACATGAGTTACAGGCAATTGTTACTTGCCATGTAGTTCCTAGAATTGAACCCAGGGCCTCTGGAAGAACAACTAGTACTCTTAAATGAGCCCCTCCACCTATCCAGCACCCCCCAGTTTTTAAGTCTACTTCATTAGGCTAGCAACTTAAGGCTATTTTCCACACACTCCCAGACTGAGCAGAGGTGTATGGAGGATTGTTGATACGTACAGGACACAAGAGCATCTGCATGTAGATCTTGGATGCTGTGTTGATACAGTCCAGCTCGCAGGTACAATAGCCATGGATAATGTCTACCAGTGCATTAACAGTAGCTTCAATATGAGTGAGGCCTAAATGGAAGAAAAGAATCATCTGAAAAATCTCCTGACAAAGACAACTCCAGATCTTCAAAGTCTGAGTCAAAAGCACAAATTTTCATCAACAAGTAGAGGGCAGCTAGATAAAAACAGGCAAACGCATAGCAAAACAAACCAACACCACACTGTGGTATAGCCTGTTGGCTGTGACTGGGCTGCCTTTATTAAATCTTCTAATTCTTAGGTATCCCCAAAGCCCTTGCAGACCTTACACCAGTAAAATAGGAATCCCTGTAGACTGTCACAAGTGGTGGACAGATAACAACACCCTTACATTCCAAAACCTGAAGAGTTGACAAAGCAGGTCTCTGACAGGCCTTTTAAGTCTCAAGTGATCTTCAAACAACAATGGGCCCTGGGCATCTACTACTTTGAGAAATGTGACATGTAAGAGAACCAAAGCAAGAACTGCTTGGAAATAAAACACTTTTCATGGCTGGTTCTACTACATTACTGCCTTCTGAACTGGCTCTCAACCAAGTCTTTATCTTTTTAAAAATTTTTATTTTTTACTTATTTATTTTTAAAACATGATTTCTCTGTGTAACAGCCCTGGCTATCCTGGATCTTCACTTTGTAGACCAGGCTGTCCTTGAACTCAGAGATCTACTTATCACTGCTGAGATTAAAGGTGTGTGCTTTCAAAAACTTTGTTTTTAAATAACAACTAGAGTTTTCCTCACCACCATCATCATCCCCCACTATTGAACTATGCAATCTCAAAAGGAGGAAAGATACAAAACACACACACACTCCCCTCTCTCTTTCTTGCCCACTACACTGCTAGTTCACACAGGCAGGAATGCACTGAGCTCACACGTCTTTTTGCTACTACTCTCAAGAAGGTCACATTGTTAAAGGGCTTACATCTACTTCACTAGTATCAAGATCCAAGTATCCCTGCTAACATGATACCTGGCAGGCAGGCAGGTGCCAGGAAGGCATTCTTGGGCTTAGAAGCATGGAGTTTCCAGAAGTGGTTCACAAGCTGAGTGATAAAACTACAGCCATCTCCTTCCACCTGCTTCTGCGGTTCTTTCCCCTCATCTGCTCCTTCTAGGCAGGAGAAAGGAAATTATTAACGATGGTAAATCTAAGACAGAATTTAATTTGTTTTAAGGTTAACTCAGGTCAAGGAGGCTTGCCTGCGGAGGGAGTTTCAAGTGGGGCCCCAATCAATATGCCAACTATCCCTAGATTCCAGCAGGCACATCTGGGGAAAAAACAGTCTGGGAAAGGAACATCACAGAAAACATTGTGTGTTAGAATTAGATAGAGGGGAGCATTCAGGATCTTTACAGCAGAGTCAAAGATGCCTAGGGGAGTCTGAGGTTCCTCTACACTGATTCCAGGATGGTACCCTCAGGACAGACAGGAAAGCAATGGCATACAGGAACAGGCAGGTGACAGGGACAGCAGAGGCACCAACAAGCTCTTTCTAATGATGGCAAATCAGATTTGGTACTGAGCCACAGGCAGCCAATGTGAGGAGAGATGATGGAAGCAGCACTGAGAAGCCACCGCACACAGAGTACTGCACCAGAACAGCACCGCAGCCTCTACATACTAGGGGACAAAACCAAGCTCAGCTTTACCTAGAGAGCATAACTCTGCACCCCTCTATAAAGAGCTACAGTATAAGAAAATCCCACTCCTGCCGTACTTCTGCTATGGTACCAGGGCGAAACCAAGCTCAGCTTCACCCAGGAATAGCTTCATAACAGACTAGCTGACGTTCAGAACACTAAGCAAATTCAAGGATGGTGGGTTAGTTAAAACGGGGCAACGTCAGAGAATCCTACAAAGTTAAAAGACAGGGAACAGGTTATCTGTCGTCAGAGCCAACAAGAACAGAAAGAGCATGACAGAGAGCAAAGAAGGCGCATTAAGCAGGTTTCAGGACCACGGCCACATAGGCCAAGTTCACCTGTTTCCATCTGGGGCAGCTTTGACTCCGTAAAGTGCACAAGGTTGTTAGGACGCATGATGGCAATAGAGCGAGCTGTGATCACTAGCCGCTGGAACACCTCGGGGTCCAAGTCCTTGCCTTCTTTGCTGGATGTGTTGAGACACTGCACAGCTTTGCTCAGCAAGGCCTGGTCCTACAAAACACAGGGTCACAAAGGATCAAGACTAAGCAAAGGCAGGGCATTAAATCACACGGAGGGCTGAAAACTTCTCTCAAGGACTGTCATCCACTATCTAAACTAATCTTCAGGTTGCCCAACACTCAACTGCCTGATACACAACCAACAGTCATTTAAAAAGTCAACAGTTGGCCAGATGGTGGCACACAACTTTAACCCCAGCACTGTGGAGACAGAGGCAGACAGATCTCTGAGTTGAAGGCCAGCCTGGTCTACAAAGTGAGTTCCAGGACAGCCAGAGCTGATACACAGAAAAAACCCGTCTCAAAAAACAAAAGAAAAACCAACAACCACATAAAGAGCTTCAAAGCACACCAGAAAAGGAGCAGCCAACTCAATCAACACAGCTCCAGTAGCCCTTTGCCTCCAAGGGCAGCAGTCATCCCTCAGCAGGGCTTGACTCAAGGATGATGTTTCTAAAACAACCTTTCTTTGAGAAGCTTGGCAAGCTGAACTCATATCCTTGATGCTGAGTGACAGAGGTACAGGCCGGGCTGGCAGTGCCCCCAAGTGCCCTCCCTTCTACTGGTCTGCACTGTCATGTTTCCCCAGAGAACCTCTGACGCCCAGAAATAACCTCCTACCAACAACTACCTACCACACGTATATGCCTCTCACCATAGCCCAAAGCTGAGGGCTCAGAACAACGGTATATTAACCACCTATGGCACATTCCTGACCCTCACACTCTCGTTTTCAAAACGTGTTCCTGTCAGACAGAAAAATAAAGTGACATGCCAGTGGCCTACTAGATTGTTTTCTCGGTCTAGACAGCATTCATACATCTCTTGGGAGAAACTTGGGCCTGGCTATAATCTCAGTATGAGGTCCTTCCTTCTGCTTACTTCACTGGGGCCTTGCTTACAGACCAAGAGCCAACTGATTTGACTCCTTGTCAGAACAATTTCCATTTCTACAGAACGCCTTCCAGAGAAGAAACGATTACCTTATGGCTGTGGTAGGCTGAGCGGCTGGTGTGCAGGCTGGCTAGGAGGCTCTTTGACTGCTGCTGGACACTGGCAGGTGCTGGCAGGGAAAGCAGCAAAGTAGCCAGCTCCTGGGCTGCATGCTTGTTTCTCTCCTGTGTGGAACACAGCAGGGTTATCACTTACCCCCTCAAGGCAGTGTAGAATGAATACCCTCTGTCTGCCCTCTCCCCTTCCTTGCTTCCAGGCCAGCCAAGATAAGTTACCCACTACTGAATAGAAAGAGCAGAAAAGAAGACTTTGAAACTCTAACCCTCCTGTGACATAGACGCAGAGATCAGGGATGCTTTGTAAACCAAGACTGTGCTGACAGTATTCTTATGCTCCAAGGCAGCAGGCCTCAGCCAACAACCCTACTTCCTGCCTCTTCAGAAAGCTTCTGTGTGCTTTGAAGAAATTACTTGCCTTCTCGATGATTGGGCCAACAGCAAAGCAGCTTTCCAGGGCTTCCAAAGAACTCACAACAAGCCTGAGGAGACAGAAAACCTGGCTTGAGTACAAGCACTGTTCCCTCTGCTTCATGTCAGTCGGAAAGCTGTAGTGGTGAGGACCTTGGGGACAGCTATCGAATGCCAAATACAAAATCAAAGCTCAATAAGACCTGCCACAGGCACCGTGCATATCGCTGCCTGTGTTACAGGCCAGAAGAAACCTGGCTCCTGCTCGGAGATCAACCTGAGGCCATGTTCATAATCCGCCACTCAAAGACAGGGCTTTTCTTCCTCAAAGAGGATAAATGTGCTTCCTTCTGCTGCCTGTGGCAGGGATCCTGAGTTGGGCTTATGTCTCTGAGATGCAACAGTGCCCGAAGCTCAGGTGCTCAAAGATCAATGGGCAAAGGAAGGCACACGGGAGAAGTTAAGGCCATCTGTTTACACTGGCAATGCTAAGGTTAGGCTTCTGCTTACAAAGCCAGGAAAACGCACACAGGCATTTCCTATGGGCTTTAAGTACAGGAGCAAACAAACTATTTTTAGATGCATGCCACTGGAACTCTCCATTAGTGAAGAAGCGGGAAGCTCAGCCACTAAATAGTACCTCTCAGATAACATGCTCTAAGCTTACTCCTGTGAATTTAAGTGGCATAGTGTAACAACCGTCATCCTGACAGCTGGGGTCTGGACAGGAAAGGAAAGCACTGAGAAGGCAGCTGGAGTGAAAAGGGGCAGGGATATAAAGGAAGGTACCAAGATAGAGGGATGATGGAGGAAGCACGGATGGAAAAAGGGAAGTGGAACAAGCTCCACATTATTAACTGATAGGGCATTTGCCCCTCTACCCCCATCCCTTCGCATCCATTGTACAGAATGAACAGCAAGGATGGGTTAAGGAAGACAGAGCCGAGAGGCTGATGTGGCCAACACCAAGGGTGCACTCACAGTCCCAGGGAGGCTCCAGTTTACACATGGAGAGCTCTGCAGCCATGCAATGACCAGAACAGAAAGTAGCAGGACTTGGAACAGAAGCGAATCAGCGCAAAGCCACACCAATGCGGACGCTGCTCTCTGACACACACGCACTCGTGCAGAGAAAAGAAACAGGGCATACTAACCGGTCCAGCTTGGTTAGGGACTCAGTTTCAGAACTTGGGGGAGAAGCAAAAGGAAAAAAAAAGGAAAAAAATGTGAAGCTCAGAGAAACCTAGAAACACATCCTAAGCAAACGATATATGAATCAGGAAAAAAAGAAAGGCAAAAGTGGGGGGCTGCTGGTGGGGTGCAGCGACTCCAAGCATGGCTATCTCAGGGCTTGCAATGTAAGAAACTCACGCTTACATCAGGACCTGCTTCATCTACCATGGCAAACCAGCAGCCACCCAGCACAAAGAAGCCAAGCATGTGCTGACGAATGCCACCGTAGGGAACTCTAAGGACACTGCACTCTCCTGCAAGATGCTTGAGCAGCCTCTCTTGCTGGCAATGTTATTACCACAGAGTAGCAACTTCCACAGAGAAAGACGAGAAGATGACGTGATTGGCACAGAGGACGGATGCTTGCTGTTGCTTCAGCCTGGATCCTAATCTAGAGCACGGTGTGAGCATTTTCAGGTCTGAAGCCTCTCGCTATTCCAAATGCTTATGGAACATTAAATAAACAAACAAGCTTCTGGCTGGACAGAGATCCAGCATCAGATACCTCTGAGCCCAATTCCCAGACTCTGTGTGTTTACTGGGAAAAACTGAATATTCAAGGGACGGTACAAGAACTTGACAATCACAGGCTAGGCTTGGGAGACTCCAAACATAGAAGGGCTCTGCAGTCAGCGCAAAGTGGTTAAGAACTAAAGTCAAACCCTGCCAGCACTGCTACCTCTCCAGGACAGTGCCACTGGTTGTAGTTGGAGCGGCTGAGTCACTCTCCCCGGTGCCGTTGCTCTGATTCAGGGTGGAAGGGCAAATGTTGCTGACAGAGGCAGAAGGGAATTCTTCTGGGGGCTCATCAGGCCAACCAAACTGCTCCTTAGTCTTGCCATAAATTTTTACAGCATCTATCATGGTGACGCCTGCTGGATCCACTGAGGCACCGACTGCAATAAGCAAGAGAAGCCTTTAGAAAGCACATCTACCAAGAGCTCACACCACCCTCCAGGGCAAAGCACCACACAGTCAAGCATATCCACTTCAGACTTGGGAGCTGCGCCTGCTGAAACACATGGCAGCACTCACCGCTGAAATGCATCAGTCTGATGTCTCCTACTTGGGAGAGACCCTGACCATAACTCTGAGGATTCTCTGGTACTTGCTGGTGTTCCCCCTGTTCCACCTCCTGGCCCTTACTCCCAATGGTCTCTAAGCACTTTCTTTGTTCAGAGTTCAGGGCATCACTACCCATACAAAAGTAACTAATTCTAAGAGAAAGAACTTCGGCTAAGTGACCACAAAGTGATGGAGAACACACAGGCTCAAAGACATGAGGTGAAGAAAGCCTGGAGTTAGGGATGCAGCTGTCTTGGGTGCTTGCTGGGTTCCATCCCTAACACCACATAAACTGGCATTGTGACACAAGCCTCTAATTCCAGAACTCAGGAAGTGGAGGCAGAAGGAACAACGGTTTAAGGACACCCTCAGCTACACAGTGAACTCAAGGATAGCCTGAGAGCCTGTCTACAAAATAAATGCATTAATTAAATGTAAAAAGCTTTGAGTCAGGAAAATAATTGGTTTCAGAGTGCAGGCTTCCTAATTTGATGTAACAGTCTTGCCTCCTTTGACATGGAAGAGCTCCATGGATGAGGCCAATGCAACACCAAAGCGAATAGCTAACTAAGGCTGCCCCCTCTCCACTACTACATCCACTCTTTTTAATAGACCAACTGGCACTGGCCTGAAATCCCTGATACTGAGAAGGCTAAGGCAGGAGGATCCCAAGTTCAAATCCTGTTTGGCCTATAGAATGGGAGACCCTGTTTCAAAATAAAAGTTTAAAAAGAATTTAGTGGTAGAGTATTTGCCTAACATGCAAAATGTCCAGGTTCAAGTCCCAGAACTGCCAGCAAGAAAAAAGCAGTCTCCCTTCTCAGCATTCCTCTTACACCTCAGATAAAGGAGAACTAAGTAGGGCAGAGAATTCCTCACAGTGGAGGTCCCTAGCACTGTCTATTCCCGCCAGCCCTTGGTGGCTCACTCACTGAAGAGGTTCAGCTTCTTGTCAGCCTGAAGAGCTTCCTCTCTGGTGAAAGGGAAGTCAAACCAGCGAGAACGGCTCAGATTAAGCTGCATGGTTCTGCCAAAGATCTCGATGTATGATGGGGCCCGTTCAATTGCCTGGGTCCCAATCTGGATCCGCATGCCTGTCATCACCATAGTGCTGCTGTTATTACTAATTTCAATGGTGAAGCCGCCAGGCTGCAAGGACAAAAGGACACGTCAGAAATCACCAGAATCCCTCCTCCCACACTGCCTTAATGACTAAGGGAAGACCTCATCCTAACCATGTCCTGACCAAGGGAGACAGAGGCAGTGTTAGGCCTCCTTCCCGAGCATTAACCACTCCCTGTTGTCCTGTACATAGTAACCCTGATAACCATGGTGAAAATTTAGCCTGGTGGGATTCTCAAGACCTTCAGCGGTTGAAAGAATGTTGGCTTATTTAATTCAAGGACCATCTGACCAGAAGTGAGCAACTCTGAGTACATATTCCATGTGTGATTCTAAAGGAAGATGTGGGGCTCAATGGTGGAGCCTAGGTTTAAGCTTAGTGCTGAAAAGACAGGTGTGAGTTGTTTAAAAATAATGGTCACAAGAGTGCTAACCCAGAAAGGGAGCCAACCCTCTGTGCTCCTCACCTTGGTGTTAGCCACGTACATGCCAGTGGAGTTCAGCCTGTGCTTTATCTGTTGTGCATTGTAGACTTGCAGGAGATCATTACCACCAAACTCTACATCCGTCAGCTGCTGATTGTGTTCAAAAAAGTCGATGGGAAAGGTCACCTGGCTGGATGTTCGAGCTGCTGTGGGGACAGTGCCAGATTGCCAGATGCTTACTCCAGACCCCAAAGAAAACCCCAAATGGAAGACAACATTCCTTCTGGGGTAATAAAAACTGCTGGCTCAAAGCAGGTAACAAATTATGGTTACTACACGGGCCTTTGTTTCAGAAAAATGGCTATGACTGATCTCTGGCATCACTAAATGTGCAAGGAGAACCAGCTCTTCTGTCTATCACAAGGACCTACTCTGTCACTACTGTCAATAAGACTGTTAAACCTATGCCCACAGGGTTCTGGAGAGGCCTTACTGATTGTAGCTGTTTTGCGCTTTCGCACAGGCTTCATGATGCTGATGACGCTGCTGGGCTGCAGGGAGGGCTGGAGCCAATAAGAGGTGTTCTCCACGTTAGCCATGTAAATGCGCAGGCTGCCATCCTCACACAGCAGGATCATGGTTGTTCGCTGCTGCTCATTGCAGGCAGTGTGCCTAATGGCAACCATGTCTTGGATCTAGGAGAAAAGGATAAAAGGGAAGCTGGGGTGGGGGTGGGTACACGGAGATAGTCCTCATAGACTATAGATAAAGGTGGTAAATCCTAAGGCTCCAGTGGTGGGATGGGGGCAAAAGATCAGCAAAGGCAGCAGCTGGAAAGGACAACTTTGTTTCTTGAGACACTTAATCCTCCTGTTTCAGCCTCTCCAGTGCTAGAAGTATGGACTTGTGGCACAATACAGAGATGAAAAAAGTATTTTTAAACTACTCAGAGATAGAATAAATTTCTAAGTAGGTAACGTGGGAAGGAGCACTGACCTTTGCTTTGGCGGGAAGAGTCTTAATCTCCTGGATGAGGAAAGTGTCTGGTTTCACCATAACAACCAGAGGCACACCAGTAGTTTGCTGAACGCAACAGACCAAGCCAGGGTGGTTCATCACCTCAGACCACTGGCATAGAGCAGGAGAAGTCTTACTGCCACCATTGGAGCTGCAGACAACAAAACTGGACAGTGTCACTCCCCATTCATCAGCATTTCAGTTTCTTCCTTGAAAAGGACCATCCTATGAGTTACATACATCCTATGTAACTCAGAACAGAGTCCCTGGCCAAGGACTCAGATTCACCATGAGTCAGTTTACTAAGAGCTGTGTCTGCCATTTATCATCATTCCAATGTGTGCCTTCAAGGTCCTCAGACACCTCACTCTTTGGAATAAGTGACCTTTTGAGACCATACTATCAAGGCCATTGGGTTGCCTAAGGTGGATGACACCGGGTCCTATACAATTCTTCTGCCACTTAAAGTCATCCCCAAACCAGCTTAATTCCCTAAAGATCTGTCAGTAGCAACTAGGGAATAGACTCTGAATCCTTCTTCCCTATACCCACCTCTGACATCTGGAGAACGGATGAACCTATTTACCTGCCACAGTTCTAGCCAAGGAACCAGGTCTGATGTCTGTCCTGTTTACTGATGAGGAGGGAGGGTGGGCTTCTCAAGGAGGCAAAATGAAAGGATCTTGGTGCAGTGTGGGCACCTCACTGGCATTGTTTCCTCCTTAAAACTTGGTCATGGTTATAATCACACTGGCTGCCTTGACTACAGATTTTCTTTCTGTATAACAGTCAACCCTTTCTGCCCCTAAAAGGAGCTTAGAATCTGGTTCTCTCCATGGTGTGAAGAACAAGCACCAGGTAGCCCAACTTACCAACCATAGCTGTTTGTCTTTAGAGATACTCAACTGGAGAAGTGTGAGCCTGGTCAGACCCAGGGTGGGAAGCAGTAGTGGAGAGGCAGGGGTGAGGATGAGAAGGAAGGGCAGAGAGCCCTGCTAAGGGAGGGATGGGGGGGGGGCAGCACTCACACTTTCTCTCACCTTTTGATGTTGATGGGGAAGAGCTGTAACACCTCCAGAGTGCTCCTGCTGACGGTGGCTGCAAAGGACTTGCCCTGACTGTAACTGAAGAAAAGCATCTGCAACACGTGTGAGTAGTATACAGACACACCGCCACCTGCCACCTGGCTGTTACTGTCCTGCAGGAGAAAAGACACACACGTACAGGATTTCACCAACTGGCTGGAACTCAGGCTCTGGGGTAGGACTTTAAACCACAACAAGACACTTTCACACCCGAAGCATCAGACCTCTACAAGTAAACTTCACACAAAGGTTGAGATGGACGTGACTGCCAAGGGCCATAGGTGTATACAGCAGTGACAACTAGTGTTTAGTAAGTCGACCCACCAGCTGTATAATTCCTGTGGGGTCACTGACTGTAGATGATCAATTGTTTTCCGCCTCTAACTTTCTGAGGTGCCACTGCTATGCCTTCCTAATAAGAACAGCTGTGGGGGTCTTTCCACAGCACACTGGTAGTGTGTTACATCTTTGGGCACACTTATTTATAGTTGTGGATAGTCAAGAAAATTGATTTTTGATGTGTAGAAATAATAACAGAATACTCTTCTTTACTGACACAGGAAATTAACAGGATTTCCAGTCTCAAAGACAATTAGTTAGACTTCAGAACAAATTCAGACAGACTAAACTACACCTATAGAATAAACACAAAGACTAATTCCCAGATGTTGTTTATTGCTAAATCAAAGTCAGGCTGTTTTGAGACACACCTCCTTACCATAGCCAACTTTCTACACTACCCTGGCCACACAAGGTTCAATCTGTTCATGTTAAGTCCTGAAATTTTTAAAGTTGCTTTATTTATTTTTTTTTTTTTTAAGTGTTAGGCACTAGATTTTTTGTCTTGAGGAAGCTTTTTTTTTTTTTTTTTTTAACTGTGACTGGATATGAGTAAACTGTCTTTGATTTTGAGACTTGTGTTTTGGGGGCCTCCCATTAAGAGGCCACAAGTGGTGTTTTTTGATGGTAAACGGTTGTCTTGTTTGTCTCTTGTAGATCTATACTCATGGCCAGCCTTTGCCACATCTTTTGTATAACAAAAGGCAGGAACCTTTTGTTTGGGTCATTTTTTAAAAGAGACATTAGTTTTAGGAGTACCCTGCATACAGATCTTTTAAAATATGTTCTGGCTTATTATAATTAAGGCATTTGATACTTTGATTTTTTTTTAATCTTAACATTAGAAATGACTTTATCATAATTGACTTAGCATTGATTGTGTATTCAATTTATTTTTTTAGGGGCACTGATCTGGTTTTTAGAGATATAAGCATCTGCTTACATTCAAAATTAGTATGTTTAAAAGCTAAGAGAGAATTAGTTGTTTTTTTAACATTTGGATCTGATATTGTTCTATGTGTTACCTAGGTTAATCTTTATAGAAAGTCAGTGTAAAGGTTTTTTTAAAGCCTTTCCTGATTTTAGTATATGGCTCAACTTTTGTCTTGGATCTAGAATTTTTTTTAAGCATTTAAAGTGGCAATATGACATAGAAGTAATGTTATGTTCATCAAAAGTAGGCATCAACAACTGACTATTTTTATTAATAACTTGATCTAGAGAAATGTTAAAGCCTTTAATCATTTTTTGGTTCTTTAATGGTCTTAGCCTCTTTTTAGGCAATTTTTTTTAGCAAATGCTGGCAATAATCTAATATAGCTGTTGTTAGCTGCATCTAGTCATTAGGTATGATTTTATACATTTTATACATTTTTGTATACATTTTATACATTTTTGTGTCTAAGGAGAAAGATCTGAAAATTTGTTTTAACTAATTTTTACAAAATTAATTGTGCATGCCAACTTATTATTGACAGATTTTATGTTACACATTTTAGGAAGTAATTTATTATTTTCAGACTGTAAGTCTTTTATTAGTCTAACATTTGATATTTAGTACAGGTATCAGACCATTTTTTTTTTTTATTATAAAATGTAGAATCAAGCCCAGAAGTAACAGGACTATGAGCACGAAGCTCTCAAATATATAATAACTATGTAAAATGTCTTTGATTGTAGCAGCAAAAAAAAAAAAAAAAAAAAAAAAAAAAAAAAAAAAAAAAAAAAAAAAAAAGTTGGGGTAAGTTGTATTGTTTGTCATCTTTATTGAAGAATCTGCCTTAAAAGGGAGCATTATTACTACCACAGACTGGATGTAATGGTGATGCTTGGCCAGCAGATGTTACAGACATTGCTTTAATTAATCAGGGCATGCTGACTCAGGCTTTTAGGTTTGGCCTGCTATGAATATAGTTTAACAAAAGGCAAACTCTCACAAAATCAGAACAGATTATTACAAACACACTGAGAGAAGCTGCTTGCCCTAGCTGCACAAAGGGCTTCGCGGCCCTTCCTGCAGCCGAGTTTGGTAGGAGTGAGTGTTAAGGTGACTAGCAGAGTTACTGGTAGCCTGCTCTGCTGGACAGAAAATAGCTTAAAAAAAAAAAAAAAAAGTAGCTGTGGATTGGATTTTAATTTGTTATGGAACCTAAAGACTCTGAGACCAAACTACTCAGGACCACATGGTGGCAGAAGCCAAGGGTACTGAAGAGGATTTAAGTAGCCCAGAGCTGGGGCCAGAGTCAAGGGCTGAAGAGGCAGCCCACTTAATTGGCTGGCTTTTGTTAAGTCTTTTTTGCCAAGTTGGGCCTGGCAAGCCACTTTGGGCACCAAATGTAATAGGTATTAATCACTACTAACTGATTATATAAATAAAGATTATATAAATAAAGATGAATATTTATTAAGGGGTTTATATGAAACACCCACTGACATAAGAGATTGAACTGTAGGACAATTCTTGAAAAGCTGGACTGGTCTACGCAGCAATGGTGGATCTAGTCCTCTTTCCAAGACTGAGTGGGAACAATCAGAAAGGAGAGATGGAATACACCAGTCTTAGACTGGCCTGGCTACGCCCTGAACATGGCTCTTAAAGGCCTAAAGGTCAAGGTAAATAATGCGTGATTCTCACTACAATTCTGTCTGGGGAAAAAGCTATGTGGAAGGCCAAACATTTATAGTGGCTGATCTTTGTGACCTTATGAGCCTAAGAATAACTGTAAAACTTCATGTGTTACGAGAATAAGTTGGGCCCTGAAAATGTAACATATAATTGTGCATAGTTTGACTAAGAAGCAGGAGCAGTGGCAATGTAGGGGGAAGAGAGAAGGGAAGAGTGTGCAAGAGCAGCAACAATGAAGGAATGAAGATATATGGAATGTGAGCGTATGTGTGCTGAGTGGGAGATGAAGAAGCTAAAGAGAGGGTGAGAGATAGGGGAGAGAATGAATGAATGAGTGAGCAGAGTGTGAGTTTATGATGTAGAGAAAGTGTAAGTGAGAGAGATAAAATCTGCGTGAAAGAGCTGTTGCTATGTTAGGAATAGTGCGAAGAGCTATATTAGAGTGTGTAAGAACAGTGTAAGGTGTTATATGGTGAGTGTGTAAGAACAGTGTAAGGTGTTATATGGTGAGTGTGTAAGAACAGTGTAAGGTGTTATATGGTGAGTGTGTAAGAACAGTGTAAGGTGTTATATGGTGAGTGTGTAAGAACAGTGTTAAGGTGTTATATGGTGAGAGTGTGTAAGAACAGTGTAAGGTGTTATATGGTGAGAGTGTGTAAGAACAGTGTAAGGTGTTATATGGTGAGAGTGTGTAAGAACAGTGTAAGGTGTTATATGGTGAGAGTGTGTAAGAAAAGTGTAAGGTGAGTGTGTAAGAACAGTGTAGTGTTATACAGTGAGTGTGTAAGAACAGTGTAAGGCGGTATAAGGTGAGTGTGTAAGAACAGTGTAAGGCGGTATAAGGTGAGTGTGTAAGAACAGTGTAAAGTGCTATATGGTGAGAGAGCTATGTATTTGGGATGAACAGCTATGGCTGTATAGAGATCTGTAACTGTGTGGAGGCAGGAAGATGACACTGTATAAAAGGAGGTGTAGAAAAGAAATGTATGTAAAAACGTGTAGACTTGTGAAAATAGATCTGTGTATAGAGACGTACAGCCATATGTATGTAAAGAAAGATATGTAGTTGTATGTATAGAATACAGCAGTGTGTACATATGCTGCTGAATGGAGACAGAAAGAGTCAGAGACCATTTTTAAGAAGTAAAAGAGAAAGTTACCATCAGAAGACATGTTTGTTTCCTTATTTTAGACGTAGTAAACTGGCATCCTTAGAAAATATTACATCACACAAAAGTAAATTCTAGCTAAAAAGGCAGTGCCTCAGCAGGGAAGATTAGAGAAGATGGCTTCGGCTGACATGTGCCTGTGTCAGCTACCTGAGAAAGGCAGCCCTGATGTCTCAGAAGAATGGACAATATTCTTCTAAACTGTTAATTCCCTCATTTGTCCAAACAACCAAACCATGGGATCTGTCTCTGTAAAACATGGTTAGTTTCTCAAAATGTAATGTGGGGCTGTGAAACTATATAAGCTGATGGGGATTTCCATTCAGGGCCAGTTCCCTTTTGTGCATTACTCAGAACTAGTTGTGGGCTATTATTAAAGAGTTTTTCTAAGCTGGAGAGATAGCTCTAGTGGTTAAGAACACTGGCTGCTCTTCCCAGATCCACATGGCAGCTCACAATTATGTGTAATTCCAGTTCCAGAGGGCTGATTCCTTCTTCTGGCCTTCAGTGCCAGATGCATGTGGTACAGACACACATGCAAGCAAACACATACACTAAATAATGAGAACGTTTTTTAGAAAGGTGTTTTCCTTTTGTAATCCCTCAGTGCTGGCGTGACTTGTCACTGGAAAGGCATAGTAATTCTACTCTGATAACAAATCCCAAGAAGGAAGGACTTAGCAGCTGAATTGCCTTAGTGATTAAGATTTTGCTGTTAGGCAAAAAGAAGCTAAGTGCATATGCATGCACACGAGAAAAAGTAAGGAAGCCGAAAGACACAACAGAGGAGCTACTAAACAAATTACACACGGAACAAAAGGAAGTGGCAAGGAGTGCTCTAACCTTCAGGTCCTCGTGATTTATTTCCAGTACATTGGTGACGTAGAAGGGCCCCTGCTGGGCACTGCTGGCCTCCTCCATAAGCTGCGTGTACATGTACCCAGCAGAAGACATGATGACAATGATGTTCTTACCTTCCTCGTTGAAAAGGAAGGTAACATCTCTTATCTTTGAGCTCGGCAGGAGAAAGTAGAAGGTTGGACTCAAGGCATCAATAGACAGGTCATAAATCTGCAGGGTGACAGGAGCAGTTACAAAGGGTGACCTCCTATAATCCCCCCACCCCATGCCAAAAAAACGACCCCAGTGACTGCTAACAGCTATAACTTCACAGTGGTGGGCATTTTCCCTCTGGTCAGCAAGTCCCTAACTAGTAAGCTGGTGGGCACTGTGGTGCACATAAGAACAAGTGTCTGTCACATCAGTCAAGGTGTGAGCAGGAAGAAATAAGACAGACTTATAATGAGTAGCCACTGATATGTAAAAAAACCAATTCCTACAGACAAGTATCTATCTACTTAGCAACACAACAGAAAGATACTTGTTTTTAATTCAAGTGTCTAAAATTAAAAGCAAGGCACCAGGGTCACTTACCTTGACAAAGTCTGCAGTGACAATGGCCAGCTCAGTCTGTGAGCCAGGTAACCATACAGCTTTGATGATGAAGTTCCCTGTTGCCAACTGGGGATGTAACACCAAGTGATCCGAAACAGAGCCTGAGCTACTGAAGGTGAGCACATGGCAGTCCTGGGCATGGGTTATAGAACAAAAGGTTAAAATCTGACTCATCTGAGGGCTTCCATGTTTCCTTCCTAACATTCCTGCCTCTAGATCACATTCAGATCGCCTAGACAATCAGGTTTCTAGAAGACATGAAGATTGGAGCAATTGGGAGACATGAAGTGAGCGCAGAGAAAGACCTTTGCATTTCGGTAGCTTTTATGCTTTCAACCATCAATGAGAAAGAAGGAGAAGCTGAGGTCACGGAAGACTTGGTCACAGCTCTGGGAGTCACTCCTGTACTGGATCTTTACCTTCAGCCCACACACTGCCAGGTAGTCCTCTTTGCAGGGGTTTCCAGTAAGACTCAGCACTGTGAAGGGAACTGGGGCAGAAGCCAAGCGGGTCAGAGTCAACTTCCTCTTGCTGGAATCTGCTTGTTTTAGGAGCGCAGAAAGCTGCAGTACTGTGATCTGTAAAGAAACCACCATCTGCTTAGCTCAGTCCCAGGGCCAGCCCTCAGAGTCTAGAGAAGGTGGCAAGTCTCCCTTGGAAAGGGGTGTGGGTCACTGGCTGCTTTATGGATTAAGTCTACAAGGAAATGTCTAGAAGGTCTAGATGAAGATTAACCTTTACTTCTCCCCCAAAGATAGACATGGAAGGTCACTCATGCCCTCCTCCCAATGAGGGTAAAAGAAATGAGTAATGAAAACAACTTTTCTCTGCACAATCTTTTCATAAAATAGTTCATTCCAGTCAGGCATGGTGGCGCACGCCTCCAATACTCAGGAGGCAGAGACAGGTAGATCTCTGAGATTGAGGCCAGCCTTATCTACAAAGCAAGTGCTAGGACAGCCAGGGCTGTCACACAGAGAAACCCTGTCTCAAAAACCAATTAATACTACTACTGACTGCTACTACTACTATTACTAATAATAATAGTTAATTCTTGTGCACCACTGTCAACAATGATGACAATAATAAACAGTTAATTCCAATATGCCACTGTCCTCAAGTGTACCATTAAACCCTTTTCTGGGTTAGCTGCTTTTTCACTAATGTAAAACAACAACCTTGATGAGAAGCAAGAACAAAGAACAGACACCTAGCATTCCCCAACTTCACAGCACTGCATTTCTGAAAAGGAGGAAGGACTATTAAAAGGAACACTGGTCTTCCTGTGAAGGCTTCGGCCTCTTAGCTTGCACCTTCCAGTATCCAAAAAATGGGCACAACTGGGAACTAAGCCATCCTGCCCTCAACACCAGCTGGTCACTGCCTTCCCTAGTCATCTTAGTTCTAGGGCTAGCCAAATGACTCAGGTTCAAGCCAAAAGGTTCACGGCCAACACCACAGACAGTTCCCCGAGGTCATCTCTCTGTTCCACATAGCACTTAGGATAGATAATTGGACCTAAATCGACCAGGAAACCTACCTTGCCCTTCTCATGGCTGACAGCCAAATGCTGGCGGCGGCCGTGGGGGGAAGAAAGCACACACATAGCCACCCGCCTGAGAACATGGGCGCTGATCAGCTGCCTTATAGTCTGGCCCTGGTCTCCACTGTAGTTCATTCGAACATTCTCAAAGGCACCTTCCTGTGAGCCCAAGGTAGGAACCTGAAAGAAGTGAGAATACTTTAAGTTAGCATAAATAAATAATAAGCACAGCTCCCTTCAGTCGTTCAAATGCACTGGATGTGGAAGGAGTTGGGAGTTTGTGAATATGATCAGAATGAATTATATACAAGCATATAATTCTCAAATAATAAAATTACTAACAACAACAAAGAAAAAGTAGCAAAGCATAGTGGGGCACACCTTTAATCCAAGCACTTGAACAGCAGAAGCAACCTGGTCTATATAATGAGTTCAGGCTAGCAAGGGCTTTAAAATAATTTTAAAAATCAAGTAATGGACTTCAGCCTCCAATCCACCATTGCTCAGCTAAGTAAAGACTACCATTTTCAGTCTGTTTAGAGCAGCAGGGTGAATTTTCCATGAAAGTAAATTAAGTACTGCCTTTTTATCAAACTCCACAATTCTGAGGTCCTTAATTTTACTCTAAAGCTTCATTATTCATTTGTATATTATTGCTGATTTGGCAACCTTATTTATGTCTTTAGTGTTGGATGTCAATATCTAAGCTCTTAAAACATGGTAAGAAGACTGGTGTTAATGCAGTACCAGTATCTGCCCCGAGTGTGTTCCTGGGTACAACTCACTCTCTAATAGGCCCCTTTGGAAGTCTATCAGGATCTCGTTTCTGGTGCATAATCTTGCCCCTGAGAACTGCCTCTATTTAACCATTCAAGGCTGGGTGAGTGGCCCTAAAGCAAATGACAGACAGGCCGCATCCCAAGTTGAAAGAAAAACTAGAGGAAAGCTGTCTTGAATGCAGGGCTAGATGACAGGAAAGGACAAAGCTATGGAGCCTTAGGAAGGCAGACACAGTCAAGAGGCTTTCGATCTTATAAAAAGGAGTTCCTGTTATAGTGCTCCCAAAACAGAGCTCCTCACACTTTAGAACCTCATGCATTCAGAAGCTTTAATGAAAAGAGAACACACTCCCTAGATACCTGGATTCTTGTTTGTTTGTGCTCATCTGTGGGTCACTACACTGCTCAGAGTACAGCGGAGTAAGGACCTGACCATAGACTCTAGGTTCTGCATGGTCTGGGATCAACTAAATCTATCCTTACTTGCTTTGGCACAATGAAACACAGGGATGCACAGGTGGTAGAGTCACCAAATCCTGCGAACCCAACACACTCACCATCAGCTGGTCTGTCATCTCCACAACCTTATCTACGGTATGCAGTTCACTGAGAGCCTGTTGTGCCCGGCTGCTGCTCCCAACAGCTGAAGCCTGCTGAAAGTTGGTCTGAATGGCATCCATGAGGAAATTGAGCATGTCTAACACGAGAGGAGCGAAGGAGAAATTGGCCTGAGAGAAATTGAAATACACAAGTGAAAAAAAAAAAGAAAGAAAACCATGGATCACACACAATAATCTTGAGAGTTACTGTTTAGCAAACCAGTTTTCCTTCTCCAGAATCCCATCTCTGACTGCAGTCAATGTGCTACAGATGAGAGAAATGATTCTAAGCCAGGGTCCCACAGGAACCCTAAGTCATTCAAGGCACCCAGCATATGTAACAACCACCTCTCTACTATGCATACAAAATGGGGGAAAAAAAAGAAAACACAATGATTCAATGGTTTCCTGAATTCTGGGCCCAGATGAGCACCCCTGGCCAAGAAGCATGTTCTAGAATATCATTCCAACTGCTGAAAATCCTTCCCCAAAGATGAACACAGACTCCTTACACACACACAGCAGGAATGAAAAATAAACTGGACTGTCGGGAGAGCCTCACACATTACTCACTCAGACTTGCTAACTCTGTCCTGTGCACTAGTGCCTACCAGGAAGCCCCACCTGATTCTGCAGCTCCTCACGGCACCCCTCAACTGTGCGGCACAGGCTGCTCTTCCTGGGCTTCTCTTCATCAGAGACCTTTCCATCACTAATGGTGACCTTGGCCTTGTCAGCTGGCGAGGTGCTGGCACGGCGAACCAGACTCTCTGAAACCCTGGGTTCACTCTGAAATGCTGACTCCTTCACGGTAGAGCTCATACCACTGCTAGGAGTTCGCTTCACCAGTGCCTAGGGACAGAAATGTCAGTGTCCCTAAATTCTCTCCACAAACCAGGTGACATACTAAAACACTGGAAGCATGTGATCCATGGGGCTCACCCAAAGCCCATCTTCACTGTCAAGAGCATCAGGCCTGGGCTATCAGGAGGTTGCCATAAATGAAGCGTGTGGGCCACAAATGGACACATCATTCATAACACAATGAGAACAAATTCTTGGCCACATAGAGCTAATATGGGAATTTTTTGATGTTCCTAACAAGTTGTTCATATGACACAGTAAAGGTTCCATCTCTCACCAAGCAGCTGCCGTCTTCCTTGGCTCCACAGTCACAGAAAAAAGAACCATACTTGGCGTAGGAAATCTCATGATCCTTGTGGCACACCTTTGCACATACTGTACACACACCTACCCCATCCACCATCTTACAGGTATGGCAGTGGTACCTAGAAGGAACAAAAGCCAGTAGTAAGTCACAGGTCCCTGGAATTGAAGGCCCAGTTAGCCTCACTTTAAAAAAAACTCACCAATGCTGGTTCATAAATTCCTTCTGTGTGATGGTGAAGGTGCAGAGTTTATTGCAAAGAGAATCTTCATCCTTCAAAGATCAATAGGTCTTTTTAATCACACATGTTAACTCTCCACATAGGGACCCATAAAAACACATCTGCTCCAATACCTCATGGAGAGATACATCGAAAAACTTGCCGTAATTTGAAAGAGCCAACTGTCTAAAAGCCTCCTATAACTTCAAGTGCATTCTTTCAGTGTTTTTGAGGAGGGATGGACAAAAAAAAAAAAAAAAAAACCCTTAATGCTTTTAAGGTCCGCCCACCTTGTGAAGAATGATTTCTCCCTAAACTTGTACTGGGTGAAGCAGAACAAGAAGAAAGGCATATCCTCACTTAAAAAGTTCACCTCACATCGGCTTTGCAGGCCCCAAAAAGCACAAAAGCAGAGTTTGGCACTGGGCATGTGGGCAGGAAGGAAGCAACAGGACTCAAGTTCTGAAGCCATCCAGGATGAAAGAGTATTAAAGACTTAAACGTGCTAGACAGACACTCCCTTCCATACTTGGCACTTACAGAGTCCTCAGCCTGGGAATCTTCCTCTTCCACGGCCAACTCTTCTACCCAGTCTGAATCCACCTCAATGGCACGCTCTTCCCCATCCACAGAGAGGTGACTTGGTCCTTGGCCATTACTCTGGCTCAGGGCATTTGTGACATCAGCCAAGTAAGACATAATATGACACGTGCACTCCAAGACCATCACATGCTGCAAGAGAAACCCGAAACTTTAGTTCTAGATTATCTTAAAAGATAAAGTAAAGCTGAAATTGAGAGACTGAAGTAAAGATGGAAACTAAGACCCCTAAAGAGAGGACGAGCTTCTAGAAGGCTCATCAGCATTCTCCCTGCCCTTAGCACTGCCATTCGTCTAAGCTGTTAACTGACTGAAAATGCTGCAGACAGAGACAACTCCACAGACCAAGAAAAGCAAACTATAGCAATCCTTCTGTGTTTCCCTTAAAAGCCCAGTAAACAGAGGCTGGAGAGACACACAGTAATTAAGAGCACATGCTGCTTACAGAGGACCAGAGTTCTGTTCCCAGCACCCACATCAGGTGGCTCTCAGCTCCAGCTCCAAGGGATCTAACATCCTTCTCTGACCTCTGTAGACAGACAGACAGACAGACAGACAGACAGACAGAGACAGACAGACAGACAGACAGACACACACACACACACACACACACACACACACACACACACCTACCCTAAAAATAGAAAGCCAGGCCTTTAATCCCAGCACAAGGGAGGCAGAGGTAGGTAAATCTCTGGGCTCAGGACACAAGAACTACAGAAGGAAGAGACTTCTATCTGACCAAAGATAAGAAGCCTCTTCCCTTGGCTTCTGCCTTCAGTATTCCTTGCCTTCCTTACCTTTCCATGCATTACATTGGCATTCAGCTTCTCAACCACATTCTTCTGTGACAGGTATTTCTTGCTGTCCCAAAGGAAAGAGAGAGGAAGACACACAGTCATCTAAGGCACCCACTGAAGGATGTACCTTCAGTAACCTCCAATCAATTTGGAGCTTGTACTGTCAAGCAGCAGGAAGAACATGGGCTGGGCTTGCTGGTCTTAGGACCAACAGTGCATTTAGTATTGTTTCCCCAGGACTTCTCTTTTGACTAAGAAGCAGGAAACTCCACTAAAAATAATGAAGACAGCCAGGCATGGTACATTTGCCTATTATTATATTCCCAGCACTCGGGAAGCTCAGACAAGAATTTTGAGTCTGAGGCTGCCTAGGCTACATAGTGAGACCAGATCTCAAAGGTAGACATTTGTGTGTGTGTGCACACACATGCATGCGTGCACACGAGAGGAGGGGGGGGACAAAGAAAGAGAAACAGCTGCCAACATACCCCTAGTGAGATCTTAGCACTCAGAAAGGAAGAAGTTTTAGGTTTATTTACACTAACTCTGAGCTGTTAAGGAAATGACCTGCAGGGTGGGAGGGAGGGAGGGAGGAACAAAGAAAGAGAAAGAGCTGCCAACATACCCCTAGTGAGATCTTAGCACTCAGAAAAGAAGAAATTTTAGGTTTACTTTACACTAACTCTGAGCTGTAAAGGAAGTGACCTCCAATTACCCGCCTTTTCTGAGTATAGTTATAGAGGCAAGTCCCCTTTACCATCTTCCCAGCCAGTCCACAGCAGCATTGTGAAGCTGAAGGTGTCCGGCGCCTTGTCCAGCACTGGCCAGAGTGGCCATCACAAGCATGAGTTCAGGGAAGCCAGTCCCATCACCATTCGCCAGCATCTCTGTTGCCATGGGGGTCAGGGTGCCCAGAAGCACAGCACAGACACCTTCTCCAACTTGGCTAGTGAAAGAGAAAAAACTTGGTATTCTAAGTGCAGTCTTTCAGCAGATAACAATGGACAGCTGAAAACTTATGGTCACACAGAGGGGCCTGGGCGGAGGGTCCTGCCTGGGGGCAGGCGACAGGAGTGAGAAATAAAAGAAGCTGTGGGAGTGCTGGATGGATGGCTCAGCAAGTAAGAGCACAGGCTACCATACCAGAGGACCCGGGATGGATTCCCAGCACCCACATGGCAGCTCACAACCACCTGATCTTCCTGTCAGAGGGACCCCGGCGCCTTCTGGTTCCCACAGGCAACAAGCACAAAAACTGAGGCACAGACATCACACAAGTAAACACTCACTCTCATATTCACACTCACACACTAAAATAAAATTTAAAAAAAAATTTGAGATGCAGGGAGATCTCTGTGAGTTCAAGGCCAGCCTAGTCTACAAAGTGAGTCCCAGGACAGCCAGGACTAGAGAGACCACATCTAAAAATAGATAATAAATAATTTTTTTTAAAGGAATGTAGTGGAGAGTAATCAGAAAGCATTATAAACAGGCATGAAACTGTCAAAGGACAAATTTAATTACTAAAATCTACTTAGTGTTATAAATTAACTATATAAATAAACACACCAATCTTAAAATTAGACTTGAACTAATCTAATCTCAGAAAACATCTACTGAGGTTCCAAGTGAAAGACTAAGGCAGTCCAGGACTTTCTCCAAAGGAAAACTCAAGAAGCCAAGCTACACTCCTGGACTCAGGATCAGGAGGTGATGTGAAATGCCCAAAGGGAGGGCGAGCTACCACCCCACTGCAAAGTTCTAAAAACAGCACACACACTTCCTACCTGTTTTCCCGAACAATGTACGTGGTCAGCAACTGCAGCAGCTGCCGGTTCTCCTGAATGACCTCCAGCTGGTCAGAATCCTTTGGGGGCGATGTTGTCATGCGGGTGAGCCAGGCCTGTAGGCGCACTGGCTCCACGCAGGCCAGCTGGGCAAGAGAGCCACAGAGATGAAGGAGGCTTGGGTTAGGGCTCTTCTCAGCTAAAACAGGACAAGAGGCTTCCATGAGCGAAGAGGGCAGGGACCTCCAGAGGGACAAACAGAGCCACAGGAGAAGGAAAGGCCTCAATAGTTCGGCACCTTTCTCAACTTTCTCTGAAGGATTCTCTACACTTGTTAGCACTGTCATGCTGTGGCTAAATTCAGGCAGAAGCCCGGCACAGTATTAGCTGGACATCAAAGTTCCCGTAAGAAGATTACCAAAAGCTGTCACTCACTCAGCTGGAAGAGTTTGGTGAAGAATTTCAAGACTCGGTTACAGAATTTAGCAGAGAGGTCCTCATTGGCTGTGGCCATCATGATTTGCACAAGCTCCCCACTGCAAGGCATAAGGGAGTAATGAGAGACCCACGGTAAGCCTCACATAAAAAGAATCTGCTTCTGCTTCAGTCTCATTTTTGTGGGGAAAATGGTCACTTTTGAGACAACCACACAAGGTGCTCATGGAATACAGGCCCTCATCAACAAATTCAAGGAGGCAGTTAGTAACCCAGGTCCTCCCCAGGAGACAGACTCCCAAGAAGGCCATCTGTAGTTCCTGAGGACAGCTGAGTCAGGACATATAGTCCCCTGCTTTCAGACCTAGAACACTGAGTTAAAGGAGACAGTGCTCACCCATCAGAGAAGAACTCCTCCATGGCTTTCCGGGCCTGGCTGCTCTCCAGCTGTTTTTCCAGATACTGCAAACATTCCTCCAGGATAGACTCATCCAGCCCACTAAGGAGCAAGACCACAGTTCAGTGGACTCATCCAGCCCACTGAGCAGCAAGAGCACAGTTCAGAGCCCTCCCAACTGACTCTGAAGAACATGATGACTAGACCTTGAGGCAAACACTAGTTTTGTTCTGTCAAAGTTTAGCATAAACACTGGCCCACAGTAGGTATTCAATATAAATGTTTAATCCAATAATTGCAAGCTCTTAATTTTCTTTTACTACCTTCTTTCCTGGGAAAATAAAGAAAAGAGATAAGCCAGGTGTGGGTTCATATGCTTGCAATCCAAGCACTTGTGGGCAAAAGTGGGATATCACAAGTTCCAGGCCAGTCTAAACTCTAGGACAGACCTAGTCTCATAAAATGAAAAATACAAATACAAATACAAAGAGGAAAGGCATCTGAAGTTAGGAGTGAGCCATGATCAGCCCATGACCGTTTCCAGAGGAGGGAGATAGTCTGTGTGAGTCACTTCTGCAGGGCTAAATCACAAGCTCCTTATGTTTAAAGAACAAAAAGAAGGGCTAAGGAAAGGCTCAGTACGTGAACTATTTGCCACCCAAGATCCAAGGCCAGCGTTCAGACTCCAACACCCACAGAGATGCCAACGGGTACTGCAGCCCTGTGCACTGGAGGCAAAGACAGGATTCCAGAAGCGACGTGGCTGACTAGCCAAAACTGAATTCAGTGAGAAGCCATGGCTCACTGACTAAGATGGAATACAGTAGAGAATAACCAAGTAAAGACTCCCTGGCATTGGCCTTGGGCCCACCCATATCCACACCCACATACATGTGGAGATGCATATACACACATGCATAAAATACACACTGCTAATTCCAGTACTTAGAAGGATGAAGAGAATGGAGAAGGAAAAAGGGAAAAGAAAAGGTCCTTGAAGAAAGCCCAGGTCGTCAACACTGAGGAGGTAGGAGGCACTACCACTTTAGCCTTCCCCACACAGAAGGATACAGCGCATCACCACAGCACAGCCTCAAGAGGCAGGCCAATGACCCACTTACCCCAGACTATCCATTTCAGATAGACAGTCACAAAACATGAGAAGAAATTTCACATACTGGTGCCTCTGTATGTCTCACCACACCTAATCTCACTTCCTCAGTTACCTAATGCTCCCAATACGAGCATTTACCATTCCACTCCTAAGAATCAGTATTACAGAAGATTCCAGTACTTCTCTCACACACTAGTACTAGTGCACTTCACCACCAGCTGCAGTAGCTCTCTTTCAACCGCTCACCTGTTGGGGTCTGCATGGTTGGCCAGAATGTTGTAACATCCAGTGATCAGCTTCTCATACACACGAGCCAGGAACTCATCAGACTCCGCAGGCCCCAAGATGCGTTCCAGAGAGTTACTGCTAATCTCAGCAACACTCTCTGTGCTTGACTCCAAGAGAAGGGGTAGCAGGCTGCGGATGACCTGTGCCGGGCTCATCTCATCTGACCACCTGGAGCCAGGGAGGTAGAAGCAAGTTAGGAAACATGTCCTGAAGCTAGCCAACTGGGGGGCTTGACAGCTGTTTCTTATGTGTGTATAGACACACCACTTTGTTTTCTTCACTGTCAGAAGCAAAAATTATTTCCATAAGAAAATTCATTTATTTAGGCGGTGATGGCACATGCCTTTAATGCCAGCACTCAGGAAGCAGTGATAGGCAGATAGATCTCTGAGTCTGAGGCCAGCCTGGTCTACAAAATGAGTTCCAGAACAGCCAGGACTACACATACACACACACACACAAAACCTGTCTCCAAAAAAAAAAAAAAAAAAAGACAAAATATCATTTATTATAATAGCAAATTAATAAGATACATTTGTATAGTAAGCATAAAAGAAACTAAAACCAGAGAGAATATTCTAGAAGAGCGGTCAGGAATCAGGACGACTTTGAAGGCAATGCAACATAGGATTCTCTTATGATCTAAGTATAGGAAGACAAATTGTCCCACTGGTGGCCTGTCCTATTCCTTGATTCTAGCAAATACTACAGAGTAATGTCACTATCCCCTCAACTGTACTGTCCTCCTTCAGCCACAATAAAGCACCCACATTATGAACATGGTTGAGGGTGGAGAGGCCTGGGCTCCAGTACTCACACAATCAGATCCCCAGTCAACCTGACCAGAGAGAGGAGGGTATGTTTCAGGGAGGCCGCCAGGGGCAGACTCTGGCCACAAAGAGTCCCCAGGTGAGCAGCCTGCACAGCACTGATATAACTCTCAGATGGGATGGTGTCATTGGCAAATGCATTGCGCTGAAAGGAAGAGAATTAGGAATAATGAACAGATCATCTACCCTGGACAAAATTCACTGACACAATTTACAAAAAAAAAATTTTTTTTAAATCTACTATAAGCTAAGGCCTCACTAGGTTTGCAAACAGTGCCCTCCACAATCATTCCTCCTGAGAACACTGAGCTGAGGAGGCAATTCAATTCTATTTAGAACACAGTAAATCCCCCAATACTATCTTCAATTGATATGAGCATGTAAGGGTTAAACTACTGACTGTCTGGTGTAACTAGGAAGGATCTGGATTTTGCAACGTATCTCATCTCCATTACAGAAACCATAATTGTCTTAAGGCCACAGTTTTCAAGCCAAGAGAAGATGAATCGCACTTTGTTCCACCTCAGAACTGTAAAGAAAGAATAGATGTGGTGGGATTCAGGTGTCAGCTGATAAGGTGGGAAGACACTTATCCAGGATCCCAGGCTCCTGAAGGAGGAGTGGCCAGCCCCACTTAAGAGGGGCTGCTGGGATCTTGGGGGCCCTGTTTGTTCCTGCCTGCTAGAGAGACTGGTTCGGCATCCATCATCCATCGCGTAGATAATCCGATCTCTCAAGTGCCTATATAAACTGTTACCCATATTGTAGGGGGATTATGTTGTTCCATTGTAAATAATTGTCCCACCCACTGGTTTAATAAAAAGTGCTGATTGGCCAAAGGCAGATAGGAAGTGTGGGCGGGGCTACCAGACTAAGAAAACTCTGGGAACAGGAAGAACAGAGTAGAATGCCAGAGAGAAGCCAGAAGAGGCAGAGGACAACTATGCTGCTCTGAGAAAAGGTACTGAGCCGCATGGCTGAACAGGAAAGAGTCAAGGGTTAGATTAAGGGTAAAGAGTTAGCAAATTATATGCCTGGGCCTTAGGCCGATCAGCCTGAAACTATTTAAAGCATCTGTGTGTCTCTGCAGGTCTGTGGGTCTGCAGGTCTAAACCTTAAGGCTAGGCCTGAAAGTCCGGGCCAGAAACCTCAAACTACACTACATGGTGTTAGTTTATATCCCAATAAATATTAATCTTAGATTAATATAATTTAAAAGATATGTGCGCCTTCATCTGGCAGTCCAACGCGAGTTCGGGCTGTGCCCACCAGTGTAAGGGACTGGGGGTCCATTTGTGTTTTAAACACTGTCAGAAAGCAAAGTGTCAAAAAATGAAAGAAAGAAAGAAAGAAAGAAAGAAAGAAAGAAAGAAAGAAAGAAAGAAAGAAAGAAAGAAAGAAAGAAAGAAAGAAAGAAAGAAAGAAAGAAAGAAAGAAAGAAAGAAAGAAAGAAAGAAAGAAAGAAAGAAAGAAAGAAAGAAAGAAAGAAAGAAAGAAAGAAAGAAAGAAAGAAAGAAAGAAAGAAAGAAAGAAAGAAAGAAAGAAAGAAAGAAAGAAAGAAAGAAAGAAAGAAAGAAAGAAAGAAAGAAAGAAAGAAAGAAAGAAAGAAAGAACGAACACAAATAAGCCACAAGCCACATGACAAATTAATAAAAATAAATTAATTTAAAATATAAAACAAACTAAAAATATGCCTAAGCCATAGGCCAAACAACATAAAGTTAATATAAATGTCTAAATCATTTCTAAAAGCCTAACCAGCTGCAGGTGGCTAAAAGGTCTGGACCTCTGCCCGCCTAGGGCCAGGAAATCTCACTGTAACAAATAACCTCAGAGGTAGTCTGAGCAGCAGAGACACACCCAATACGAGAAAGCCTAAGGTCTGCTGCATCAACTTGCTGTGGAACAACCTTTGTACACTATAAATATGAATTGCTCTCATTGTTAATAAATGATAGGCCAATGGCTGGGCAGGATTTCCAAGATAAAGAGAGTGCTGGGAAGAAGAGGGGTGGAATCTCAAGAGTCCCAATCAGAGGGAAGCAAGATGAACACGCCTTATTTAAAGAAGGTACTAGCTTGTGGCAGAGGGTAGATAGGAAATATGTGTTAATTTAAAATGTAAGAGTTAGCTAGTAACAAGCCTAAGCTATTGGCCAAGCTTTTATAATTAATAGTACATCTCTGAATGGTTATCTGGGAATGGCTGCCAAGACACAAAGAAATTCCACCTACATCAACTCACAACAGAGAGGACACAGGCAAAAAGCAGTTAATACTGAGATATCATGCGGCACACATGTGATACAACGTCACACTTAACCAGAATTTAACAGGTGGCACAGCAGAAAAATATAGTGGTCTGTGTTCTGGTAATATAAACTGCTAGGCGAAGGGATCCCATGACAACACTTGGGTAATCAAACACACTACTACTGATTCTGCTACATGGAAGAGTGTTAACATGAGATCATCTCCCAGTAACCTACTGAAGTCTAAAGACTAAGGACACAGAGTGGTTTTGTACTCAGTGCTAGCCATGGAACCCAGAGGGACTCACCCAGGACCCAATGTTGGGAAACTCATTGGTGTTGATATTATTCCAGGAATCACAGACAGTCTGTACTGAAGATGGTAAATTCTGCACCAGTGTTGGACCTGGAGTTGACAATAAGGATGAGCAATGTGAGCAATCACCACAGAAGGAAGGAATGACAGTATTTAAAGCTCAACTGTCAGAAGCATTACTAAGGCAGCTTGGATGGCTATTTCCACAGCTATACTATGGCCAAGAAGCAGCTAATTACTCAGCAGCTTTCATTCCCAGTCACTTTCTAATCTCTAAAGTAAAGATGACAACTGAAAACAAAGGAGGGAAGTCAGGCTCCAATCACCATCCAATCTGCCTGCCCCACCCCCTCCCCCACAAATCCTGAGGGCAGGGATCATGCATCCATATGAACAGCATTCACTGAAGCAGTACTAAGAAAGATTCCAAAAATGAAGAGTATTTAAATGTGACACGAGGGACACACAAACAGTTGTAAACTGTAAAGGGGAATTTCTGAGCTGAACTCCAATCTTGCTCAAGAGCTATGATTTTCCGCCCTATTTTTTGCCAGATCATTCATCAATCAGCTCCTGCTACCAAGTCAGAACTCCAGAAAAGAGTGTAGTAGTAAAAGCAAGCGGTCGTGTCCTAAGGAACTAGATGGTCTTGGTTTAGATCTTGGCTTCATAGTTTGCATGGGAGTTGTGACAAATGAACTCCTAAACCTCAGTTTTTCTAAGTGAACTGGAAAAACGGCTTCAATTATTGGGAAGATTCAATCAATACACCTAGGGAAACACCTATCACTCAAAGTTGCTCCTGGAAGTGACAAAGGCCAGTAAAGCACATGTGCTCACTTACCCAGTGTGTTTGCCTTGCACCTGCTGGAGCCAATGGCCAAAACAGCTGCAAAGCCGTGCAGCTTCTCCTGGGAGGGCTTCTCAGTGGATCCCTCTTCATTAAGGTTCTGAAGCAGATAAGCTCTGAAGGGAAAAGAGGAAGGAAAGACTAGAGGAACCACCTGCCATACTCTAGGGACACTAAACTCAGAGAAGCTCAAGGACCAGCATCTCTGTTCCCAATCTATTTAAGGACAGGTAACAGTGACAGTCCCTTCATGGGGAAAGGGCAAGTGCTTCCCTCAGAGAAGCTCCCAAAACATGATTCCATGACGAACAAATCTGAAGAGCATTGAACACCCTACCCTTCCTTCCCCTGACTTGGAAGCCCAATAATATATACAGACACATATGCACATATATATACAGACACACACATATATGCTCTGAGAATAGTTTTAAAAATAAGCCAGGTAGTGGTGGCGCACACCTCTAATCCCAGCACATGGGAAGCAGAGGCCAGCCTGGTCTATAAATGAGTTCCAGGACATCCACGGCTACACAGGGAAAACCAAATAAATAAAAACAGGAACAAAACATGTTCAGCTTTAATTTACCTAACATTTCTCAACTTATTTGCCAAGAAAAATCAACCAGTAGTAGCTCAGTTTTAGAAAGCACTGGCCCAAGAGGCAGAGCAAAAGCTAGATTCTTCAGGGGGCAGGCCCATGCTTTGCAGTGGCTGCTGCATCACACCACCATCAAGAACAGTGCCTAACACACAACTGGGTTCTCGTTATCTAGTTATGGACCGTGTCCCTCTAGAGGCCTCAATCTACAAGGCTGAGGTAAGATTACTTCAGTTAACAGCAATCCAGTTCCCTGTCAGCAAACAGTCACCACAGAAAAAGGACTGAACAATGGATCCTGGGGAGAAGATGGCCAGGCGGCACCTGCTGTACAGAGAAGCCACTCCTCTGCTCTACCCAACTATTGTGTAGAGGCCAGTTTTGCCAGCTCACTCACACTTGCTCACAATCACTAAGTGCTGGTGACAGGCACAGGCCATCAGCCTGATTTGCTACCTCTTTTCACTCCCAGTACTGAAGACAGAGTCTCCAGAGAAACTAGAAGTCTCAATCTGTGGGCAATCTCCAATTTATATAATTGACAAGGAATTTTAAACCTTTTAAACATTATTTGTTGAGCAAATTCTATAGGACATGTGGTTTGCAAGTTTGATTGAATAAAAGACAAAGGTGTTGAAATACTCTCCAACCCATTAAGGAAGAATTATCTCTGGGGCCTTTAAGCCCAGCCAGCATCTAGGAGGCTGAGACAGGAAGGCTGCCAGGAGCTCCGGAGTAAACCAGATACTTTCAAAACACAGGGGTTGCTCCTACATCGGAGGCCATAAACTGGAGGCCCTGGAGGGTTTCATTCCCACTGGGAACTGGAACGGCGGCTCTTAGAACAACTCCTAAGCTTCGTATCCTGAAACTACACTTTTAGCCTTTCATGGAATTCCGTCCTGGGCTTTCTTTCCCTCCTTTCACTTTGCACCATAGGAAATCAGAGCTGACACACAAGGAGGGCAGAGGTTCCTTGTGAGAGACTCAGGGTCTCCGAGTGAGTGCTAGTTTCTGCACCTAGTAAACGAGGCATAGGTGTCAATGAGCTGCAGTGTAGCTGGAAGGAGGTTCTTGGTAATCTCAGATGACTTATGAGGATCCGTCTCTGCAGCCATCTTGGAAAAGTGTTCATCCAGAGAGACCTGAACCTTTGAGATAGCTGCATCCAGGGTGTAGATGGACTGCAGACTGGGGATCTCATGGAGCTGCAGGACAGTAGTGCAATCGATGGAGCAGAATGATGAGATCTTTAAAAACACCCAGGATATTGATTAGTTGTGGCAAAAGGCTGTGGCAGAACCCAAATCTGTCATTAGGGTTATAGCAAAAGCATACCTGTCGGGCAAAGTACTCTTCTACAATCTCAACGTCATACTTCACTGAGCTACACTTGGTGGAAGTCAGCTCTATGAGAGAGCCAGCATGCTCGGGCTTCATACCCTGTTTGATAAGGTGATCCTATTTGGACAGCAAGAAAGAGTGTTTAGGAAGATAACCTATAAGTCCAAAAGCTTCCCATCACATAAGGCTTCCTCACAGCACTGAGCTCCCCCTATGGCACCTTTATCCAGTTGACATAGGAGCTGATCCGGAGGCGGGACGACCAGCGGAGAGTGTGTAAGATATCACATTCACTCATCTCAGGTAAGTTCATGGCCAGTTGGTTCATGTAAGTCTTTGAAGGTGGCAAAATTCCCAAGATCCTCCAGAGTATCAAGAAGTAATACTGCAAGGCGCATGCCTCCTGAGAAGGTGAAGGAACCAGTGGAAGCATGTGGCATGCTCAAGATCTCCCTAACATAACAATTGTTCCAAAAGATAGCCTTCTAAGCATGTGCCATTGTGAACTGAGAGCCCCAAAGAATATAAGCACACAGAACCATGTGCCATTGTGAACTGGACCCCTAGAACATTTCAGCACACAGAAATGGGCACCACTGTGAACTGAGCCCCCAGAACATCTCAGCACATGAACACTAAGCTAAACAGGCAGACCCACTGTGACACTCTGCTCTCTTGTGCACACTGAGAGGCTCTGGCTTCCCGGTACTTTATCGTCTAAGCAGGACGGCCATCAGCCAGCCCTTCAGTAAACATCTGAAAGGACACAACAAGCAGCCATCAGCACTGGGGCAGCCACCAACCCTCAGTCACGTGTCTCTCAACATTAACAAAAACATAAAATTACAGCTGACAGACCGTACAAACTACACAGAAATGCTACAGAAATGGGTGGTTTTGCAAAAAACAAACAAACAAACAAAAACAAAAAACAACAAAAAAACCCACTGAATGACTAGCTCATGTCCAGAAGGGAAGGTCGGATGGAAACATCCATCATCACACACAGACCACCAGCATACACACAGTGCACACAGTCTTACCAGGGCTGTAACATTCTTATTCTCCTTCCTCCTCACTGTATCAAGCTGAGAACCAGCTGCAAGGAGGGCTGTCAGCGAGGTGTAAAGCTCATCGTACTTGACAAGCTTGGAGAAAAGAACTTCACATGCCTAATACCAAGAAAGACCAAAAACAATTTAGGCCTAGATAGTATTGCACACCTTTGATTCCAGCACTGGGGGGAGAAAGCAGGGGATATCTGTGAGTTCCAAGCCAGTGGGTGGCACAGTAAGACACTGTCTCTGGTAGAAAAAAGTATCTTTTCTTCCCCTTC
Organism: Phyllotis vaccarum; assembly: GCA_033318265.1. Lineage (NCBI taxonomy): Eukaryota > Metazoa > Chordata > Mammalia > Rodentia > Cricetidae > Phyllotis > Phyllotis vaccarum. The sequence goes on along the minus strand of JARWLC010000003.1, from coordinate 54,177,952 downwards.
ATACTGAAACTGGCCCTACAAGATCACACATCCCATCAGCTTATCCTTACTTGGTTTCCTCCTGCGGTGGACTGCCAATTCTGGGGCCTCACCTAAGCTCGTGTATTCACACAAGCACACAGCTTTAGGATGAGAGTAAGCCAACCATTTTGTTAAATGATTTGTTAAATTTCCAACTTTCCTTTTAGACACCCAAATGCTAACGTGTGGTGAAGAGAGCGCTCAGTGTGGGGAATGCAGAGCACCTGACCCACATGTAAAGATGGCTTTAAAATCTTGAGCAGGGCATGGCAGACCTTATAACCCCAACTTCTCAGGAAACAGACATAGGATGATTACTTGACCTCCCTCAGGCATTCACAGCTAGCTTAAGAGCATAAGGAAGGAACCTAACTCTTTAAAAAGAGGAGAAGAAATAAAGACAGATAAAAGAAAAGAAAAAAGTTCCAGTATAATAATAAAGAAAAAAAAACCCAGAGTAAGAAGAAGAAATAAAGAAAAAAGGCAGAGAGAAAGAAATAAAAGAAAATTCCCAGTACCATAGAATCAAGTCGGTTTAAATCCTCCTCGGAGGCCTCTGGGGACAGGACACAGTAGAACCTAGGTTGTGGGACTGCATCTGGAAAATAATGAGCTTGTTAACTGTGAAGCACGTCAAAGTCAGTCTCTACTACTTTTCTGCACCAGCAGGTGACTACCACCCTCAAGGACGAGACTGAGGCCTGGAGACCATGCTCCTCCAGGAGTCACTGAGCTACAGACTGTGACTGAACACCACCCCTCTTCTGACCTGATGAAAAATGTTTGGACCAGTTTTCCTCTACTTCTTTGAAGCCATGATACAGAGGAGTGTTGGCCCGGCGCCGGCTGCTGTCTTGGGACCCACTTGCCCACCCAAATGGGGGACTGAGCAGGTTGTGCTGCACCTTTGAGACAGAGTCAAGTGAAGGATACATAGTCATCATCTGCTTCTCACATCAAGGGTAACTGATCTAGTAAGATCAAAACTTGTTAGCATCAAATGAAAATGAAATGTCGCTGACTGATCCAGGATTTCTTTTAGGAACTAATTTTTAAGAGTGTGCTGTGGGGCAAATACCCCACAGATTAGTTAAAACTGCTGAGCTCAACATCTCTTGCCCATCATCTCATACTCTGTTGTGTCTTCACAGAGCTCTACAACTATACACTTATTGTGGGACCCTTTCTCAGGTACTAATATGAAGCCAGGACCAAAGCTGAGGCACTGAGGATACAGAAGGAAGCAGGGTAGATGGGCAAGAACATTCATGGGTGAACAAGAGGACATCCACCAATCAATAAACCCATCAAGTAGCCTCCACTTAACACTTGAGACTAAGCAGCCTAATCCCAAAGCCTTCACAGCCACAAATAAAACCCTACTGCCTACAAAACTGGAGCTCTCAGGAGAGCAAGGAGATCGTGCGGGACTTCACCTGCTCAAATAGGTACATGGGGGCCTTGGAGTACTGATGAAGCAGGTAGTCGAAGATCAAAAGGAGGCGTGCCAGGGTTAGCGGCACAGAGCGCATCTGCACCTCCATGTTAACACTCAGCTCCTGGATGCTCTGCACCAGCATGGTGAAGATGGCCCGGCGGCCCTTCTCAGAGAAGCTGTGGAAGATGAGGAGCAGCAGCTGCAGGTGCTCTACATTCAGGTCCTCCGTCTCGTTGGGCATCACTCCCTGCAGTGCATTCTGCTTCATTGTAGACAGAAACCTGGCACAGAGAAGGGGAGAGAACGTCTGGTGGAGAATCCCAGAAAAGCCCAAGATGAAAATATCCAGTGTTGGAAGACGAACAAGTTAAAGGGAAAGGCTGGTGCAAAGAAGCCAAAAAGTCAGATGTGGCTCAGAGGAGTTATGATGCTTGCCACCAAGCCTGTTGCCCCTTATTCCAACCCCAGGTCTCACATAATAAGAAAGAACCAACTCCACAAGTTGTCCCCTAAACCTCTCCAAGAATGGTGTGGCACATGAGGCTTTGTGCTTGTGTATGCACATGCGCAGGCAAACCCACAAAGTTCTAAGCCAGGCAGAAGGAGGGGAGGCAGAGGGAGAGGGGAAGGGAATATTATAATATTTGGGAATTTGTCAGAAGAAGATTTAAAAAAAAAAAAAAAAAAAAAAAGGAATGAGCACAGCCAACTGTCTGCATGTTCTTTGGCTTTTAGGAAACAGATCTGCACTTTAATACGGGTGCCCTTCCTTCAAACTATGCCAAGAAAAAACAGTGGGCTTCTGGCATTCAAAGGGGGCTATGATCTTGGAAATCCAACATTACAGCTATTTGATCCGGGCTGGGGGATAGAACAGCAAAGCCTTTTAGGAAAACAAACTGCTTTGAAGCCTAACCATGTGAATAAAAAAAAGGCAAAAAAAAAAAAAAAAAAAAAAAAAAACCAGGTCCATCTAAGGAGGATTTAGGTGATTAAGCTGAGCTTCCCCCAAGGAAACAAGTTCTTTAAAATGTATCCAAAACTGATAGCATGTCACTCTAAATGGGCTCCTGTGGAAAGCACACAAAGCGAGGGCAATCGGGCCTTTCTCCTTCAGGAGACTTGTCATCTTTGGAATCAAGGCTATGAATAACAATTGTAATCAAATCTCCCATGGCTATTAGAAGTGTGTTTTCCCAAACCACACTGTTCAATGAAACATCTGCTAAACTCCCCAGCTCCATAACACAGACAGCAGTTTCTCCCAGCCGCACTGCCAATCAACCAGTCAATCCCAGCAAACAGTACTCAATCATCCACACACCTTCTGCTAGGATCTTACCTGTCCCACACTTTCAGGCATTCTGGGACGTCAGGGTCACCTTGTGCTCCAGCTTTATGTTGCCAGATAAGCAGGAGGCGGGAAAGCACAGAGAGGCCTTGGGGGTGAATGTATAGAGGCCAAGGTCCCTCAGAGAAAGGAGCAACTCCCAGTTGCTGGAGCAGTGTATTCTGAAGGAAAAAGACATGGTACAAGTCTATAGGTTATGAACATTCATCAATGCTCTTTCTCGTTTAAATAATTAACAACAAAAGGACTTGATATGTCTAAAAGAAATCTAGAGAAAAATCATGTTGTCCATCAAATGAGAAAACTACAATGAACCCCATTACACCTGCAGCTGAATTAGTGCCTACAATGGGCTTTGGAAAAGGTCACGTGCTTGGAGACAGTGGAATCAAGGCAGTTTCCACAAAGCTGGAAAGTGAACAGTTGGTGTCTTCAGAAGGATGGACTGACTGTTGTGATCCATGTATCCCTGGCTGGTCCTGAACTTACAGAGATTCACCTCCTGAGTGCTGGAGTTCAAAGCATGTGCAAGCAAGCCTGTCTGAGTAGATTTCATTTACAGCTAGTTACCTCAAACCAGTAATGGGGAAGACAACTTGTGTATTTGCCAAGTTGTAAACAGTGTTAAATAGAGAAATGTTGCCTGTGAGAAGCCAACATGTGTTACTCAGCAGGGTTGTCTGTTGGGAGGTCCATGGTAGACTGCTGGTCAGAGGTTAGTCTACCATGACCCGGCAGCTCCCTCAGAGCTCAGCAACTTGAGAGTCTCCCTCCCCGGTGAGACTTCCTGCTCTCTACCTGCCCTTATCTGGAGGTCTGACTTTATCTGAAAGCTGTCACTGAGCCTGAATGCCTGATTTATCTCTAGTGTGACTCTTGCCACAGTTCCCTGCTAGAACTCTTCTCCTGATGCATTCACATAAGTAACTATGTCTTGTACTAGAAACTTTATGATAAAAGCATGCTATTTAATGCAAATCAGGTGATGCCCCAGCCACTATTCCCAGCTCTTCTATCCTCTTCTTGTTCTGGAATAAAGTCAAGCTGTCTCAGTGGACTCATAAGCCATCCGACCCTGCTCACTCACTTCTGTCCCCTCCCCCTTCACAGACCAGCAACCCACAATCCCTGAGGGGGGGGGGGGAGGACACAGCTGTCCTAGCTCTCAGGTGAGTATCCCTCCTGAGCAACTGAGTGCAAACACACAGTGAGCAGGTGCCATTGGAACACCACAAATGCCTGACTTGCCACATAGTTTTGGAAGGCACAAATCATGCTAGAAGAAATTACTTTTTCTTTTCTTCAGTTTGTTTCTTTCTTTTTGGTTTCTTGAGACAGGATTTCTCTGTGTAAACCTAGCTATCCTGAAAATTACTCTGTAGACCAGGCTAGGCTTGAACTCAGATCTGCCTGCCTCTGCTCCTGAGCACTGGGATTAAAGGTGTGCCATCACCATCACCTGGCAACGAAAAGAAATTTCTAAGTCTGAAAAACTAAATTCTATTCAATATCCTTGATAATGCAATTCCTTGGATTTCAGTATCATTCCAACATCACTTCCAGCGCCAGACAGTTACTCCGGACCAAAAGCAATGTATAATTTTCCCAGTGAACTTAAAGCCCCCAAACAGACAGGGATAGAGATTAGGAATTCCCTGTGCCATGATGTCAGGAGTCCACCCAAGTTAGCAGTTCCTTCTCAAATAATGAGGGCAATGGTTTACATCATAAAAACAATGATGTAGTGAGATGTAGCCTCTCACTACAAAAGGCTTAGAGACGGCAGTCTAGAGAAAAGTATTTCACCTCTGTTCTCTGGAGTTTAGCAGGACAAGACTATGAACTTTGAAGCTTCCCTAAATTACTCTGATCGTGAGAAGGAACTGACTACTGTGCAGAAATAGCTTCAGAAAGTATGGAAAGTTGCCACAGAGGCTACACACTGAATAACTCACTCAACTTCGATTCCCTTCCTGCCAAAATAAAATATTTCCCTTAGCAACAGGTAGGTATTAATACATTTCACAACCGTCTTTTTAAACAAGAAAAGAAAACTTTTAAGGATTCTCTCCAACAGTTTGGGATTCTGAGAATCTAACTGTTTCCAATACCTTTTTAGATTGTATTCCTCTGGGAGAAACAGACAAGGCCCTAAAACACAGAGATTCTGCTATCTGCTGAAATAATCGGTTTCTATTTGAATTTCATGAGATAAAAGACTCCTGTTGCCAAAGACAGCCTTGAATTTGCAATCATCGTGTCTCAGCCTTCTGAGCATCAGGCACTGAAATAATAGTAATAGAAAAACTTTCAAAACAGTTTCAGGTCAAACTTGGGGATCCACTTAACTGAACGGCACTGACGGAAAGGTATCTAAAAGAAAGCATCCTTCTGTCTGTGGTGCTGGTAACCAAAGCCAGGGCCTTGCATGAGTAGGCACATGCTATACTACTAAGCTGCACCTCTACCCAAAATCCATACTTTAAACCATCTCCTTAGGAATCCCTGTGTATATTAAAAAGACTAGGAAGACTAACTTTACCCATGAAAAAAAGTTCCCTGCTTGGTACAATGACACAGGCCTGTTAATTTTAGGCTAATACCGGAGGACTGCCAGGAGTTTAAGGCCAGGTTAGGCTAGAGTCCCAAGTCAGTCAGAGCTAAAAGTCTTAATAAATATGATACTGCCAAATATGAGTCAAGAATGTGATCCCTTGCTGGTGGGAATGAAAACCAAAGTCACTGTGCTGCAGTGTGGCCTGGTGTGCTGACACTTACACTGTGTAACACAGAAATTCTACACCAAATGACAGCCCCAAAACAATCACTCTCCTCCACACATAAAAGTGAACACAAATAAGAAAGACCATAACATCTGGAATGCAATAAGCCTGCACACAATTTGAATGTGCCTTGGTGAACACACAGAAGATAAGCCAAGCAGTACAGTGCAAACACAATAGTTATCACACAGGACTACAGAAATACTTGCTATAGACAAAGCTTGCCAACAGACACCATATGGTTAATACAAAGTGAAAAGTAAAGCACATAATGCCATTCACTATAAGCTAAAAGTGTCTCAATCTGGGGAGTCTGGAGATATATGTGAACCTGAAGAAATGAGGACCTTAAGACTTAGGGTCCAGACCACCACCTATGTCTTTAGGGAGGAGATCAGGTCCTGGACTCAGTTTTGGTGATATGTTTGTGAGGGAAACAAGCATGTGTCCTCTGATCAGACGGCCACTTTTTAAAGTGGCTTTAACTTTGTGCTCCCATCAGACTGGGAGCATGTGTCACTCTTACTTTGTAAGTAACTTTTGATGAGTTCCGTCTACTGGTCTACTATGAGATGCACTGGGAGCTTGGTCAGCTGTTTTCTTCCTTTATTTAAACTTCAGGACTTGGGGAAAAGAACATCCTCCAAAGATCCTAACCACTGCACAGGGACACACTCAATCAAAATTCTGCCCAGCAGAGAGTAAGAGCCATGACATCCCAGGGAAGGGATGAGGCTCCCGCCTAAGCAACCGCAGTACACACCAACCTGCAGGTTCGGAGACTGTAGATCAGAAGTTACCAGAGAGTGGTTGAAGTGATAGAGAGCAGCAGCGAAGTCCTCATCTGATGATCCTTAGGACAGAGGAATACAGTTACTTGGGAACGTGCAGCCCTAAGTGCCCTGAAACAACACCCAGACTCTCCACTGACCCTTGAGTCCATCCTTGTCCACCTCCTTAATGATGCTGGCCAGGGTGGCCATATGGTGCTCTGAAAGAGACACGCTCAGATAGTTCCGGATGAAATTGTTCCGAGAGTTCAGCATGGAGGATGTAATAAAATTTAGAATGTTGGAAGCCAAACCTAAGAACTAAAAAGAAACAACTCAGATCAAGGTCATAAGGTCAAACATCTACCAACTCTAAATCAAACTAGTATTACACAAGCACAGAAACCCCATGTCAAAACTGAAGGCTGTCGCTTAATTCTGCCAACAGGACTATGTCCATAACGAGAACCAGCTGCACAGAATGGCACACCCACTGGATATAGACTTGAGCAAACACTGTGCAGCAGGTCCTCCAAGCTGACCTACTTGGTTCCCTTGTTTCTCCAGAGCCCACTCAAGACATTAGTAAAAACATACTGGAGACTGACCCCTAATTAATAATTATTACAAATACACACATTCTCACCTTTCTCTATTATTAAACTGATCTGTCATTATTGTAAAAAATTATTAAATTATATAAATATTTATGCCCGTAACTTAAATAGAAAGCTATAAAAGGCTATATGAAAGTTATGCATGACTCACTTACTGATAAATCATAACAATGGATGAATTAATAAGTAAGCATTTATGATGCAGGCTTTGAAAACACGTTCACAATGCCCTTTGGGGTAGGTGCAATCACTCCCCAACAAGGAGACATTCATATTGTGGTCCAGAACCATTAAGAAGAAAAAGCTTCAAATCAACCTCTAAGCTTAGAAACTGTACTAATAACCGTCAGCACTAAAAACAAGCTATGTAAGGACGCATAATTACCCCCTGAAAGTCCTGCAGAGGCAGATCTAAGCCCCAGCGTCATCCAGCTTAGAAGTGCTCTAGCTCAGATGGTCCGCTTCTCAGCTCCACCACTTGACGGAAGCTATCCCTCCTCCCCACACTGCCAAAACCTCAGAAATCCACTCTTACCAACTCAGGATCTTTGCGACTGGCCTGTTTACTGGGGCTTTTAACCCGAGGAGAGCTCTCCAGGGGAGGGGGCGGTGGAGGGGGCGGAGGTGCAGTTTTCTCTTTACTAGGAGAGATGGTCTCCTCAAACCACTGTCCCAAAATAGGCTCACTGTCATCATCTGGAGAGAAAGAGAAAGGAGGAAAAGTAAGCATGTCTGTGTGTGAACTTGTTTTCCAAAAGTGGTGAAGCCAAAAGACCCCAGGGCACACCGACCCAAGATGGGGACTGATCCTGTCAATGTGCTAAGACAATTAAATGGTACAGAAAGTGCTTCCATTTTAGTGAGCACAAGTCACAGTGTAGTAAAGCTGCTTTTTAAAGAGTCCAAAGAGAAACCATTGCCTCTTATCTGCCTGCATGGAAAAAAGCCAAATGGTTACAATAGCAGACAGTCTCACCAGGATGCTAAAAATCATACTCTTTGGTGTTTCTCACTGTCCCACAAACGTGACCATGAAAGGGAAACTGAATTATTGCCTCTACATAAACCTTCAGCTCTGCCCTATTCATCCCTAATTACAAATCCATGGTAAAACCAACCTCTTGCCTTTTGACTTGCACAAGAGGGCAGAGGTCCCATCATAAGGCAACTGAGGAGGAGACATGAGCAACTGAAATGTATGTGGACTTGGCTGAAAGCCGTGTTTATCATTGGTCTGTATGGCCTAGAGTACTCAATAATGACCCTGAACTCCTCCTTCCTGCCGGGATAAGAGGTTTACAAGGCAGGGACCCAACCCAGGGCCGTACTTCCCGCCCCTCAAGCTACTCTCAGACAGCACATCACCTCTGAGACCATGAATGCAAAGGCAACCAGGAAACTGAGGCGGAGAAGCACAAGGAACTCAAGGGCTATCTCAAGCTACCTTGGCTGCTGTCCTCCTCTGTGCTACTGAAGTCATCCTCATAGTAGGTGTTGGAGTCGGTGGAGGCGCTGGCATCACTGCTCATGGACCCCTTCCTCTGCCGCTGCAGGACACAGGCCTAAGGAGACCACGAGGTTGCAGGACAGACGAATCCAGAGACAGAGCCAGGTTATTTAATTTCCTTGACCTACACGTGTCTGCTGCTTTTCAAATAGGTTTCTCCAAATGCTCCCCCACAGGAATCTCACTGCTTTATCTAACATAAGCATTCACAACGAGAGCATGGCCAAGGAATGTAAAGGAGCATTCCAGGTGTGCACCATGATTCTGTTTCAGGATTGTCACAAGTCACCAAGGGTTACCATATATCTAACACTGGCAATCAATAACTGCTTCCGAAGTTCTAAGAACTATTCTTTTTGTCAAGCTAGCAAAGTGACAGCATCCTGTCATCCAAGCTGTAAAATGACAATGGCCTGAGTGTGGAAATGCAAACCCAGCTTAAGAAAGGGAGGCAGGAAGGAGAGTGGGGTACTGGGAGGATTCCTTTCCAAAACTACCTGCATTTATAAACACCATACATTTAAACACCCACAACATTTCCCCAATTTATGAATGGCTTGACTCCCACCCACCTTTCTGTATGAAGTTGAAAGTAAAGTCAAGAGCAGGTTTGTCAGCGGGACAGAGTCAATCAGCCGTTGAATCCTTTGGGTAGAGGTGCTCTGGGCCATAATACTTAGGACTGCAGGGGGACCATCTGTCTCCCAGCCCTGAAGACAACAAAACCAGAGGTGTATTAGTCATATTACTCTGATAAGAAAGAATCCTCCAGCTAGTACCCCAAGTGAACCCCAAAACCTAATGAGACTCCAAAGAATAGCTTCCTCACCTTATGAAGTGCCTCTACCTGCAGGTCTTGAAACAGAGACGTCAGCAGCTTGATGGCATGGTTTGCCAGTATCACTGAGAGTACCCCAAATCCTTGATGCCTATACAAATGAAAGCACACACAGACCTTAAGATCGTTAGCAGTGAGGCACAGCCTCAAAAATGGCCACTATCTTGCCATTCTAGCATCTGAGACCTCTTTAAGAATTTACAAACTTTTCTATTGAGGGGGAAAATTCTATACAAAAAAAAAAAAAAAATCACCCTAACATAGGACCAACTTAGCCCTCCACATGTGGGTAGCAGTTGTGTAGCTTGGTCTATTTGTGGGGCCCCTAGCAGTGGAAACAGGATCTGTCCCTGGTGCTTGAGCTGGCTTTTCCAGCCTCGATGTAGAGGGGAGAAGCTTGGTCCTGCCTCAACTTGATATGCCTAGCTTTGTTGACTCCCACAGGAGGTCTGACCCTTTCTGAAGGGAGGAGTGGATAGAGGATTGGATGAGAAGTGAGAGGAGGGAGGGGAAACTGTGATTGGTATGTAAAATAAATGAAAAAAATTTCATTAAAAACATAAGCCCAAGTATTGACTGTCATGGAATACACATGCTTCAGAGTAAGAACTGCTTCCAAATAACACTACTTCATATCAATTCAAAACTACTAGATCAAAAATGTTAGTATTTAGATGATGGGGTTTTTTTTGCTTATCTTTTTTGGGTTTTTTATAATACAGTGTTTTACTGTGTAGCTCTGGCTGTCCTAGAACTTTCTGTAAACCAGGCTGGCCTCATCCTCACTAAGATGCTTCTGCCTCTACCTCCCAAGTACTGGAATTAAAGGTGTGCACTAACAATATTTTGTGCTGGTTTTTCAACTGTTGCTGGATGGTTAAATTTTTAAAGTAATTGTTTGAGGGTTAGCAAGATGCTTCAAAAGATAAAGGTGCTTACTGCCAAACCCGACAACCTGCTGCTATGCCCAGGACCCACAGAGAATCAACTCCCCTAAATTGTACTCTGACCCTCATAGGTACACCACTGCACATGCATGCACTACCTTTAACACATACTATAGATGTAAATACTATTCCTAAAACACACACACACACACACACACACTTTTCTAAAATATTTTCCCCCAGATAGGGTTTCTCTGTGAAGTCCTGGCTGTCTGTCTGGGAACTCACTCTGTAGAGCAGGCTGGCCTCAAGTTTAGAGATTTGGAGATCTGCCTAATTTTTTAAAGACAATGTTTTTTGTTTTTTTGTTTGTTTTTTTTTTTTGGAGAAAATTAAAAGTATTGATTGGGCAGGGAAATGAATCAGCAGGTAAAAGCCCTCATAGAGACATAGGCCATTTCCTGTTATGGAAGTCTCTTATCTCCCTGGCAGCCCACTGCTTAGCATCTACCATCAACACCCACTTCACATTAGTCAGGGAACCCTGTCCTGGTATCCTTACCAGGTCAGCTGTATCTATGTAGTTCTCTCTAGACACAAGTTGCCATGTCTGCTTAAGTTTCTCCTTATTTCTTGAGAATGTGCCCATTTTTCCTTTCCTCTACCCAACACCACAGAACCCAGAGTGCAGACAGAGGAGACATGCAAGCCTAGTATTTGATCTCTTCAATCCTAGGCTCACATACCCAAGTGTGGACTCAATACTTCAAACAAAGTCCTAGCCATCAGCTAAACTTATCACAAACCAGAGAAACATGCTTTTCTCTTTTTCCAGCCCAGTGTGCTCCTAATCCACTATTCCCTAGCTCAATACACTGTACAACACAGCTGCTCATGGGAAATGTGTGTGTGTGTATGTATAAGCACATACCTACGTGCATGAAGGCCAAAGGTCAACCTTGGATGTTGTTCCTGTACAACATCCAGCAAGCTGCAGGGATCTGCCTGTCTCTGCCTCTCTAGTGCTGGGTTACAAGGGTACCTGGGTTCTAGGAACTGAACTCAGGTCCTCAAGACTGCAAAACAAGCCTATCACCAGCTGAATTAGCTCCCCAGCTTCACACAAACACTTCTGATGGCACACTGAATCTGCCGGTGCTTATGCTTAGCCTACTTCCACCTCGGCCTGAACAATTCCTACCCAAACACAACACGACTCTTGTTAATCTCTCACTCTGGCCTCTTCACAAGACTTATGACAATTCATAATAGACTTGCTGCTATCACTGTTTACTATTTCTCCACTTAAAAATCCAAAATGGGTGTGATAGCAGATTTCTGGAAAAGCCCAATACTCAGGAGAGTAGGCAGAATGATCAGAAACTCAAGGCCATCGGCTACATAGCAAGTGTAAGACCAACTGGGCTACTAGAGACCTTGGCCCCCCCCCCAAAAAAAAGGATGAAGAGGGAGAGGAGGAGGGGATCAATAATTCTACTTTTACAGAGAACCATAGTTTGATCCCCAGCACTCACATGGCATCTTACAACATCTGTGACCCTAGACCAAGGGGATCTGGAGCCCATAAGACAGGCACACAGACACACAGACATGTATGCAGGGAAAACACTCACATACATAAAGTAAATCTTAAAATTAAAACTAAGCACATAAAATGAATTAAAAGAATAAATAAAATCCAGCAATTCCTCAATTTAAGAAACCACCTGAACAACACATTACAATCACTGTTATCACCTTCCCAGCAAGCGCCATTTGGCTTTTTTTTTTTTTTTTCCTCCAAGACAAGGTCCTATGTTGGCCTGACTGGCCTGGAACTCATCTGTACAGCAGATTGGCCTCAAAGTCAAAGAGGTGTCAGCCTGGCTCTGCTTGGAGCGTTGCTTTGATCTGAACTTGCTGAAAACTCTATAAACACACAGAACAGATATTCCTTCTACCTCTCAAAGATGAGAAAATGGGATCAAAAGCAATCATGACCTATCCAGATGCTGGAGCAAGACTGGCTTGAATCCTCAGGCCAGCATTCTCAGCAAGCATAGGCCCTGGCTATAACCACAGCAAACAAGCTCTGATGTGGGGTCAGCAGCTCATCATGCCTGTGAAACAGGAACAACACAGCACAGCACCCAGAAGGGAAGGACAGAGCCAGACGCATACCCTTTGCCAGGCCCCAGTTTGGGAGAGCCTACTCCCTCTTTTGTGCGAGAAAGGATGTCACGAACTCGGAGGGCAGCCAATGGGTCCTTCTCTTTCCCCTTGTCAGCCAGGGCTGTGGGACTGAGATTCAGTATGAGGAAGAGGCTATTCAGCAGACACCAGGCACCCAGAAGCTGGAAGTTCTGGAAATGCTGGTGAAAAGGACAAAACCAAATGTCAGCGGAAAAATTCACACCTGACAGAAGGAGAGGTAACTGCAGCCCAGAGCCTCTTACCTCACCACCAGCGCGGCGGGAGCTGCTGATCGCCTGTCCAATCATGTCATAGATCTCAAGCTGCCGGGGAACAAATGGGCATAGATTCTCAGCACGTCAAGTCATTATCATAAACCCAAGCCCTACTTCGTAAGCCAGTTTACTGGGGCACTGCCTGTGTCTCTCTCAGTGCATGACACCTTCTTAGGGGTTCCCATATACCCAGCCCTGCATCGACTGGCTTCCCATCCCAACTAATTCTTTCAATGCACTTATTGCAAAACCTTGTTTGCTATGGTCATGCCTGAAAGTACATCAGCAACCAGTATCCCAAAACAGTTTACTGAAGAAATGTCAATTCTTCCCAAGACTTATCACGCTGACACGAATTTACTGTGTTTTCCACAGGACCAATAAATATACTTAGAAGTGGAAGTGGCCACATTCCCTCGTTTTAACAGTCAAGATTTCCATGTCATCAGACCCTTGACTTACACATTTCTGAACAATGGTCGCCGCATCACTCTCATAGTCATCTTCTTTGGAGCTTGTGGACCCTGTCCGCACTTGCTGGGCACTGCCCACATGAAGAATGGCCATGCAGGTGGCTACACTCACACCTGAAAAAGAACAGGCACATTCCAGACTTGGGGGTAGGGAACTGCCTCAAATCCAAGATACAAAGATGGAACACCCTAGCCACAAACAATTCCCTAAGTTTGTTCCTCAAAGGACTCTGAAGGGCAAGTGTAAATGCAGTCCTGTCACAGAATCTAGCAACCACACTCCTAGCTACTCACCCAAGTGAGAAAAGCCTCACATCACACGGAACCTGTACATGAACATTTAATCTCTATTCATAACTGCCAAAAAATGGCTGCAAACAGGATATCCTTCAAAATGAACAGACAAAGCCAGGCATGGCAGTACACACTTATAACCACAACATTCAGGAGTCTGAGGCAGGAAGACCACAAGCTCAAGCCATATCTGGGCTACAGAGTTGAGTTCACGGTTAGTGTGGGCAATGTGGCTACCATGTCTCAAAATAAAAAATAAAAAGAAGGTTGTATATATAAAACCTAGGCCTAACATCAGTAAGGCCATAGGTTCAATTTCCAACATCTTTCTCCTCTCTCTCTCTCTCTCTCTCTCTCTCTCTCTCTCTCTCTCTCTCTCTCTCACACACACACACACACACACACACACACACTGTCTTTGTCTCTCTCTCTCATACACACACACTCATACACACCCACTAACTGTCTTTGTCTCTCTCTCTCTCAATTGAATGAGTGACAAAGACAGAAAGGCTATGGAGGAACCTTAATGGCCACTGCTAAGTAAAAGCCAGTGCGAAAGGCTACACACTAACTATATACTGATGACACAACATTCTGAAAAGCTAACACTACAGAACAGTAGTAATAAGTTCAATGGTTAGTGAAGGATGTGGAGGATGTGGAGGAATTCAAGATAAAGGGAGCAACAGAGGGGATACCTGGGGCAGTGTCTGTTCTGTTTGCTATGATACTATATATACACTGTGAAAGCCCAGAGCCAGGCCACACAGAAGAGGTCTATGGGGAGTGGAAGGTAACACAGTAGGGAAAACACTGGCCATGCAAGCATGAGCCTGAATAAAGATCCCCAACAGCCAGGGAAAGCCTGGCACAGCAAGGAATGTCTGTAGCCCTAAGCTAAGAGGATGGAGACAGGAAGTCCCTGGGAGCTCATTGGCCAGCTAGTTTATGTAAAACAAGGACCTTTTATTGGGCAATTTATTCTCAAAACATGCACAAGAAGATAGAGGAAGACACACTTGATCCAATAACCTCAGGCCTCTACAGACACAAGTCGAGATGAGCACACCCACGTGCACACACAAGGACATAGGGACTAGCTCACATGTGCCAATAGTGATTCATTAGTGATAACAAATCAAATGGATCAAATATCAGTAGAAAACATGAATGGCAACGAAAGCATGTAGAAACCATGAAGTACCTGCTCACTTCAAACTCCTTTAAAAGAAAATCTAAGGCCAAGTGTGGCAGTGTACACCATTATTTCCAGCACTTGGGAGATATACATACACATACACAATACATAAATAAATCTAATTTTTAACAAAAAGGTGGGGGGGGGCACTGGAGAAATGGTTTAGTGATTAAAAGCACTAGCTGCTCATCCAGAGAACCAAGGTTCAATACCCAGCAACTAAATGTTGTTCACAAAAGCCTGTTACTCCAGTTTTAGGAGATCCACAGCACCAGACATGCATATGATGCACATACATACACATGCAGGGAAAATACTCATATATATAAAATAGGCAAATCTTTTAGTTTAATGGTAGATAGCAATGGACAGTGGTGATGCATGTCTTTAATCCCAACACTTGGAAGGCAGAAGCAGGTGGATCTCTGAGTTCGAGGTCAGTCTACAAGTTGAACTCTAAAACACCAGGGCTGTTACACAGAGAAACTGCCTGGAAAACCAGTAAACAAATAAATAGATAGCAATAATGAAAGATACCTAACACTGATTGACCTCTACATGTACTCACAACAGCAAGTAAGCAGAACAAGGACACACCACACACCACTACCACCACAGTCAGGCCCCACTACCGAGGCTGTACAGAAACCCAAATAACGCTCATCTACACAGATACCACCTGTCCTATAAAGCCATCTTTTAAAATTAGGTATAAGGCTATATGTAACAGAAATAAGAAGGTAATGACTAGGAGAGGGAAAGGCAGTAACATAACTAGAGAGTAGTTTAAGACTAGAGAGGACAGCGACAGTCAGCTGCCTGAACAGTCACAGGGTTTTTTGTAAAGTTTGGCTATAGGTCTACGATTTTTTTAGAAGTCGGGTATTTTGAGAAATTGTTTTATCTTGTCTTGGCAGGTTTTAATAGTTTTTATTTTTTAGCTTGTTTGTTTGGCTTGGACAGCGTGTTTATTGTCAAGAGTCGAGGCAAGGGCAGATTTCTGTCTAAAAGGCCGCTGTCTGTCAAGGAAGACAAACTCTTTGTGAAGTGTCTTTGATGTCTAACACTATCTCAGGAAAGGAACAGTATGTCAGGAGTTGTTGTGTCCTTTATGGCTGAACTTTGAATAATAAAACATTAAACGTCATACTTTTTAGGTTTATGAAGTGGTTGAAGACTCTTGTATATTTGATATATTACATAGCTCAGAAACTTGTATGACTATCTTGTGCATGTTTTGACTATTATATGGCAAACATAAGTAACCATGATTTGTAATTTTTATTAAAGACTGAAGCTATGTTGTAAAAATAGACAATCTATAAATGGGTGTACAGTTTTTGAATAATGACTTTAGGCATGAAAATGTAGATGTTAAACAAAGGTAAATGTATATTGTAAAATGATAACAGTATCTTAAATATATATCATTATATAAAACATCTAAACAGAGGTATGTAAAACCTTTTAAACAGAAACAAAATATATGCATATATTATGACTAGTACAATTAAACAGAGGTAGAAATTGTATAGTGTAAATGGCAATAATATGTTTAATATATATTAATGTATAAAATATTTAAAACAGAGGTAGAAACAAGTATAAAATATGGAATAAACTTTAAATTTGAATTTGTATAACATATAAATTATTTTAAACAGACACATAAAATAATTTTTCATTTGCATCAATATATAAGCATCTACATTAGTGTGAACTGTTTATGGCTTATATGTGGCTAATAATTGTTTATAAGTAGATATAATAATCTACCTCTATCTCAAATCCAATATCACAGCAAAACTCAACCTCTCCTTGATCTGTGCCCAGTCT
This sequence comes from Phyllotis vaccarum, assembly GCA_033318265.1. Lineage (NCBI taxonomy): Eukaryota > Metazoa > Chordata > Mammalia > Rodentia > Cricetidae > Phyllotis > Phyllotis vaccarum. The sequence continues at coordinate 54,161,468 of JARWLC010000003.1, read as the reverse complement.
CCACATCTTGGCGTCCAAGCATTCTGCTTTATGTTACCCTACTTAGCCTCTGTTCTCCATTGTTCCTTGTGTGCTGAGTTCTAGCCCCTGAACTCATGTTAAAAAGCCAGACCTAAGCAGGGCATGCTTGTATTTCATAACTGAGGAGGTCAACAGGTAGATGTCTGGGGCTTGTCAAAGCCTATGTGGAGAGCTCCCAGGTAGTAGAGACCCTATCTCAAAAAATAAGGTAGACAGTACCCTAAAGAATGACCCTGAGGTTGATCTCTGAGATATTCGCAAACGCAAACGCACACGCACGCACGCACGCACGCACGCACGCACGCACGCACGCACGCACACAAACATACACACACAAATTGAAGCCAAGAGTTAAACAGCAGGATCACTCCAATGCTTTTAACAATTTCCCTTGACTTACATGGGATACTAAGTAAGGATGCCAAGGAAGGGAATAGTTCTCAGGACTTTGTCAAATCAAATCAATGTTTGACTGAAGAAAATTACAAGAAACATAACTTCTCACCTGCATATAGACAGCTGAGGCTGAGGACTGTTACATCTTGCAGACGAGAAGGATTGAGGGGTTCCAACACAGGTAGAGAAAGGGTGTCTAAGGCCATGGTTACGTCAATCACTAACGAGTGAAAACTGGAACACAACAGAGGAGATCAGTGTAGTATGAGGTTTCTGGCCCAGACTTTCGGGCCTAACCTCAAGGTTTAGGACCCACAGTCCCACAGAGTCACACAGATGCTTTCAATAGTTTCAGGCTGATTGGCCTAAGGCCCAGGCATTTAATTTGCTAACTCTTTACCTTTAACCCATGACTCATCCTGTTCAGCCATGTGGCTCAGTACCTTTTCTCAGAGCAGCATAGTGGTCCTCTACTTCTTCTGGCTTCTCTCTGGCATTCTGCTCTGTTCTTCCAGTTCCCAAAGTTCTCCTAGTCTAGTAGCCCCGCCTATACTTCCTGTCTGCCTTTGGCCAATCACAGTGCTTTTTATTAAACCAGTGGGTGGGACAATTATTTACAATGGAACAGCATAATCTCCCACAGATCAGCAAGGGTTCCTAGGACCACTTGCTTCTATAGTCTGATAAAGAAAAGCAATATAGGTAAAGACTAGCCAGTTACATCCCTTTTCATTAGATGAAGTACAAACAAGGTCAAGGAGCACCTTACCCATTGCGAACAGCAGTGGCGTCAGCTACTGTTGCAGGCATGATGAAGAAAGAATTGGCTACCACTGCATCCTGGAAGCGATTGATGTAGCGCAGGAAATACGGCAGGTTCAAGCACACCCGGAGCAGTTTCTCTGAGCCACCTGGATTAACAAAAAGATGCACTGTCCAACAGACCTATACCTCTGTATGGAACCTGGTTCTCCTCCACGTGGAAGAAGCACAGGCCAGGTGTTTTGGTAAGCATAGAGACCAGCTTCCTAACAGCAGATGGACTCCTACCAAGCTCTTGAAGGCTAGCCACATTCTGAGCTATGAATACGTTCTTGGTCTTGACAGCAGAGGCCTGATCTGTGGATGGCTGTTCATCATTTTCTCCTTCCACCTGAAGAGAAACACAGACCCTGTCACAACCACTCGCCTACTACAAGGCACCCTTGGCGTACAATAAGGCAGCTCCACGGACATGCTCTGATATGATACTCAGCTACAAGTGGGAAACGCTCTACCAATCTAGGAGAAATTACAAAAGAAATAGAGGAATAAACAGCCCATAAACTGTATATTTTACTTCAAACATAAAAGTAAAGTCTGTGAGGAAAACTGCGCTAAAGCACCTGCACTGAGAAAGGCATGAGAGCATGACCCACTTAACGGTGCAAACCACGCAAGGAAGAGAGGAGACGCACCTGCTTCACTGTGTCTAACTTGCTTTGTACGTTTCCATCAAAACTATGACACTAACAGTAGGAAAATATTCTAAGAAATTCCTCACTGACTGATTCTGTCACTGGACAAGAATCCGAGTAAACCTACACAAACGAGGTCTACAATAAAGATTTAGGAATCCACCCTACTCATATGTATGCTTTGTTCCTGACCAAAATGATATACTCTTTTTCTTTTACGTGTTTTTGAAACAGGGCTTCTCTGTGTAGTCCTGGCTGTCCTGGAATTCACTCTACAGACCAAGCTGGTCTTGAACTCACAGAGGTTTACCTATCTCTGCCTTCAGAATGTGTGCCACCACCACTCAACTTTTTTTCGGGGGGGGGGGGGGGGGGCACTGTATCTTTTGAGTAAAACATAAGCTACAATCTTTTCTCATCTTAACACACTCCATGAAAACGAGGAACTTACCAGAGCTGGTGGACTAACAGGAGGAGATGGCACAGTTCTAGGGTTAAAGACTGAGGTCAGCTGGTTCAAAAAGTTCATCTGTACCTCTTTGTGCCTTAGCTCAGGGCTTACTGGCGAGGCCAGCTCTTTCTGGTCTTCCACTGTAAGAATCAGAAACAAAACAGGGAGGGAGGATGAGGAAAGAGCCAACAGACGATGACAATGGCCACAGAGGTGCTCATGTGACCAGGTGTGTGGGGCACACACCATCTGAGAGCGTCTTCACTGTCTGTGGAAGCTTGGCAGATTTCATCATTGCTGTAAAGGTGATAATTTCCGTTCTGTCTAGTCGGCTACAGCCAGTGCACAGGCCTTTGATCAGCAGAATCAAGTGTTTCTGAAAACAAAACATATCCACATATGCCTTTTAGAAGATTCTATACTTTGAGGAGTCTAACTGTTAAGGGGTCAGATTTAGGTTCATACAAATAACTGCCATATGAAAGGATAAATGTAGCACAGTGCTGGAGCACCTGGCCCAGGGTTCAGTACCTGGGGCTTCCAGAATGGAGAGGAGAGAAAAATAAAATAACTTCAGTAAAAAATACCCAAGCAGAGATCTCAAACAGATGGTCATTAAAAGCTAACCAGTTTCCAAATCTGTCTTATTCTCATAGATTGTATAATTGTTTTCTATTTTCAACTCATGGCTGTGGTTAACTTTTGTAAAAAACAGAAGGCCTTAAAGCAAACTTGATACCTCTACCTCCATTCCTGCATGGCGACAATCAGCCACAGCCAGAGAGTTCGGAAGCATGGTCCCTTTTCTTTAAGCCTGCTAACTTGTCTATCAGCACACCCTTCTCACTTCTACCTGTTTACGCTACAGAAACTTTCCATTCCGTCTACAGCCAAGCCAACTATACCCACTGCTGAAGTTCAATGGACTGTAGCTCTGCATATTCATTTCTACTCCTGTGTTTGCAGCACAGCATGGAAGCTGCAGAAGACACAGTACGGACCACAAATAATTATCTGGCCAACCTCAGAAAAAGGCTCATTGACCTCGCTCAGCCTGATACCACCCACCTGTCAGTTCCCATACTTACAGCTGGTTTTAAAATAAGGACCAGAAACTGACACTCTGCTCTCACCTGGGACACAGCACATGCCTCATCCGGGTTCTCCAGACGAAGAAGAGAAAACTCAATAAGGACTTTACAAGCTGCTGCCACCGACTGAAGCTGGTTTCGGGGAACTGGGAGATAAAAAATAGTCACTCAATTGACAACAGCTTAGCCCCACACTCAACACAGTAGCAGAACAAACAGTGAGCTCACAGGCTCTGCATTCTCAGCAGCAATCTCCCCGGATGAGAAACCAACTGCCTATACATCAAAATACCTAGTATTTTCTACATATTAAAACAATTTTAAACAGGAAACATACTGCACTCCCCGCACGTCATTTAATCCTTCAGCTACTTTGTAAGGAAAATACATCCCCTCCCGTCATATTTTTCCTGTAGGTATGTGTATGCACCGTGTGCGTGCCTAGTGCCCCTTAGGTATGACTGTGAGCCACCACAAAGATGATGGGAACAAAACCTGGATCCTCTACAAGAGCAGCAATTGTTTTTAACTACTGAGCCATCTTTTTAGCCCCTCCCCTTTTGTTTATGGGGCAGAGTTTCAATATATTATTCAAGCTGGCCTCACACTCACTACGTAGCCCAGACTGATCCTAAACTCCTGGTCTACCAGCCTTATGTTCCCAAATGGTGGGACTGCAGACACATACCACCACGCCCTTCCTCCCTTGCATGTTTGTTCTAGATGGGCCAAAAGCACACACAGGTTAAATGACTTTCCCAGAGTTATTCAGCTTATTAATAACCAAGTTCAGGAGGGTTGCCTCAAAAGTTTGTGCTGTTGGCCACTAGAGAACAACTTCTCATTGTCACAGGCACTAAGTGCCATTATGCAAAAGCTACTACAGTTGCTTCCAGAGAGGACCAGAATTCAGAAGAAACAACACTGGACTGGAAGAATTATTCAGAAGCAACTCTACAGGCTTCTTTCAGTTTAGTGCTGAGCAAATTACTCAAGTAAACAATTACAATTCATTAGAAATGAAAAAAATGCAGAAATTCTGAAGTAATATAAAATAGGACTTGGTCACTTTGAGGGTGAAAAGATTCAGCAAATGAGGAACAAAGGTCAAATCTCTTCACATACCAAAGAAGACAAGAGATCCACCTTCTCACTAAACCAGGGAGCAGAAACCCCTTTAGGGGACACTAACCCAATCACAATCTACCAGCATATCCTCAATAAATCAGTCTGCCAGCAGGTACATGTCTATGTGAATTCAACAAAATGCTTTAATATCAGTCAAATTCAAGGCCAGCTTCAGCTACTGGTTGGACTCTAAAGTCAGCCTGAGCCACAAGTCTCAATGAATAAAGAAATGAATGGGGAGGGGCCTCACAAGGCCCCAGTGACTGATAATGGATGAGAGAGTTACTTTTCTTTATGAGTGTGGCGTCAGGCAGGTTGCAGGCTTCAGTGAATGGACCCACACCTGTGTGCATCGAGGCAGCACTGACTGATAGTGAGGTATTATTAAAAGAGAACATAAAGTTGGGAGGGGTATATTCAGGGGATCCAGGGATGGCTGAAGGAGGAAGAAAACAGATATAAATAAGACAGTGTCTGAGTGTGTGTGTGTATGTGTGTAAGGGTTTCAAAGAATAAAAAATATTGTATATTCAAGCGGTTGGAGAGAGCTTAGCAGTGAACAGCTTGTGCCGCTATTGCTGAGGATCCAAGTTTGATTCCCTGCACTTGTAACAGGCAGCTCACAATCACATGTGACTCCAGCTTCAGGGGCTCCAACGCCTTCTTCTGACCTTCAAGAAACCTGCACTCATGTGCATACACAGAGACAGACACACACTCATACACAATTAAAAATGAAAATAAACCTTAAAAACAATGAAAAGGGCAAGCAAGCATAGAATCACATAAATCAAAATGGAAACAGCAAGAAAATATTAAAAAATAAAATGAAGTGCTTTTGATTAAGAAGGGAAATGGGGCTGGTCTCAAGGCTGTGAGGCAGGTGACACAGCCAGCAGCTTTTCAGGCTCCTGTGGGGTAGAGAAGTGGGGAGAGAACAGCCTGGGGTTGGCTGTAAGAAAACTCCACTAGCAAACTGTCCAAGGAGAGAGTAGTGCCCCCCCCCCCCCAACCAGGAGACAAGGCGGGGACACTCACTGAGGCTGCAGACCGTGGTGATGTAGTGTGTGGAGAGCGCGACAAAGGAAGAGTAGAACGGCTCATACTGCTTCTCATGGTTCAGGATCTCTGACTCACTGCAAGGGAGACAGTGTCACCAACAATCAGCACCCACCACATGTCCCATACTCTGCTACAAAGTCGCCTCATTCCATCCACCCTTTCAGCAATCGACTTGGTAGGAAGGGTCCTGTATTCAACCTGGGGGCTGGGGATGGTGCTGGGACACACACAGGGCCATGCACAAGGCCCTGGGTTCAATCCCAGCACCACAAAAAAAAAAAAAAAAAAAAGCTCAGAGAATAAAATTTAATGATCTTGTTTAAGACATCATACTTAGTAAGAAGCAGGGGCTAATGGAAAGAAAACAAAAAACAAAACATTTTCTTTTTTTTTTTTTTTTTGAAGCAGGATTTCTCTGTGTAGCCCTGGCTGCTGCCCTGGAATTCACTCTGTAGACAAGGCTGGCCTCACAGAGATCCAATTGCCTTTGCCTTCCAAGTACTGGGATTAAAGATACATGCTGCCACCACCTGACAAGAAACCAGAAGCTGCTAAAAAGGGTTAAAGAATGATAGTTAGTACTCATATTTAATTCCAGCATCAGGAAACAGAGGCAAGCAGATCTCTATGAACTTGAGGCCAGCCTGGTCTACAGAGTGAAACCTTGTCTCAGAAATAAAGTTCAAAAGAAACTGGACATGTGGCTTGAGAGAAGAATGTGTGGCCTTGTGTTCCATCCCCAATACTCCCCACAAGCACAAAACAGGAGGGAAATGCAAGGGAAAATATAACAAAGCTGAAATATAACAGAATCCTTATCCCTAAGCATCCACATATACACATAGCCCAAAATACATTGCCAATTGTTCTATATTACTGATTAGAAAACACCTTAATCGTTGATGGTCAAAGATGGACAGACTAGGGCACTCACAATACCTTAGCAGAAGCAAATCAAAGCAATCCATTCTGAAGATCAACTACAATAAAAATTCAACCGCTCACAGTAACAAGTGCCCTAATGGCAACATCCACTGCCTGAGCAACCACCTCCACCAAGTCCAGGCCCCTACTGGGAGGCTAACACTAGACAGAAACAGAATAGCTAGTCCCTTTTCAAACCTCATCCCTGTCTTTCGCTGAGGAACTTTCCTCTTCTGAGAAAATCTGGAGCTCAACTCGCTCTAAAGACTGGATACATAGAAGTCACTTTATCAAATAAGAAGATAAGGCACAAACCATGAACTAATGCAGGCAAAGAAAAGAACAAAATGTATCTTATTAGAAGCAAAGAGCAGAAAGATGGTTAAATAGTTTCCTCAGTGAATTAATCCCTAGCAAGAAGTATCCACCGAACAGAAGAAATGTAAACAGAGTTGATCCATTCACCAGCAGGCTGATCTTCTTGCCAAAGGAAGACAAGAGCCAAAATGCCATGTCTGTGTTTGGAAAGTGCCAATGTGAGTGATGAGTCACTTTAAACCACACTCGGGAGTCTGGCACTGCAAGTACTTTGCTGTCTTAAGATTAAATGAGTGTGTATCAAATATAAGACCCTTACTAGAAAAGTAGTCCTGAGCACCTAGGCTATGCTAAGACCTTTCTGCCCGTGGAGGTCACAGTCCTCTATTCCTCATGAAGACAAGAAAACAGAAAACCTAGCTCCAAGCAGCTTTTACTGTTCCTGGTGACCAGAGTCCCTGGCAGGCTCCCTGTTACACCCTTCCACCCACCAACACACCTGAGTTCCTTGTCTGTCTTCTTGAATGTTTTCCTACTCCTCAATTTCATGCAGTCTGCTGCGTCACTGTTCTTCAATGTTTCAAAAGTTCAGCTCTGCTTACCTCCACTCTTTTCAGACTTACAGAAAAACTACCCACCCAAAGGATGAATTTATTCTGCACTTTCATTCCCATTCTGGCAATAAAATTAAGTTATTAACAAACAGACATGCATGCACACACAGGAATAAAAAACTTATTTAGTTGCCTGGCTTAGTCAGAGGTGTGGAGTGAGAGCTGGTAGGTGGCTCTCTCCCACCTCCTTTGGTGTTGTCTTGAGACAGAATCTAATGAGCTGGTTCTCAACCTTCCTAATGCTTCGACCCTTTGATCAGTCCTCATGCTGTGCTGACCCACAATCATAAATCTGTCTTCGTTCTTACCTCATTACTGTAATTTTGCTATTGTTACCAGTTGTAATATAAATATCTATGTCTTCTGATGGTCTTAGGCAACCCTGTGAAAGAGTCCATTGAAAGCCCAAAGAGGTCACAACCCACCAGTTGAGAACCACTGGTCTAATGTATCCCTGGCTGGCATGAAACTCAATATATAACTGAGAGTGAATGACCTTGAATGTCTGTTTCCTCCTGCCTCCACCTCTCAGGTGCTAAAATTACAAGAATGTGCCAAGTATATGCTGCCAGGCATAAAACATGCCTGGTTTGGGTGCTGCCGGGGGTTGACCCCAGGACTATGTTAAGCAATTACTCTCTTAATTGAGCTACATTCTCAAATAAGAGAGAGAGTGTGTGTGTGAGTGTGTGTGTGTGTAGTCACCAGCAATCTTATCCAATAAGGTAATAAGAAAGTACCTTGAGGAAAGAAGGGTAGGTAGAGGAAAAATGGTACTACAGTCAGCTTCACTTATAATTTGTTTATGGTGGGCTAACCAGACAGCTCAGTGGTTAAGGGCACTTGCTACAGAAAACCTGACAAGATGAGCTTGATCCCAGGAATCCACAAAAAGGCTGTCCTCTGACTTCCATGTACTAGAGCACAAGCGCCTCCACACACATGCACAATAATTTTTTTAAAAATAGAAATGAAATAGCATGTTTAGGGTAACTAGGGGTAAGGTGGGCAATATGAGCTTTCTAGTTTAAATGGCTAGAAAGAACAATGGATGTGCTTCTATCTCTTGCTTTAGGGGAAATGTCACCAAATAATGATTTGTTGTCCCCACTCTCCCAGGAAGCCTATAAACACACAGATTCCACCAGACGCTAAAACCAGAGAAGAGGAACAAGGGCACAAAGGCCACTGGAGAGACAATGAAGAAACAACACATATCACAAGAAAAGTGAGGAGACTTGAAGGCATGCCAGCTACTTTCTTGAAACACCCACAACTAACAAACTTTGCAATGTCCCCACTGCACCTCAACTGTTAGACAAAGACCATGAGGGTTTCTATCCTAGTCAAAGGAAAGAGGACAGAAGGCAGCCAAGTCAGACAGCCTAAGTCGATGCTTGGGTTGAAGGAGCAGGAGGGACGACGGGTGGACGAACGGACTAGCTAGCATCTGGAAACACTTAGCTCATTTTAAAAAGAATGGGGGATCTGAGAGGGGGAATAATAATAATAATAATAAACTAAGGGCTCACCTCACCTTTTCCCCTTAGATAACACACTGTAGGTCTATTTCATAGACTGTGGAAGCCCAACAACCCCGACCTCTTACCAACTTCAACTCCTAAAAACAAGATCCATCATGTTATTTCTTTCACGTTACTTGGGGGTGTTCAAGAGCATGTGCGCACGCGCACACACAGGCAAATACACATACACCTATTCAAAAACTGTGAGTTTTCTGTCCAAGTTTCCTCCCCTGCTCTTGATTGACCATCGGAAGTAAGACACTAAGACACCAGAACTGACCTCAAGCACACTCTATCTCTTGGTGATGGGTTCTCCCTGCATGATTCAACTGTCAACTATGTCACTCTAGCATTTAAAGGCAAAAGAATCTTCAAGGCTTCTTTGAAGAATCTGCATTACACAGTAGGATTTCCTAACAGCCTCTCTGTCCCAGGTAGCAGCTCTGCCCTAAACTCCAAGAAATACACGGGAGACAGAATTTGTTATCATTAAAGAAGTCAAAGACACTCAGGAAGATGGGTTAGATGGTTTTTGCAATTTGTGTAGACTTAATGTCAACTATGTTCCCAACCACTCTAGCAAAGTTTTGAAAGGAATTCTCTTCGCCATGAAACACAGAGGGCTGCACTCAATACTTAACAAGATTTTCAGTCTGTACTAAAAGACTTGCGGATGACAGACAAGAGAAACCACCTAAATTCAACTAAACAAACTTAAGACATTTTCCTTTAAAGGCTGATTGACACTTCTGAGGGTACATACGGTTCATCCATGCTAAGCTACTCCTCTTTGTTTCATAGTACATTCTTAACATCAAGCAATCATAACACACAGTTAAGATCAAATCCTAAGAGTTTCCCTGTATTCTGTCCTCAAAAGGTCAATTCCAATTGTAAAGCTTGACTTGAGATGAGGGGTAAAACGGAGAAACTGAGAAGAATCTCTCAGGGTCAATGTCAGACCTCACAGCTCCACCAGAGGCATTCAAAGAGGGGGCGATGCCAGACAGGGAATAAGGACTGCAGTGATGGATAGGATGCAGAGGACAGCACACTGCCACAGAAAACAGGGGATCCCTGGAGACAAGGAAAAAGGAGGGCAGCTGGAGCCAGGGAAGAACAAGGCAAAGGCAGAAGCAACCATCACACAAGCACAGCAGCAGCCTCGTGGCTCTGGGTCCCTGAACAGACACCGGAAACAATGCCCAGCAGAAACCCAGGCTGAAGGCTGACATGAAGGCCCTGGGCAACAAATGTTTCAGCATTTCTGAGTCACCTACTGTGTTTTTCTAGAAAGAAAACATCTGAGAAACTGGTAACAGGGTATAACTAATTTGCTCTAAGGCAGGGGTCAGCAAACTCGGACCCATAGTCTAAACTTAGTTGCCTATGGGTGAGTGGATTTATTAGTTTTTAATGGCTGAATCGTCTGCACTCTGTACATTCAAAGCCTGTAAGAAGTTAAAAATACATTTGGTCAAAATTGGATAATACTACACATGGCTGTCATCATCTAAGATAGCAGAAGTGATCAGTCCACACAGAGCCCACAGACCTGCAGTTACTACCTGACCCTTTAGAGAAACCTATTGATCCTCCTTACCCTACACTTAACACAACACTGTTTTACAGTGTAAGAAACTTATAAACCAGAGGTTTACTTACTCTTTTTGTATGATCAAATTTCTCCCAAGAAGACAGAACAGGATTTCAAACTTCACTAAGCTATAAAAACCAGAACATGGGTTTCAAAACTCCTGACTTCCAATAAAACACAGTATTACTAAATACACATCACTTTTCCTAAAACCATAAAAGATTTTCTCACATCTACAAACACAGACACTTCCTGGTTCTCTCAGATAATAAAGAATATGGAGGGGTGACTGGCCCTTAGCAAAACGCAAAACTCAAATCTGGTTCTGTGTTTGGATTCAACAAGTTACAAGGGATTTTTCTAAGTTAAAAAGGCAAGAGCCAAGAATAGGGGATGTACCCGAATGTCAACAAATGACATTATAACCTCAGTTAACAACCATAAATACAAAAAAAAAGTTCTAAAAGGAAGTGAACATTGTTAATTATAAGTGGTAAGTGCGATTCCGGAAAAATATCAGTAATTTAAACACTTAAAGACAGTAAAATAGAAACTTGCATGGTTGAGAGAATGTCTAGCATCCAAATCTGAAAACCTGAGTTCAAATCCTCAAAACCAAGATGGAAGGAAAAAAAAAAAATCAATTCCTAAAACTTGTCCTCTATCCCCCAGCTAGAGCTCGAATGTGAGCGCTCCCCCTCACTCACAGACACACACACACAAATAATTAGATTAAATTAAAGGACAGTGCAATAGGGATATAGAGATGGCCCCGTAGTTAAGAACACTTCCTGCTCTTCAAGACCCAAGTTCAGATCCCAGCAGCACTGTCAGGTGGCCTATAGCTGGCCATAACTCCATCCCTATGGGATCTGAGACCCTCTTCTTGCCTCCACAGGCATCCTATACATATGTTACACACACAGATTGAGAGAGAGAAAGAACGAACGAACCAATGAAAGGAAAGGTCAAAAAAAAAAAAAAACTACATAATTTGAGAGCAATACTTCTTGGTACTTGTTTACAACTTCAGATCATTATGGAATATAATTAAGCAGGAAAATGTACCTGTTAAACCTTATCAGACCCAATCACTGTTTTATTATAAACTGTTAAAAGATCCTTCATCCAAAACATCATTGTTAATGACAATTACTATGATAAATAATGTGCTAAACTATGAACCTCCCTTGAGTAACACAGCAATTGCTAACTTTCCAAATAACATTTAGATATGTGTTGACCAACAAGCTAAAATGACCGGCTTAGCAATTTCAAGGAGTCACTGATTAAGATGTGGTTAGGAAAACGAAAGTGAGAAAACAGACTTTAAAAGCCCGAGGCTACTATAAAACTCTTCAAAGACTGCTAAGCCCAGTAGTCAAGAAAAGGTAGCCACTTTCCCATGAAGAAGTCCTGCAGCCTGACAATCTGTACAAAAAGGTAATAGCATATAACAGCAAGCCAACGAACAGTTCGTAAGTAAGAAAGTATTTTATTGGGGAAGAGAAGGACTCCGCAGTCGGACGCACGCAGTTACACTGCAGAGTACGAGAGATGCAAAGGAAACCCAAAGCATTCAGTGGTAACTAGTGGCCTCAGTCACAAAACAGCACGTGCCCCCAGTGATTACCAAAGAAAGACCGTTATTAAACTATGTGGTAGATCTCCAAGGTAAATCTTGGGCTCCGCTGGCAGGGAGAAACGCAAACTCATCCACGCCCTGACCCTACCACAGAGGGGCAGCCCGGGAGACTCCGGTCAAGAGTACCCAGCATCTTAAAAACCTGTTCTCGAACACTGGAGACCACGCCCTCCAGCAAGGGCAGCCATAAAAGTTTTGCTCTGGAGGGGAAATCGAGTCAGGGATGGTTTACACCATCCCGGGAAGGAAACCTGGGAGCTCTAATCCCTCGCGCCCGGGAGCCCCGAAACCAAACGAGGGACGGACTCCCGGCGAGAGGCTGAGAGGCAGCGGAAACTCACAACCCCGCAGGTTCTCCCCTCCCCCCCTGCGCCGGCCGCGGGCGCTGCCGCCCGGTACCTATCGATGACTGAGGCCACCAGCTGCGGCAACTCCTTCATCTCAAAGGCGGAGTAGGACGCGGACAGTAGGGGCCGCACCGCCACCTCCCAGCCCGGGGTCGTATCCTGCCCGGTCGCCGGGGCTCCGGGCACTGGAGCCGCTGCCGCCGCCTCGTCGCCGCCGCTCGTCGCCATCTTCCGTCGTACTACTGCGGCTCCCTGCGGGGGCTTGCCACCGGCCCAGCGCCGCCTCCCGGGAGGGGGCGGAAGTGACGCGACATACGCGTCAGACAGCGCGCCGCGGGTCGCTCAACAAAAACGCAAGGTGTTGTGCGGCCTTTGACTTGGGGGGGCAGCCCCAGGCAGTGCGCCTGCGCAGTATTGAGCGCCTCAGGGGTGAGCCGAGGAGTGATACCCTTCTCGCGTGCGCTAGACGAAAGAGCACCACTGCGCGTGCTCCCTGGAAGGATTACTCATTGCGCGTGCGCGGGCCTTGCACTAGGCGGAAATATGGTTTCCAGTCTGAGAAAAACGTGAGTTTTGTGACTTGCATTCGGAAGATTGTGCAAGACAGAGGAATGGCGTCATCCTGGACAGTCAGAGACGAGATGAGGCCAAAGCCTGCTCACTGTTAGCCGCTTCCTCTGCCCCAGTGTATCACACCAGTAGACATTCTAGCGCTTCCCAGTTCGCCTCACACCTCATGGCAATGATTTTATTCATGAATTCATATTTTTCTGTCACTTCTTTGAGAGGGTTGTTAGTTTTTTTAAATGTGATCTCAACCTTCCTCCCTCAGGCTCCAAGGTGCTGACTTAGTCTCCAGCTATTGCGATGATCTTTCGTGGGCTATTTTAGGATAGGTTGCCTCGGATTTGAGCAACCCTTCTCTCTCTCCACCTCCGGTGGAATTACAAGTGTGGGTCTCCACATCGGCTTATAATTCCTAGAGTAAGGGGTTATTTTGTTCCACTTTAGCCCAGGCTGACCTGGAACACTACACAATCCTCATGTTCCAGCCTCCCAAATGCTGAGATATAATAAGTATGATACACCACATCGGCACAAATAGGAAGACAAGTATTTCTGGCTTTTAGGTACTGAGAAAACACTCGGTACAAACATCTTCCTTTTCAAATAAATACATTTGTGTAGTGGAGATTTGTTCCTGTATTGTCTCAAAGACTTGGAATAACATCTATGTTCTAAATTTATATTGAGGGGCTGAAAACACGGCTTAGCAGAGTTCCATTCTCAGCGCCCAGCGTCTAGCTGCTACCTAAGGCCTGTAGTTCCAGTTCCAGAGGATCTGATGCCCTCTCCTGGACGCTTAGTGAACCTACATTACCCCGTACACAGACGCACCCCCCCCCCATACATATGCACATACATAAATTAGAAGTAAATCTTTTAAATGCTTTGTAGTGGCTGCACTGGGGAGGCAGTGGATAACCACAAATTCAGCATGGTCATATAAGCAAATTAGAAGCTGGCCAGAAATATACAAGACTAAGCAGTTTAGATGAAGCACAGGTTTCATCGATATTCTGACCTAAAAATTAAGATAGGAAGAATAGAATAATATTTTATGAGCTAAAAGTGAAAATGAAGGGCTTTTAACCATGAAAGGCTAGAGAAGACTCTGAAGCTTCAAATTATAGAGGCTAGAGAGTTGGCTCAGCAGTTATTAAGAGTATAGGCTACTCTTACAGAAGCTCCAGGTTCAATTCCCAGCTCCTATACTCACCAGTAACTCTAGCTCCAGGGAGTCTAGCATGCTCTTCTGACCTTCCCCCTGAGCAAGAGTTACTAGTGGAGCACACACATACATAAATAAAAACATTTTTTCATATACTTTGTTTTTAAAGACAAGGTTTTACTGCGTAGCTTTGGTTGTCCTGAAACTCACTGTAGACCAGCTGGCCTCAAACTGAGAGATCCACCTGCCTCTGTCTTCTGAGTGCTGGGACTGAAAGTGTGAGTCACCACTGCCAGGCAATAAGAACGAATTTTAAGGAGTTGGAGAAATGGTTCTTCCATAGGGCCCACAGAGCACCCCACAACCATTTGTAACTCCAATTCCAAGGAATCTGATGCTTTCTGATCTCTGAGGGTACTGGTCATGCAAACAGTACACACACATGCATGCAGACAAACATTCATGCACATAAAGCAAGTCCTTTTAAAAATAATTTCAGTAAAATTTAAAAGCTAGGCAGTACTGGCACATGCCTTTCATCCCAGCACTCAGAAGGTACAGACAAGTGGATTTCTGAGTTCAAGGCCAGCCTGGTCTACAAAGTGGGTTCCAAGACAGTCAAGGCTACACAGAAGCTACCTTGCCTCTAAATAAATAAATAAACAAAAATAAATAAATGATCAGTGGCACCCATACTTTGGCCTGTCATAGGCTCCCTAACAGGGTGGCAGGATATGTGTGTAGTGTCTCCCAGGAAGTTTGTCACACAGCACCCTCTTAACTCCATCTCATTAGCACTGATTCATCTTGATGTCCTCTTGAACGTCTTCCCCATTCAAAACCAAACAAGAAATGGTACAGAATCCCTATTTTAAGTGAAACTGTAAGGGTCTAATAAACCAAATTAATGAAGATAAGAAAAGAAAGGATTCATAAGAGAGTCAAAGAAAAGGAGCCAAAGGGATCAGAACTGAGAGAAAAAACAATCTCAAATACTTGGTGGAAGCTGCTTTCTAACGGGAAAGCTGGAACATCCTCCTGGATTGTTTGTCCTGAGATAAGCATGTTGGAAGGGCACAGAAGCCTCTGGAGGCCTGTGTTGGAAAAAAACTGAGCCTCCAATAGTAAGTTGACCAGCTGTTCTACTTTGTCCTGGGTACTTCCGGTGAAGAGTCCCACTGAGAGGGACATCTCTAGCCCAGCCTTCAGACACCTGGTGGTCACCAACACCTTGATTGTAATGTCTGAAGCTTGAGTCACTCAACACTTCATCTACAGAAATTACATGAGCTAATCAAGGGTGGCAGTTGCTTTAAAAAAAATTAAGGGGAAGGAGCTCAAGAGATGGCTGGAGAGTTAAAAGTGCAAGCAGCTCTTACACCCACAAGAGCTCACACCTGTCTCCAGTCCAGGGCTCTGATGCCCTCCTGTGTCTTTGGGCACCAAGTATGTACATGATACACACACATACACAGGCAAAACACATACACATAAAATAAAAATAAATGTAAGGACAGGTATGGTGACACACACTTTTAATCTCAGCACTCAGAGGCAAGGACAGGCAGAGCTTTGTGAGTTCAAGGCCAGCCTGGTCTATGCAGTGAGTTCCAGAACAGCCAGGGCTACACAGAGAGACACTGTACCAAAAACAAAACAATTAAAAATGGGGGGGGGGGGGGGATCTCTGAATTCTAGGCACACCTTGACTAAAGAGAGAGTTCTAAAATAGCCATGGCTACACAGAAAAACAAAAAAATAAAAATAAATAAAAAACAATAAGGGAAAATCAATACTTCCAGGAAAAGTTATGCTTCACTCAGGCCTTAGCTATTTTAATACCCTGTTTTGAGCAACATTGGCAAAATGATAAAAGTTAAAAAGCGAGGTACAAGTTCTATGAAGGGTGGGTCTCTCCCAACCATTAGCTACTTTACAATTCTGGGACTTAAGCAGGGAAAACTAGAATCTTGCAAACTAACTGTACTAAGGAAACACAGCAGGCAGTGTATGGGGCTGGACATGAGCCTCAGCCTTTAACAGCACTGGCTGCTCTACAGAGGACTCGTGGGACCATTATAGCTATCCTTTAGCCCAGCACACACCCATTTCCCTTTGTTAACCACATCCCTAGAAAATTTGAGCTAATCAGGGTCTAAATCCTAGAAAGCCCCAGCCCTGACCTCTACTACTATAATAACACCATCCCACCCAGGCTGGTCAATCTGCTCTAACCACTCTGTCAGACAGGTGGGGAGTCCTAGCTCGGGCTTGAATAAAAGTTCTTTTCTTTTATATACGAATTCAGACTCCTAGGTAGTCTTTTAGAGGACCCTGTGATCTGGGCATAACAGACTCAGTTCAATTCCCAGCTCCATGGTGGCTTACAATCATCCCTGAGTCTAGTTCCAAGGGAGACAGTAAACTATTCTGGTCTCCATGGGCAACAGTCACACAAACAGTGAACTCACACAGATGCAGGACAAACACTCATAAAATAAAAATAAATTTTAAAACAAAAAAACAAAAGAAAACATAGCAATGGGATAGGAGATATGTCACTTAACCATCTTCCACAAAATTCAAGCAAGTCTATCTCAAAGCTAGGGCAGGCTGGGCATACTGGTATGTACCTTCAATCCAAACATAACTCTGTGCAGTCCAGGCCCACCAGAGTTTCATGGTGACACCTTGTCACAATACAAAAACTAAAGCAGAAGAATGTAGAGTCTTCTCTCAAGTCACTTTCACAAAGCCAGCAAGGACAGGAAGGGCCTCTCATTAGAAATGTCAGATGCTCACCCCTTACTAATACCAGCTGGACAATTTACAAGTGGAGAAAATTGGTTACCACCTACACGGAAGTTGACCAGGAGAGGATGTTGGATGTTCTAAGAAATTTCTGTCCCAGCTTAGCCCAGCAGTCCAAATGACTCTCTCCTGCCCGCTGCCTGGCCTAGCTCAAACCTACCACCCAACTTGGTCCCAAATAATCACACAAGGCATATATTAATTACATGCTGTTCGGCCTATGGCTCGGGCTTATTTCTAGCTAGCTCTCACCCATTAAGCCAAGCCATTTCTATTAATCTGTCTTGCCAGGTGGCTCATGGCTTACCAAATTGCTTCTTGGGCAGCTGGATCTTCGTGACTCTGCCCTCCCTCTCCTGTATCTATGCTTGGATTTCCCACCTGTTTCCAAGCTGCTCTGCCATAGGCCAAAACAATTCCTTTATTATCCAATGATATTCATAACATAAAGACATCCCACATCAGCTGGATCTCCTGGAGATGGAGTTACAGGTGCTTGTGAGGCACCCAATGGGAACTCAACTTGGATCCCCTGAAAAAGCAACAGGCATTCTTAACCACTGTGCCATCTCTCCACACATAGCCCTCCTTTAATTAAAAAAAAAAAAAAAAAAAAGACAAGGTCTCATATAGCCTACATTGATATATAGCTGAGGCTAACCAAGGGTGCTATTATGGGAATGTGCCTCTACATCTGCCCCATCCCCATTTTAATGCAAAAGTGGCCTCAAAGTGATCTGTGAAGACACAAAATAAAGCTGAGTCCAGGACCACTGATGACTGCTTTATTCCAGTGCAATGACCTCCCTTCTTCAAAAAGAATGATCAGTCCCCAAGTTCACAAGCAAGGTAAAACTTAGGATTCTTTCATGTGA
Source organism: Phyllotis vaccarum (assembly GCA_033318265.1). Lineage (NCBI taxonomy): Eukaryota > Metazoa > Chordata > Mammalia > Rodentia > Cricetidae > Phyllotis > Phyllotis vaccarum. Next base: position 54,143,473 of record JARWLC010000003.1, on the reverse strand, counting down.
TATACACAGAAGCCCAGACAGGAGTGCATACTTACCCCACACAGGAGCCCAGACAAGGGTGCACACACACCCCACATAGAAGCCCAGCCCTAGTATACATAGATAGTTTCAAGCTAGCCAGGGCTATATACTAAGACCATATCTCAAAAAAAATAAAATAAGTTACATGTGCTGGGGCTGTAACTCAGTAGTAGGGGCCCTGAGTTTGCGTCCCAACATCCTCCTTGCAGGCTCCGAAAACCTTAAGTCAATGAAATTTTAAAACTACTTAAGAAAACTAAAAGCTCACATGGCTCACCCTATGAAGAGCTCAGTGCAGAGAACCTGCCTAGCATGAGACCCTAGATTCTATCCCTAACACCACACAGAAAACCATAGCAATGAGACTTAAAATTTGCACCGTGTCAAGCATGATGGCAGACATCTGTAACCCCAGCACTAAGAGGAGGACAAGTCTGAGGCCAGCCTGAGCTACAGAGCAAAACCCTACCTCAAAAAAACAAAACCAACCTAAATTAAGAATAAATAAAGTTTGGCTTTTATTTAACAAAGACCCTATTCTCTAACAGGGCTATAGGATGTCTAGAGGAGCCTGACAGTAATGAGATATGGGATGCTGGGACCTCAAAATCTCATCAGGGCTCAGATAATTCGACAGCTTTAAAAAAAACCTTAGTGCTAAGCCTGGCACGGTGGCACATGCCTTTAATCCTGGCACTCGGGAGGCAGGGGCAGGTGGATCTCTTGAGTTGAGGCCAGCCTGGTCTACAGAGAGAGTTCCAGGACAACCAGGGCTACACAGAAAAACCCTATCTTAAAAAACGAAAAATATTTAAATTTAATTTAAAAAAAAGGAAAAGGAAAAGGAAAAAAGGCATCAGCCCTGCTGTAGCTCCAGAGAAAGGCACAGGCTATGGGTGAGAAGCCGAATGACTGTTCTGTACTTGTTTTTGATGGGCTGAAACTAACAGTGCCCAAGTATGTGAACAGCAGCAAAGAGCAAAAGGCTTAACGTTAGCTCTGACTCCATGTAAGGATCCCTCAACTTCTGTGCCTTCAGAGAGAAGCCATGGGTGGGGTTACTCCTCAGACTCCAGCTAAGAACGGCTTCCTCGATGGCCTCATCAGGGCCAAGTGCACTTTAAGACAGGGCTGACCCATCAGGCTTAGAAGCAAGAGACAGAGAACAAAGTGTCAAGGGTTTCTAGAAAGACTGAGGGCACAGAAGGATAACTAGGGTCATTTAAACAGCCTCAGAACTAAACCAGAGGTCACAGAAAAGGGAAAAAACAAAAGTAAAAACAAAAACCCGAAATATCCATAGATGGTCAGATCAAGGAATCAGAGCAGTGGATCAGAAGCATGGAGAGCCTCGCTGAGGCGGTGTGTGGTCCACAAGGACTGTGCGTCACTATATCCCAGCAGTTCTACATCTTCTGCCAGACTCCAGTGAGACGAGAACCCAACCCAACTCCACCGATCCACCAATCCACAGCCATAGCTCCTCAGCGGACCCTTTCCCCAGGCTCTCCATCTGGCAGGATGCTCCTGTTTTACCGCCAAGCTCGATTGAGGAGTTTCACCTGTGCCAGCCTCTTTGTGATCATGGTGGCAAAAACCAGGCCAAAAAGGACACTGCTGATTAGCACATAGTCATAGTCATCCTTCAGGACATCAAACTGCTTGGACGGGTAAACTCGAGTTTGGTAAATGTCCAAACCATAGGCCACGACCTGAAAGATAGACAGAATGAGAATTGGGAAAGAAAACCAGCCAGTGAATCCCCAGCACCTCAGATGCAGTCAGGTAGAGATGGGGTCCTCGGGACATAAGGCTACTGCAGATGCCACCAGGGGCCACTCACCAAACAAGTGGACTCCAGACCTGATGGTGCTGTGTAGATGCCTCGCATTCGAGAGACTGTCTGGTTATAGTTTATGAATCGTTCTGCATGGATCTGGACATCTGGAGAATATGGGATCAGGTTCTCTTCTCTGTAAAGTACAGGAGGAAGACGGGGACTCTAAAAGCTGCTGTAAAGGGATCTCTTTCTTGGCTGCCCTTCCTGGAACCTGGGAGGGCTCCAGGACACACAGGAAACCTTGAATCTCCTTTGAGGATTACTTGAGTTAGGTCATTACAAATGTAGCAGCAGGTGAATAATTGTGGAGAGCTGTACGGAAGGCTGCTTGGAGAGTAAGGCTAAGCACCAATTTGGTCAGAACATGTAACATAAGCCAGACATGAGTTGTATACCCATAAATCCCAGCCTTTAGGAAACTGAGACAGGGGCCTGCCTCAAGTTCAAGGCCAGCTTGGATTACAGTGATCATGGACCACTCTGGCTAGTGAGATCCTGTCTCAAAAACCAAACAAAGGAAACATCACACAGCTGGCCAGCACTGCACACCAGAGAGGAGAGTCAAGGTATTTTCAAACCAACATGCTGAACCACCGGCAACTCCTGCTCGTCACACAAGTGCCTCAGTCCCGCTCACCCACAGAAAGCCTGTCACCCTTCTTCCAGCCTCACCCCGTCTTGCTCCAAGCCATACTCCTCTGTTCCTCCCACTGCCCACCCATATGGGTTTTCCCCCAGTAAAAAGACTTCAGAACATAGGGGAGAAGACAGGCCCAGCTGAGGGCTGAAACATTCACACTAATAGGGAACAAATCGGCAAGCCCCACCTTCCATATCCAAGCTGCCCCTTCCTCCCCTTCTTCCCTTCCCAGGTCTCCACCCTTTCCTCTCCAGTTGTACAGGCTTCAGGCTCAACAAACATGACTTCAGGGCCTTGGTGCTGTTTCCTCTGTCTGGAACAGTCTCCCTCAGATACCATACAACAAGAGCCTACACCAACCACCTTCAGGTCACCTTTCCCAAGGGATTTCCCAGGGCCTGACCTCAAATTCTCCCACATACATCCTCACAGCTGTCTTGTGTTCTTTTCCTCTTTAACACTTACCAATGAATGAGGCCATTCCCTTTGCTTGTTACTTACTGTCGTTTCCCACTCAGACATCAGCTCCAAGAGGCAGAGCTTAGTCCTTTGTTCACCTCAGCCCTAAGCATGGAAGACTGAGGCAAACCTTATCAGTGGATTAAGTTCCTGACAGTCAGGGCCTTCTGCCCTCGGTGGTCTCACCTGCTTTGCTCTGTAGGGATCTCAGGACGCCGGGGATCCAGCAAGGCCTTGGGGAGGGAAAGGATTGCTCCAGAAGGCAAACCAACTGCACAGGAAGAAATGAAGGTTCACATTCACCTCATCCTGAATGAGGACTTGTTACATAGAAGTTTACAATTAAGAGTTTAAAATAAACACAGGTCTCATTAAATAATCAAAAAGAAACCACTGGAAACAATAATTTACTTGGGTGTGAGTGAAGGTGCCTGGTTCTAAAGACACTGGAATCTTCATATATTCTAGGCTGAGGCTATGTGGAAATGCTGGATAATGCAGCAAAAAGGCAGAGGACTAAGCATTTGACAACATCAGTTTCATAATGGTGACCAAAGGTTCTGTGATGCCCAGAGCTAGCTTCTTCTTCTGAGAAGTAACACCCAGTGCTTGTCAAGGCTGAGTCCCAAATGCCTTTTTTAAACTCTAAACTACCACTGAATCTTAATCTTAGACTCTACCACATAAGCTCTCTGGTTTCCACTCAAGTCTGTACAGTGTACAAGCTGTGTTAATGATGGCGGGAGGATATGGCCCACTGGCTAAGAACACTGGCTGTCCTAGAGGTCCAGGTTTGATCAGCTCCCACATGGTGGCTCACAACTGCCTGTAAATATTAACTCTAGGTCCAGTGAATCCAGCACTCTCTTCTGGCCTCCCTGAGCACCAGGCACACAGATGTGAACAAAATACCCATACACATGAAATAACTTTTTTTAAGTTTTAAAAAAAAAGATGACATCAGAGCCAGGCATGGTGATGAACACCTTAAATTCCAGCACTTAGAAAGCACAGAGAAGGTCTCTGGGATCAGAGGCCAGCCTGGTCTACATAGTGAGTTCTGGGATGGATCGCCAGAGCTATATAGAGAGACTCTGTCTCAAACACAAACAAAAAATCAGGATTCTGGGCATTCTAGAGGTGGAGGCAGGAAGATTAGTGTTCGAGTTTATTTTGGGCTAGGTAAGATCCTGTCTCAACAATGACAAATAACTACAGAAAAGTCAGACACGGGACAAGTCCATACTTTCTCTCATACACAGAAGGACATAAGTTTCTATGTGTGTGCTGAGTAGAAAGAGGACCATGAAAGAAAAGCAAGAGATGTTGGATGGGGAAAGAAAGGGAGCCTGGGAACTCCGCTACGTGAAGTGAAAGTAGAATAGGGATTTTGTAGAGCGATGGAAGAGACCAGCAGAAGGGAAAGTGGGGGGAGGGCATAAGTAAGAATAAAGTATAATGACATATGATTTGTATGCTAATCTAAATATATATATAACAGACATTAGGGATGGGTTTCTGAGCTGCAAGAAAGCACCAAAGAAATGAAATGGTTCATGAGAATCGAGGACTGAACAAAGCTGTCAAAGCTGAACTAAGCAAAGAGAAAGAGAACCCAGTCCCCCGGCTGGCAGGGCATTGCCCTTCAGTGTGAACCATTCCCCCGGCTGGCAGGGCATTGCCCTTCAGTGTGAACCATTCCCCCGACTGGCAGGGCATTGCCCTTCAGTGTGAACCATTCCCCCGGCTGGCAGGGCATTGCCCTTCAGTGTGAACCATTCCCCCGACTGGCAGGGCATTGCCCTTCAGTGTGAACCATTCCCCCGGCTGGCAGGGCATTGCCCTTCAGTGTGAACCATTCCCCCGACTGGCAGGGCATTGCCCTTCAGTGTGAACCAGTCTCCCTGCTGGCAGGGCATCCCCACTTCAGTGTGAACCAGTCTCCCTGCTGGCAGGGCATCCCCACTTCAGTGTGAACCAGTCTCCCTGCTGGCAGGGCATCCCCACTTCAGTGTGAACCAGTCTCCCTGCTGGCAGGGCATCCCCACTTCAGTGTGAACCAGTCTCCCTGCTGGCAGGGCATCCCCACTTCAGTGTGAACCAGTCTCCCTGCTGGCAGGGCATCCCCACTTCAGTGTAAAGCCCTTCTCCCAACACTCACTGAGTAAGTGCCGGCTGGTGATGCCTCGCTCTGTGATGGTAGCCTCCATGGCACTGATGGAGGAGGGAAAGATGTAGGACTGCTGGAGGACCTGGGGCAGCTGGGGACGGTCTAGGGAGCTGAAAGCAGTGGCGTTATACTGCTCAGTGCCCTCATAGAGTTCCAGGGCAGTCAGCTCATTGCGCCGAGCCTTCGAGTTCCAGTACTGGTACTGTAGCAGAGGGGAGGCAATTTGGGTTTAGTGCTGGATCAACTGGAAAGGGAAGGTTACACTAGAAAGACCATTCACAGCAGCTGCAGACCAGGGAAGAAAAGACCCCGCTGTCCCCTGCTCTTCCTTCTTGTTGTAATGTTACTAACGTCAGTGATGGCTTTGTCTAGGCTGTCCAACACTGTCCATGACACAGGAACCACCCATGTTCTCTGCAGTCAGAGTAACAACAGCCACCTTCTGGGAGCTTATGAGACACACTGTTCTCAGCAAGCCTGGAGACCACTACTGTCCTTATTTCACAATGTAACCAGAGAGCTCATAAGATTAGTTAAGGTCTACACTCAGGAATGGTAAGAGCAGAGCTCAAGCCCAAACAGTCAGGTCTGACCCCCAGGTCCCAACCCTATCTGGACCCTGTGCTACTTTCCAGGAGGCTGGCATCATAGCAAAGCAAAGTGGCTGCTGTTTCTGGAAAGTAAAATTCAAGAACCTCCTGAACTGTCCTATGTCCCTGACATAACGGACTCCTTACCACCACCCAGTTCTCTGAATGCACAAGGTGGACAGGGCCCTTAGCCTTCTTCTGCACAGAGGAGTGGATAATTCGGCCAGTGACACCATCAATGAGGAAGATTCCAATAAAGGTGCGCTCATGATGGACATCTGTGCTCTCTGTCACCACAGCCAACAGGTTGGGGTTCAGACTCTAGAAGAAACACATGACAACCTTGAGGAATCATGATAGTATGTCATGTACTTGATTCTCCTGTGAGCCCTGGGGCCTGAGGCCATTATGGAGCTCAAATGCTTGAAAAAAGGATCCAACATTGCTGAGCAAAACAGCTTCCCATGTGGGTTCTCAATTCAATGCTTGCCCTGCATATTCTGATGACTGTGGCAACAATGAATGCCCTGCATGTCCCTTGGTCCTCTCCAAACCCATATGCCACCTCCCCACAATGTAGCTCTGAGGAGCAAACCCAGCTATAAGCTCCTTTGTCTGCTGAGATATCCAGTTCATCACAACCCCTTTCTTTTGAGACAGAATGTCACTATGAAGTCTAAACTGGCCTTAAATATACAATCCTCCCACTGCAGCCTTCTGAGTGATGGAAGTGTGCCACCCTCCTATAAATCACCTCAGGGAATTTCTGATAGACTGATTAACCTTTAACCTCAGAAGACTATATTCATACCTGAATTATTAATATAACTAGCATCTAGCTGAAAGGGCCACACAGCAAGCACTGGGAGAAGATGAACAGTGATGCCCACACAAGAGGAGGAAGGGATATTTGTTTAGGGCACATAGCTACTTTTCCCAGCATGACAAAAGCCCTGAGTACATCTAATACACACACATACACACATACACACACACACACACACACACACACACACACACACACACACACACACACACACACACACACACACACTTCACAGACAACAAATCAATACACACAGGAATTAAATGACTTGACCAGAATTTCAACCCTTACTTTCTCTAAAGCCTTACGTGGGCCAGTGAAATGCTTTAGCAGGTAAGATACTTGACACCAAGCCTGTCATCCTGAGTCCAAACCCCAGGACCCATGGGGTGAAAGACAACCATCTCCCACAAGTTGTCCTCTGTCCACATACATGCCACAGCACATGCCCCATCCCCACATATACAAAATAAATATATAACAAAATAAGTAGGGCATGTTAGTGCATGCCATTAATCCCAACACTCAGAGGAAGGGTGATCTCTATGAGTTCAAGGATAGCTGGTCTACAAAGTGAGTTTCGGGCCAGCCAGGGCTACATCATGAGACTCTGTCTCATAAAAGGTAAATGTAAAAATGATACATATAAAAACCGGCCTTCCTCATTGCCAGGCTGTTGCATCATACCTTATAGAGCACACTTCGATCTCCCATCACCCGGCCCTGGGAGTGCACATGCTCACTGCTGCGTTTCCCCTTCACCTTGACAACCCGCTGCACTTCTGGGGGAATGGTGAGCTCCCAACTCAGTTCCGTCGTAAGATCCTAAGGGAACAAGAGCACTTATGATAAGGAGAAAGGACAGGGCCAGAGATGAAGTCAGAGGCACCCTACAACTGACCCATGCTGCAGTGTGCTGAGGCCTGTGTACTAGAAGGACAGGAACAGACTTGGCTTGGACTGGAAGAACAGGTAAGCCAGTGATGCACTTGCAGAGATTCATTCCTACACCCGAATAGAAGAAGGCTGGTGGTGACTGCACCTGTAACCCCAGCACGGGAAAGTAGAGGCAGAAGGACCCCAGAGGCAGCTAGCCCAGCCTATTCAGTGAGCTCCAATCAAGTGAGAGACCCCACCAAGTGAAATAACAAGGTGGTTGGCACCTGAGAGATGACATCCAATACTGTCCTCTGGCCAGTATATATATGCATACCTGTACACTTAGACCCTCACACTCATGTGTGCATGCACAAAAGCAAGACTTGTGAAGGAATTTGGAAGTCTCTGTTTAAGAATAAAAATAAATAAAAATTAAAAAATAAAAAAAGATACAGCTGGGTCTACATAGTGAGTTCCAAGCCATCCGGGCAAGGCCTTTCAGTAAGATCTGGTCTCGAAGAAAGATACTAGGCCTGGTAAGATGCCTCAGCTGGTAAAGGAGCTTGCCACCACACCTGACAGCCAGAGCTCAATCCCTGAAACCCCCATGACAGAAAGAGAGAAAAAAACAATGCAAGGTGTGCCCTGGCCTCCACCTGAGTGTCATGGCATGTGGGTGTGCAAGGTGTGCCCTGGCCTCCACCTGAGTGTCATGGCATGTGGGTGTGCAAGGTGTGCCCTGGCCTCCACCTGAGTGTCATGGCATGTGGGTGTGCAAGGTGTGCCCTGGCCTCCACCTGAGTGTCATGGCATGTGGGTGTGCAAGGTGTGCCCTGGCCTCCACCTGAGTGTCATGGCATGTGGGTGTGCAAGGTGTGCCCTGGCCTCCACCTGAGTGTCATGGCATGTGGGTGTGCAAGGTGTGCCCTGGCCTCCACCTGAGTGTTGTGGCATGTGGGTGTGCAAGGTGTGCCCTGGCCTCCACCTGAGTGTTGTGGCATGTGGGTGTGCAAGGTGTGCCCTGGCCTCCACCTGAGTGTCATGGCATGTGGGTGTGCAAGGTGTGCCCTGGCCTCCACCTGAGTGTTGTGGCATGTGGGCTCATGCTAGTACATGCCTACACACATACATATTTCCCTATTCTCATACAGAATAAATAAATGCAATTTTTACTTTAAAAAATTAGAAAGGGAGACTGGAGAAATGGCTCAGTGGTTAAGAACACTGACAGCACTTCCAGAGGACCCAGGTTCAATTCCCAGCACTCAAATCATGGTTCATGACTGTCTGTAACTTCAGTTCTAGAAAACCCAACAACCTCACACAGACACACATGCAGGCAAAACATCAATGCACATAAAATAAAATAAATCATTATTTTTAAGAAAGAGGGGCTGGAAAGATGGCTCAGTGGTTATGAGAACTGGCTGCTCTTCCAGAGGACCTAGATTCAATTTCCAGCACCCACATGGTAGCTCCCAGCTGTTCGTCATTCTAGTTCCAGGTAATCCAGCAACTACAACACATGAGTTTCTACTGAGGAGCCATGTAGACTGTGCCTTTGGTTAATGATTAAGAAAAACAATTGAGTCCCAGTTAACCCAGCTAGCTTAAATTCTTTTAACATTAATGTTGGGAGATGTGTTCACAGATTTCTCAGAACATCACAGCTGAAACAAAGCTTTGAAAATAACCTAAAGTCAGACTAAGATTTTTTTGTCAATTTGCTTTAAGGTAAAAACCCAAGAAGATAATATTAAGTTTTAGAAAGGCACATAGTTGAATTTGAAACTCTTTAAGGCCTGGGAACAAGAACAAAGCAGCCCAATTATTGCTAGCTGACACACTTTTCTCACTAGGATTGGTTGAAGGCCAAAGGTGTTGATTAATTCCTTGTACTCATTTTTGCCCTTAACCTCCTGATATAAAAAAAAAAAAAAACCAAAACAAAACAAAAAAACTATTAATGAGTATGTATGCTAAAGATTTAAAGTAGAGCTGACTGATTCTTTTTCTTATATAAAAGTTTAGGTTCGTGATTCCTTTAAGATTCCTTATAAGATTACCTTTCAAAGATAAATAATAAAGTAATTGGCTCTTTCTTTGCAACTGCAAAACCACAGCCTGCTGGTAAATGACCTGAATGAGAAATATATCTTGCTTGCCCACATGGTTAATCTATAACAAGTTGTTTGGACATGAACGAATGTGAGTTCTTCAGATAATCTGATTTTCACCTATAATATGTAAAATGTTTAAGCATGTAAGAGATATGGAAAACATGCTTTTTTCATTGTTTGTGTTGTATTCACTATAATCATTCACTTGAAAAATAAAATGAAACCACACTGTAATTTTAATATTGCCGGAAAGGTTTTGCTGGGGTATATATATATATATAAGCTGTAAGCAAAAGAATACGGAGAGTTAGAATGGGCTGAAGGCAAACATCAAGGACGAGAGCAGGAAGTCACCAGGAAATAACGAACAGAGCATGCAAAGGAATAATGAAGAAAAGGAAACCGTCGAGAGAATGTGTGAGTCTTTTCCCTAACCCCTCCGTAGACTTCCTGTTCGGAGGCTGGTCCCCAGGCGCAAGTTTCTGAAAAAAAATAATGAAGCAGAGCTGGGCAGTCAGTGATTCACATCTTTAATCCCAGCACTCAGGAGGCAGAGGCAGGTGGATCTCTGTGGGTTCAAGACCATCCTGGTCTACAGAATGAGTTCCGGGGCAGCCAAGGCTGTTAGAGAAACCCTGTCTCAAAAAAAAGGAAGAAAGAAAGAAAATCAAAGCAGAAAAGATACTAAGTAAAAATGCAAATAAATTAAATCAATATCTATCTGTCCTCTGTGAGAAAAACGTAATTTTATGAGACACATGGATGCAGGTGTACATATAGCTATGCTTGCAGTATTACCAACACACAGCACACAACTGGCAAGGCAACCAGGAATGGCATACAGGATGTGTACATCTGCTCAGGGGTTCTCTTTTTCTTTTCTTTTCTCTCTCCATACCCCGGCTGTCTCGGAACTCACTACGTAGTCCAAGTTATTTCACAAATGTGGCGTTTTCCCTGCATGTACACTTGTGCAGCACAGAGGTCAGTGTTAGATTCCCCTTGGTGCGCGAGCCCTGGGTAGCTGTGCTGCCATGTGGGTGCTGGGAACAAATGCAGGTCTGGCTCTTCTAACCATATTAATAAAAATTTATTAATAGGGGCTGGAGAAATGGTTCAGTGGTGAACTATGTGAACCAAGAGCACTGGCTGCTCTTCTGGAGGAAGCAGGTTCAGCTCCTAACACCACAGCAGGAGGCTCCCAGTTCCCAGGTACCCAACGTTCTCTTCCTGCTTCCGCTGCCACCCTCACACAAACACACATACTCAAAAGTAACACTAAGAGTTGAAGAAGTGGCTCCACGGGAAAGAGCACTAATCTTTGAACGGGGTTCATTTCCACACACCCACAAGGCAGCTCACAACAATCGGAACAAGGGACCCAAGAAAATAGGGTGCAGGTGATATATAGATACACATGTATGTAAAACCCTATATGCAAAAAATAAAACAAAAATGAAAACTTACAAAACTGGCGCATGTGTGCATGCATGCCTGTGTGTATGCGTGTAGAAGTCTGAGAACAACCTGAGGACTTTCTCGTTAGTTTATTCCTTACAACGCGTAGGCATAAGAGACAAAAGTCAGACTGAGGAGCTTGGCAGCGAGTGGCTTTACCAGCTGAGCCTCCTTGTTACCCTCCTGTCTTACTTTACAGACATGAAAACAAGGCTGTGGACAAAGTATCTCCAGATCACAAAGTTAGCAAGCAGAAGGCCAAAGCACTGATCCCAGCAGCTGAGCCTAAGCTGCTAGTTGCTGTTCTGTATTTACCTCTCAAGACATATTAAAGGACAGAAGAGGAGGGCTCGCTGGTGACCAAATAGCACACAAAGGTCCCTCTAGATAGCCCTGCTGCCAAGGCCAGCCCATTGTAAACTTCAGAGCCAGCATGTATGAATACTGGCAAGGGCTGAACCACTCCGGAGCCAACTGACCCACGTCTGGAGAGTCCAAAGTACATGTTCTGCTGCAATTTCTTCAACAGCATCACTTTTGCATAAATGCTCAATTCAACCCTCATCCCTGGCCTGCCTCCATCCTCAGAGCAGCATGATGCTCCCTTTCCTGGGCTTCAGGATCTGTAGGAGGTCACCATGCACTGCTCTATCCAAAGCACTGAGGGCCATGTCCACAATGAAGCACCTGCCCATCTAGTGTGGAGGGATATTCAATCACACTATGAACCCTGAGTCTGTATTTGTGTTAATTAAATAAAATTAACCTTAGGTCAGGAGGTTGAGTTAGTGACTAGCTGACAGAAAGTAATCACGGGGCATCGGAGGGGAGCTGGAAAAGACAGAGATGCACTGGAAGGAGAAGGTAGGGAGTTGGAGTGTCGAACTTTTTTTGCTTGGTGGAGCGGATGGACACTCTCTTTCAGAGACACCAGCAAGGAAAGGTTAGCTAAGTTACTCTACCTCTCTGAGCAGACTTTCACCCCAGCCTTTGAATCTTGAATTTTATTTATAAATAGAACAATAGCTACCTTCAGCCTCAGCGGCAGAGCCAGTGCCTGCAGTAACAGAATTCCCACCAGGCTGCTGCCAGAGAAACAGGCCTGCAACTGCTCTAGTCACAATTGCTGACTAAAACAACAGCAGACGAAGACCCAGCAACTGCGCTGAAGTTTCAACAACCCAGTATGAGCTAACGGTGCCTCTGAGTCGGCCATCAGGGCCTGTTTAAGCAAGCAACAGAAAAGCCTCACAGCGCCTCACAAGGACAACAGCTGCCTCTTCCTACCTTACGAAGCCGATATCCACTGAGCCGCCCCTGCTCTGCATCCACCAAGTAGAAGAAGATGGAGGGGGCAAGTTCATGCAGTTGTCGCAAGACATTCCGAGTGGCTGGGAAGGCTGTGACCTTGAAAAACCAGAGAGCCCAGAAGTTCAGAAACCTTGAAGCCCATTTTTCAAAAACCCTTAGTGCTTTCCCACTAAAGAAAGCTTTAAGAATAAAACAGTGAGTCATAAAACCACTCGCTGGATCCACTTAAGGATTAAACATGACTCTGTTAAGAACCTCAGTGTTGCTGAGTGATGGTGACACATGCCTTTAATCCTAGCACTCAGGAGGCAAAGGCTATATAGATAAACCCTGTCTCAAAAACCAAAACCAAACAAACAAGCAAACAAACAAAAAGAACTATAGTATTAGGGGCTGGAGAGTTAGCTCAGTGGTCAGAGGCTTTGAGTTAAATTCCTAGAATGGATATCAGGTGACTTATAATCACCTATAACCCCAGCAAGCTCCAGGGTGATCTGATGCTTCTGGCCTCCATGGGTGCCTGCACTGATGTGCACATATAAACATATAATTCAACCAATAAAAAACAACTACAAAAAATAGACTGGCCAAGTGTAGTGGTGTGTACCTTACAAACCTGGGTGCTTGCAAGGGCAGTCATGTTGTTGAGGGTGGCCTGACAACAAATATGTGCTGTCTGGCATGTGAGCCACCTCTGTCCAGTGCATGTCTGACACCCATCCCAAACCCAGCATCACACAGAAGACTCCATCCCCCCAAGACAAAGCACCTTGTATTCATCATCCACCAACAGCAGCACTTTGGCATAGTCTTGATCCATGACTGGCAGAAGCAAGGACTGCAAGATGGGGCGCTTCAGTACTGGGGGAGCAACCTGGCTCCACTTGCCAAAAATGGGGTTGAAGACAAACAGGGAGCTCATTCCTGTTTCCTACAATGGGCAGAAAACAGTCAGATTCCAACACAGAAGGAATATACATCCTGTAGGTGACCCTGGGATACTGAGCCATCAACAGCTCCAAAAGGATCTCCCTGCTTTCTGCCATCTGAGTGGGAAGTAAACTATTGGCCGAAGATGACCGGTCCACTAGGCTGATGTAAAAAGGGAAGGGCTGGACTAATTCTAGCTAACAACTGGGCCTGATAAAGAGCAAATCAAAGTCAAGACCAGGCCAAGGCAGCAGCGCACACCTTTAAACCTAGCACCTGCAGATCTTGGCAAGTTCCAGACCGGCCAGGGCTGCAGAGCAAGACCCTCTCCCCGCAAAAAAACAAGTCAAACATAAATCAGCAATCTCATGATTGTTGGATTCACAAGAGAATCTAACAAACCCCTCCTCCTCACAATACAGCTAGAATGGATCCATGAAAATCCATTCAAATTCTAAAGGCAGAATTTCTCAGAGAGAAACAGCCACTTAGCTATCAGGCACAGTCTTACTGTGAAGCAAAAACACTGGCTGAAGAAGGATTGGGTTCCTAGGCAGTTCCACCTCAGAGATGGATGGTCCCTCAACCCAGGCCAGAAAATATCAGAAACAGGACTTCCAACCCAAGAGCTTCTCATGGAATGCCCAAGGTATGGAAGAAATTTCAACTGTGAAATATGCCAAAGGCGACACATGATGGCTCCAGTCAGCATGCCTGGCCTCACCTTGTCCTTCACCAGCAGCGTGCACTGAGGTGGGTGGGGGAAATGAGCAGTAGTCCTCTGGACCATCAGCTTAAAGGAGGAGTCTGGTTTAACATTGGGCAGATACTGCTTCCACAGGATGGTGCCAGAGCTGCTCTCGATGCCAAAGAGCTGCAAGATAAATATTTGACTCACAACTAGAAAGAAACGGAAGAATTGATTCGATCATTGTAACAAAGCAAGCCTGCTGCCTCTGCCTGCACCCGAGATTTGCTTCCTAACGCTCATATGCTCACCTTGCCAGAGGCTGTTACCATCACCATCATCTTCTGCAAGTTGAACTCATCTCTGGCCAATGTATCAATGTTAATTTCATTTTTAATTTGGCTCCGGGGCTTCCGAGCATCATAGAACATTTTCCAGAGGTGGGAAGTCCACGCCTGGAGCAGGATGAGCTGAGATGACAGACGTTTCAAGAACATCCCCAGCAAACCATCTGGTGTTGGGGAAGAAAGGAAGGCACTCCCATCAGACTACGAGGGGAGGAAGATGTGTGCTTTCCCAGGAGGGACCACTCCCTCTTCTGTAGAATCTTCCAGTCATTCACATGTTCCAGGGGCGGTCTGTGTAAGCTGCCAGGAGGCCCACACTCTGGTACAGCCATGCACAAGCTTCCAAAACCTCCTTACCTGGCTCTTAAGTCTTAAGCTGCCTAGAATTTTGTAATAGAAGACAAAAGTTAAGAAACCAGCCATGCAGGATGCAGCCATACTGAGATGACCTGGGGAAGGCATCTTGGTGTCACAGCAAAGCCAGAGAAGTGTGGGTCACAAGTGCAGTGGGAGCAGATATATGCATGAATGGTGCTTCCCTTCTGATTGCTTCATTCTACTTTGTTAACCTGCTCCTGCAACCTATTTTTTGCCTTGACCCTGACTCCACTGGTGCGGCATCTCCCTGAGCATGTTCCCATTAGAGATGTGACAGGGGCATGATGCCATGGTAAGGAGGAGGTCTTGGGAGTCTGACAGGCCCAAATTAAAATCCAGGCTCTGATCCACAGCCCAGCACTTGGCCACTCTCCCAGAGTCCAGCTGAAGGGAGGGAGGAACAACTAGAGGAGCAAGGGGAGGGTCAGGAGCACAATGGAGAGAAACACGGGGACAGCTGACCCCAGCTAATGGGAGCTCACGGACTCTGGACTGAGAGATGGGGAGCCTGCATGGGACGGAACTAGGCCCTCTGCTCTAATGAAGCTGTTGATGGGGTCCCTGGCTATGGGACCGGAAAATATCCTGGCTACATAAACTGGCTATCTGGAGCCCAGTCCCTATGGCAGAACACTTTGCTCAGCTCTGATACCGGGCTGAGAAGATGGTCCTGCCTCAGCTTGATATGTTTACCTGTGCTGACTGCTCAAGGAAGGCCTTACCCACTTTGAGGAGTGGATGAAGGCTGGGGTGGGGAAATGGGGAAAGAGGGGATACAGAAGGAGAGGGAGGGGGAACAGTGAAGGATAGGTAAAAGGAATTACAATAATAATTTTTTAAAAAGATTAAAAACAAGTCCAGGCTCTAACCCCCTGAGAAATGCGCTTAGACTTTGTGCTTTTGGTCTCTCAACTACTAAATAGCATGCAACTCAGAGGCTTGTTACAAATAACAGATCCCATGACATCCACTCAGGATTGGGTATGGTGCCTGGTGTGTGGAAGGTACTTGTTAAAAGTATTATAAGAATATTATCTTTAGCCAAACAGTGATGTCTTTCTTTAATCCCAGCACTCAGGAGACAGAAGCAGGTAGGTCTCTCTAGTATCTTTGCTCATCTCTTTTCCACCAAACTCAACTCAAGGAGAGGCAGAGAAGCAAGTCACAAGCAGAGCAGTCTCCACATACATGGTGTGTATCTCACTGATGCAAGTCAGAAACACAACTAACCAAAGGCTAGCCATGTGGGCAAGCAAGGCACAGCGGGCAGCAAAAAGCAAGATTTACCTTGAATCGCTGGGTCCAGCAGCAGAAATAGATAGTAAAGTCAAATTAATTCTTCTCAGCTAAGAAAACATACAACACCTAGTAGCATTCCTGACCCAGAAGCCCTCAATAGCAGCCTACTGGACAGTTGGGTGAATGGATGGGGGGAAGAAGGGACAGGACTGGACTGTAAAGGAATCAATCAAGTTCATCTGATGACTATCGATGGAGCCATTGCTGACTCAGAGAACACAGGGCTATGCCCAGTCAGGTCTCTCTAGGCACATGTGGTTGTTGCCTTTGAGACAATGGGTAGAAGTGTCTGACATGGAGCCTGACAATTTTTAGATCCCAGACAATGACACTTGCAACTAACTATAAAGTGAAGACATTTTTGTCTCAGAATCATTCACTAGAGGGACTCAGTAAAACCACAGCTGTATAAACCACAAGGCTACGGATACACTAAAAACCAGCTACAGGACTCCTTCAAAATATCTGCTGAACCAGAAGCCAGGGGCACAGTGAGGTCCATAAACCCAGCTAACCCTCCCTAGAGCAGCCCCCCCAAGTTCATACCTGCCTTCTTGCCAAATTCTCCTTCCAGTTCAGCCTGTGCCCCAGTCAGGGGAAGGTCCACCATTTCCAGGCACACCACTTCTGCCAGGGACTCTTCTCGGCTCCACAATACCACCTTCCCAGCTATAGGAAACCGTTTGCAAAAGCTCAGCCTGGCTCCTAGCCCTGAGAAGACTCTTAGAGGTGTCTCAGAATTAGAGTCTTATGTAAAAGATCATGAGGCTGGGGTCAATAGTCAAGTGAAGTAGACTCTGTAATTCACTTCATGTTCCTAAGGAACTGAGAAAATTCTCAGGGTACACTCTGTTTGAACCCTTCCCAAGCCTATACATAACTCACAACCCACCTCAACCACACATGACTGGAATTTGGAGCAGGCAGAAACACAAATGACTGCATAGGGCACTCACCTAGCTGCTGCAGAAACAGCTGCATATGGTCCTGTGTCTGCACCAAGGCCCGGTAGCCCACTGAGTCATCCTTCTTCAAGAACACCTGGATGTACAGCTAGAAGCCAAACAATCAGAAGTCAAATGGCTCTAAGGCATCAGACCCCAAGATTCAAAGGGTTGGGGTCAGCTGATGTCTAGACAATACAGTGATCATCTGGACACCAGCAAGAAAGCAAACATTCTTCAGAGCCAACACAGCAATGAGCTAAGGGCTCTCTGATCTGTCCATGAAGGGCAGTAAGTACTCGATGGGCTGTCATCCCTTCATGCCCCAGTTGCCCCCTACAAGGTAAGCAGGAGGCCAGGCCAGGACCATCCCAGAAGCTGAGGGACACAATTCAGTATCCCCAAAAGAACACTGGGTAAGATGAGTCCATATGGGGAGTCAGTCTGGAGTCTAAATCCCAGCAACATGTCTTGCTATCTGGGCCATTGGCACATTCACAAACCAGGTGAGTAACAACCAAGCCACAAGACTGTCAAGATGCCCTATGGCTTAGCACATAAACAAAAAGGGCCTCCCGCACACTGACAGCTGGGCAAAGCAGCAACCATAGGGTGGAGGGTCAGGAACTTACTGTTCCCTGCGGAAGGCCTGGGTTCAATTCCTAGCACCCACATGGCAGCTCACAACGATTGTAACTCCAGTACCAGGGGATCAAATGTCCCACGTACTCATGTGGTACACATACATACATGCAGCAAAACACTCATTACACATAAAATAATAAGTAAATCTAAAACGATACCAGAAGCAACTTTGCTGTCATTTATAACCAGGCATGGTTCTAGAAGAACTAGGAGCTTTGTTGTGAAAGCCCTAATCCAGGGCCACGCTGTGGCCCACCCCCAAGGGGATGAAGCCCACAGAACAGAATGAGAAGGCCAAAGCTGCCTCCCGCTTACCCGCTCAGGAAGAGTGCCCTTCTGCTCCAGGCTGAAGGAAATTGCAGTGTCTAGTAGCCTCCGACCTGTCTCCACTAAGTAGAGGTTAATGGTGTAGGTTTGGTTGAAGCAAGCAAGAGAGTCCTAGAGGAACACACAGCACAGGTCAACAATAAAGCCCCTTGCAGTGTGTCCAAGGCCAGTGCAAATCCCCAGAGAAGGGACGAGGCCAGAGGAAAACAGCCTAAGAAAGTAAAGGAGCCAGACCCTATGACAGAAACAGGGTTGCTGACTGAACAGACACGATCACAACCACAGTGTGCACCCCAGAAGGGAGCCAGAGGCCAGATGCAGCAGCACAGATTTAATCACAACATGCAAGACAGAGGTAAGCTGATCTCTGCTTTCGAGGCTAACCTCATTTAAAAAGTGAACTGCAAGACACCCAGGGCTACACAGAGAAACATTTCAAAAGACAAAAAACCAAGAAAATAAGAAAGCTAGCTGTGTACAACTATTATGTGAGTTTGAGAAGGAAGCCAGTGTGGACAACTACCACACACCCCAGAAGGAAGCCAGTGTGGACAACTATCATGCACCCTGGAGGGAAGCCAGTGTGGACAACTACCATGCACCCCAGAAGGAAGCCAGTGTGGACTACTACCATGCACACCCTGGAAGGAAGCCAGTGTGGACAACTACCATGCACCCTGGAGGGAAGCCAGTGTGGACAACTACCATGCACCCTGGAAGGAAGCCAGTGTGGACAACTATCATGCACCCTGGAGGGAAGCCAGTGTGGACAACTACAGGGAGGAAGAAGGTTCCCAGATTGGTATTAACAGTGGATGAGGAAAGGGTAAAAGCCCCAGATAAGAGGCCACAATCAAGACTTTCACTGTCAGGACCTTCACTGCCATCAGGCAACTGTGGAATGCCACCTGGCTCTGGAGACCCAGGAGGGATGGGGACGCCAAGGCTCAGAGAAGGAAATGAGGAGGGACAGATCCCAGGAGTCTACCTCATCAATGGACATGCCACTTAACTGACAGACAGTACTTGGACCCTTCCTGAAGCTGGGAGCGCGAGGAAACCTCTTGGCTTCCTTGGGTGGCCTCCTGGGTCCCCAGGTCTGCCCCTCCACCCAGTAACACACCCTGCCTGCCCAATGCCACACCATACCTGTGCCCTAGATGTCTCAGGAAAGCTTGCCATATTGCCATCCCCGGCATTACCAGGTTTTTGCTGGAGGAAAGAGGCGTGAGGACACTCAGCCAAAGGGTTACTTCCCAACACTTCTGTCTCCTCACAGTCAGTAGGCACATCTTCCCTCTCGTGCCCCACCCCCACAAGCCTAGAAGCCCTTAACAGTCTTCAGGGAGAGGAGAGTAGGCACCCTAGGATCCCATTCCTGTAAGGAAGACTGTGTGCAAAGCAAGCTCCTCTCTCTGCATCCCCTACCCAGTGAACAGGTGGATGTACCCTGACTTCTGACTGTAAGGGTTCCCAGCAGAGATCAGGAAGCCCCGTGCACTAGCTATCATGTGCACTAGCTATCATGTGCACTAGCTATCATGTGCACTAGCTATCATGTGCACTAGCTATCATGTGCACTAGCTATCATGTGCACTAGCTATCATGTGCACTAGCTATCATGTGCACTAGCTATCATGTGCACTAGCTATCATGCGCGGTACTCACTTCAGTTCGACAGGTCATAACTGCGGCAACTGTCTTCTCACCAGTGGTGGCGAAGCTCACAAGAGTGGCCTGTAAGGAACGTTAGATATCAGCTCCCAGACAATGGGATTTAAAGCAAATGTGTCTAGATTCAAAGTTTCTTCACAGCTTTGCCCTGGAAGACCCGAAGTTACCTGGGGAAAGTTTTTGAGCAGAGTCACAGCACCGTGGTGGTAGTGCAGCAGAGCATAATGGCCTAGGGACAACTGAAGGAAGAACTGGGCCCGAGAAGGAGCCACTGGGCTGGGCTGTGTGGGCAGAACTCGGGGCTGGAATCCACTTCCAAATTCTAAGTCAGGAGACTGGGGATGGCAAGAAGAAAGGTGAGATGCTTACTCCTCCCAGACCATCAGACCAGGGCCCTCTGCCACACTTTGTCAGAGAGCAAAACTTGGGGAGAAAGCTGCAGCTGTTTAAGTTCCCCAACGGAGACCATCATCTGTACCTCAACGACAGCTCAGCCAGAGGCCTCGCCTCTCCCCGTGGCTGCCACAGCTCAGAAAGCAGCAGCAACATCAGAAGGTAATCATGCCAGCTCCCTACCACCCGTAGGTGACATCTCAGACCAAGAGAGCAGCCTCTCACCTGCAGGGGGATCTGCCGAAGTTCCCACTCTGTCTCCAGGGCCAAAGTGTGGAGGGAATGTGAGCTAGAGTCAGGGCATACCAGGACAGCCTCATCGACCACACCACAAGTCCCAGTGAGATGCTGCAGCCATGGAGTCCAAACCCTGACCTGCGGAGAGATTTTATGACAGATTCATGAAGATAGATCATCATGGTCCCTCTCCGCAAATCAACAGAATTACTGCTGGAATCCCACATTCAAAATGTATGGCTGGCCAGGCGGTGGTGGTACACGCACTTAATCTCAGCACTTGGAAGGCAGAAACAAGCAGATCTCTGTGAGTCGAAAGCCTGACCGGTCTACAAAGTAAGTTCCGGGACAGCTAGGGCTACATAGGACCCTGTTTCAAGACCACAGCTGGTCTACAGAAGCTCTTCCTGTCCTCACCCACCTCCATCAACCTTCAAACCACAAGTACTCAGGAGTTTCATTATGGTCACTGGAAAAGTAAAAAAACGCATTCAATAAGAGTAAATGCCTGATGGTTCAGAGGGGTGTCAGATGTGGCTTCCTGTAATCATTTCATATTCACCTTAGAAAAACTTAAAGAGGCAGTACTTAGATCTGAGTAGCTTCTCAGACAGCCCAGAAGAGTACCATGTGTTAACAGGGTGCTTTAAACACGAGTTGAGGATAAGCCAGCAGCAACAGATGGGCATTAGGAACAAAGGAGCTTTCCTAGCCGCTCTGCCAAGCTCCTTAAAAAGGGGCCTCTACCAACTCCTTCCCACCCACCAGGAGCCAAATGTCCTCTGTACCTGCTGAACAATCTCTCCATCCTCCACGTTAAACTTGACGATGTTCACATGGCTGAAGGGGGCGATGCCAAGAGCCCACACCACCCCAGAGCCATAGGAATACACCATCTGGTAGTGGATGCTGTCACTAAGAAAGGAAAGAGAGGACAGGGCCACCAACTTAGCTGCAGACTTGAGCCTTCGCAGGGGCTTCCATCCAAGCTGCCATTTCCTAGTGAGATGTCATGAGACCCCCATAATAGTTTGTTTGGCTCACACAGCCTTTGCTTTTAGGTTCTTTGCTATGCAGTGATAGGGATCAAGCCCAAGGCCTCCTGAATGCAAGGCAATACTCCACTACTGAGCCCCACCCCTGGACAGATGTGGCATGGCACCACACCAATTGTCTGACTAAGGCTGTGGAGATAGGCTAGGCACACTGTGGTTCCCCAGTAGTCTATAGGCTAGATTCATGGATGATTTGTTCAGAAATAGAGTGCATATGCCTGCCCTCCCTCTCCCTCAACCCCTCACCTTCCAGCAAGGCTAAGAATCAAATGCAGGACCTTGTACATGCCACGTAGACTCTGTACCACTGGTCTGGTCCATATCTCCCTCCACCTTAACGTTTGCAATTTAACTTTTGATCCTTACCCTCAACTTTTTGGGAAATAGTCGCAAGTGGCTGAAGCCAACCCTTGTCTTCCTACTCCTTCCTAGCTTTCATGCTTCCAACCCCCAGGGCTGGAAACCACCGTGAGTCTCCATCAGCCCCTCCCTGTCACTCTGAGACTCACCACGAAGATCTCCAGAGTAATGTGCGGTAGCAGTTGAAAGGCCCAGAGCACTGTGTATGAGCAGGAGAAGCTCCTTGTGACAGCTCTAGTCCCTGGGTTTGAATTTCCTCTGCCTACCAAGTACACTCCAAGTATGTAAGCACAGCCTTTCCACTCAGGCCCACATGAGGAGTACACTGCTCCCATGTGATGCCAATAGGAGGGCATCTGGCCAAGCACCATCATGGAGATGGAGAGTACCGTGGGGGTTGGGACAAGACAGTCATCACTTGGGAAGAGACCCTTACCTTTCTGGAAGATGTTCCACCCACTTCAGGTGCCCACTGGAGAGGTGATGGAGGGTGAGAGTTGTCTTCTTCAGAACTGCAACATACCTCACTGACTCCTGCAGGCCCACCAGCCCAAGTGCCTGGAAACTAAGCACAGGCATGAGTGAGGGCCTTCAGCTGGAATGGCTGCTCCACTGCGGCCACTGCTCTTGTTGGGTCAGGAAACAAATACTCCCAGATGCCAGTGCTGGTTCTGCCTCATCTTACCTCTACCAACTTGAGACTCCGCCCTGCCTAAGAACCATTTAGGCACAGTGCCCTCAAGCCCCCAAATCTTCTTCTTGAGTTACTCCTTCCTTTCCCTGGAATTTCACATGACTCAGGAAAACCCTCTAGCAAGCTGCCATTAGGAAAGGCTACATTTTTAGGCTTATGACTATGTCCATAACTGAGCAAGAACTTGATGACAGAGCTGTTCTACAGGGACAATGTTCTCATCACCTGGGATATACCAAGTGCTAGTAACCAAGTGAACTGCTACTATAAGATGCGTAAGATAAAGCCAACAAGCACATAAATTAATCTCAACAAGGATGAGGCAGTGGTCCAAGCTGTTCAATAACAGAGAACTAAAATATGGAGCTTTAGGCATGGTGATACAGCTCTGCAATCCCCAGCCCTTGCAAGGCAGAGGCAGGAACATCAGAAGTTCAAGGCCAGGACTGTGAAGGTGGCTTGGCAGGTAAAGGCACTTGCTGAGCAAGGCTGGCAACCCTAGTTCAATCCCCAGAAAAGGTAGAAAGAGAGAACTGACTCCATGAAGTTGTTCACTAACCTCTCTCTACGTGTGCACTGTGGTGTGCACATCCCTCCCCACACACATCATCCAGACACATGCACACGCGCACACACACGCACACCACAATGTCAGCATCATCTGCATAGCTACTTCCAGGGCAGCCTCAAAGTAGACACAAGACTTGTCTCAAAGATAACAAACACAAGAACATGGAAAGTACTCGAAGCTCATGTATTAAGGTAAGATTGGGACCGTGTTCAAGAACAGAATAAACAGAGCTGTTCATCTAATAGACTAAACACTGTATCTAGCACAGAGCTGTTCATCTAATAGCTACTCAATTAACAAAATCCACCAATTCATAGAAAGTCTCATTTTCAAACAACATAGACATCTCAGTAAACAGACGTATATGTGTTATAACCAGCAAATCAAGAATGGGCATCTAAACTAGCTATGGTGACCACATCCTAGAACTCAGGAGGTAAAGCAAGAGGAATCTCTTAGAGTTAAAGACCAGCCTGATCTATGTATTTCCAGGACAGCCAGGGCGGTGTAGAGAGAGCCTGGGAGGAGACACAATCTAGGGCTAGAGAGAAGACTCAATGCTTAAGAACATTGGCTGCTCTTCCAGAGTACCTGAGCTCCATTCTCAGCACCCAGATAGTGGCTGGCAACCATCTGGTAATCACGCGTCAGGAGAGGGATCCAACACCCTCTTGTGGCCTCCACAGGGACTGCACTCATGTGGTCCATAAACATACAAGCAGGCAAAACACTCATACACATAAGAAAAAAATCTCTTAAAAGAACAGCATCTGATATGCCATACCTCTTTGGTGGTTTCAGAGGAAGGAGAAAAAAAAAAGCCCAAAGGCCCTGAGTTGTCCATACACACCCCTTCACTCAGCGCTACTTCTTCCCTACCTGCCACTGTCCAGAGTTATCTCCCAGTTCAGGCCCCCAATGTTCGTCTCCCAAGAACGCATGATGCGCCCTCCATTGGATACAGTGATTGCATCTGGAAGAGACAAAGACCACTGTGACTTCCCATACAAGCTCTGATGTCTCATAGGAGCCATGGGACATGAGCCGAGCTCTAACTTATGGATACAGGCAGGTCTTAAGCGGGCCCCTGCCCTTCACTGTTAGAAGCATCTCATCTCTTTCCTCATCAGACCCTATACAAAGCAAAGAATGAAGCCATGGGAGATGGCGCTGACCCCCACAATGGAGACTGGGGGCCTCTGCTTACCTTGTCCATGGACCAACATGGCATCCACAGCCCCTTCTGCTGTGCCCTTGTCAACATGGCGCCACACTGAGAGAAAAAGAGAACCAGGCATTAGTGTGAGTGATGTAACCCAATAAGACTAGGAAGAGACTAAGATCTTCATTTATATAGCATTATCCAACTTTAATTAGGGAGCAAGGGATATTACTAAGAGCTACGGTCTAGACCCACTCACAGAAGAATGAGGGGGGAGGGGCTCAAAAGATATTGCTTTTCTCATTCAGACTCTCTGCCTCTCTGGTCCACTACCACCCCATGAAGCATATAAAGGAACAAAAATAAGATCAAAAAAAAATCCAGCTAGAGAGATGGCTTAGTGGTTAAGAGTACTGTCTGCTCTTCCAGAAGACTTGGTTCAAGTCCCAATACCCACATGGCAGCTTGCAATTGTCTGTAACCCCAATTCCAGAAAATCTGACACCCACACACCAACACACATACAGGTCAAACACCAAATAAACATAAAATAAAAACTGAAAAATTAACAAGATCTACCCAGTTCATAAGAGTTTATTAATTCTCTTTTCACAATCTAAAGTCCTCCAAACAATTCCAGTAGCAGGGGTAACTCAAAGGTAGTCATCCAAGCCTTTATTGCAAAACAGGATAGAATGTAGCCTTTGCAGTGTTATCTTACAGGATAGAATGTAGCCTTTGCAGTGTTATCTTAGTTAAGGACCACATCACAAAGGCCAGTGACACAAATATACATATTGAAAGATAAGACTGGAGAAGAGCAAAAAGGAAAGCCTTAGGCTACTCGGGTTCACTTCAGTTCCCCTCCAGCCTCCACAGTTCACTCACAGATCTCTCCAGTACGAGAATTTAAGGCTGCAATCACATTCTTCTCTGTGGCCACAACCAACTTCTTAGATCCAGGGGAGAATTCCAAGGAGGCAAACTTGAGCTTCCCAACATACTGCTGTCTCCTGAGGAAGAGGGCAGGGGAACATCAGGGCAAAGTCATCCCCACAAAGAGACATATTGCTGGGGTCAATCTCCCTCGTCATCCGCAAGAAATGTTCGCAAATGAAGAGCTCTGACCATACCCAAGACTTCCGTGTAATGCGTTCAAAAGCAAAAGGAGATAGGAGGGATTTACGACCAAATTGCTGAAAGATAGCAACAGTCTTCCAGCTAAATTAATACCTCTCAAGCAACATCCCAAACAGTGCTCAGCCTGATTAACCTAGCTGCACCAGACTTCCAGGTACACAGGCTGCAATGTTAAAATACTGCTATCTGGAGCACACTGAGCAAACACAGCATTTAGACTGTATCTCTCATTTAGACCACTGTGTTACTTAGTCTACTTTGATTTAAAGAGGCTAAGTTGTTAGCACAGTCAAGTTTAGACTCAGTAATTTCTATGTA
Organism: Phyllotis vaccarum; assembly: GCA_033318265.1. NCBI lineage: Eukaryota > Metazoa > Chordata > Mammalia > Rodentia > Cricetidae > Phyllotis > Phyllotis vaccarum. The sequence goes on along the minus strand of JARWLC010000003.1, from coordinate 54,117,997 downwards.
TATTTTCATCTGACTTTATTCCGGCTGTGTAGCCACCAAACAACCCTACCAAGAGTGGAAGGCAAATGTTATGGCTTTCATTTTACAGATGAGGAAACCAAAGTCCAGAAAGTCCAGGGCCCAAAAGGAAGACTTTTTAAAAACACTATTGTTCGCTGTAGGTCGGTTTCTCCAGGAGCATGCAACAGTTAAGCAAGCCAAATATTGGTCCAAACTGAAGCAGGCCGGACGGAAAGGGGAGATGAGTGAATGAATGTCTGGTTGATACGTTTGGAGAGGACACTGTCCAGAGTGTCCTCTCAGAGGTTAAAAAAGAGAGAGCTCACTCTAGAAACTGTAAGGCAGGAGAGCTAAGAGACAACAGCTAGTTCCCGGAGAATGAAACTTCACTGTCAGGTCACAAACGTGACAGCCACAGAATCGGATATGACCTCTGACCAAAACCCTAAAGCATGCGTGGATGGCAGGACGGGATCCACTGCAATGCAATCAAACACAGTCATATACGGATCTGAAAGACACTGGTGTTTCCATTCTGCACAGAGTGCATTTATTCATTTAACTCTCCCTTAAAGGCCCTACTGTGAATTATAAAGTCGGTCCTGCAGCATGGCAATCTCCCTCTTGCTAACAGGAGGGAGACAGATGCTAGGAAAGCAGACGCCTACTTCCTGCAGAAGCGTCACCCATACGCACCAGTCAAACTTGCCCACTTGGTCTTCATAGACCGCGGCCGCAGGGATAAGCAGCGTAGCCCAGAGCCAGAAGCCGGACGTCAAAGGGGCCACCATGATTGAAGCCAAAACGCCGTCCGCCGCCATCCCGGCATGCCCTGGCCCTCAAGCCCCTCCCTACACCGAACCATAGAGAGGAGGCGGTGAGCGAGACACTTGGAACCCTCAGGGCTCGGGAGCCGCCAGGATTGGAGAGATTAGAGGGGTTGAAGAGATCTGGAACCTAGGCCGAGAGGTGACCTTCCAGGCACGGGGCAGAGTGCAAACGGGGAGACACAGCTCGCCTCAATTCGGGTCAGGCACACGCGAGGGGCAGCCCCGAGCGCCGTCCCAGAAGCCCCCGCGCTTCTCGGGTCCTGACGGACCGCCCGGTCTTCCGCCGCACGTGTGTTCAGAACGATGCCAAAATCCAAGCGAGAAAAGAAAGGTGGGTTCGGGGGGCTTTCGTCACGGGGTGGCGGGTTGACATCGGAAGGTCACAAGGAGAGCTGGAGTCTGGGCCAGGCCGACAGGCAGTTCCCGAGACAGAGTCTTGGATCCCGGGCTCGTCTCGAACTCGCCAGCGAGCATAGTCTTAAACTGCTGATCCTACCTCGCGATTATTGGAATTACAGGCATGCACCACTAAACCTAGTTTATGCGGAGCTAGGTATGGAGCACTGTCCATGCCTGCTAGGCAAGCAATACCAGCTGAGCACTGCACTACACCCCCTGCCGCGCGCGTGCGTCTGAGACTGGATCTCGCGTGGTAGCTCACTTGTTGTGTATACAAGGATGGTCCCAAACTCAAGTGTTTCGCATCACGTCATCTTCAGAATGAAGGGATTTTACAAGCATGCATCATCATACCTGATTTCAGCTGGTGCTTTTTTTTTCCCTTTGTTTTTTTAATGCTGGGGCCTTGAACTCTCCTTCTGCCTTAGTCCAAAATTCCAACTTGGGCCATGACATCCAGCTAGAGGACTGGCACTTTTGTGGGTGTTAGAAGACGAGGCAGTTGAGCAAAAAGAGTCTGGTTTTATCAAGCTCACTGCTTTAGTCGAGGTGTTTATGTGTACGTGTGTAGTCTATATCCCTGTCAAACATGTATAGTTTGTTTGGTAGTAACAGTCAGGTATGGAGAAGGTGGAAATGATACTCTTTTGTATAATGTTGTCAAGATAGGCTGTGGTGAGATAACAAACAAAACCCCCGGGGGAAAGTAAGCAACCTGAACAGTAGTCAGAGGGAAAGTTGTTCTGAATAGAGGAATACAGAGTGAGAGGAGTCTGTAGTTGACATACTGTGGGACAAGAGGTAAATGTGGCTGTGGTGGAGTGAACAAATTAGGATTGAGGGGAAAAGACCTGGTCTTTGATGTGGCTTGATGTTAAAAGGGCATTTTTGACTGCACCACATGAGAGCAGAGAGGGCAGGAGCATAGACAGGATCCACCTGGAGAATGCTAAATTGGACAAAAATCCTAGCAATGGAGAGTCTGGGGAATGGCTGGCACAGTGTGGTTGCCACTGACTATGGGCATTGTAAAGACAGACTGTGGTCCCAAGTCGAGTAGATAAAAGGCCATATTACCTGCTGGGGACACCCAGAGCTTTGTAGCTGATCTAGTAAATTCTTATGGAGTCATTTGGTTTTGTGGAGGGGGCCCTGGTCAGATTTAGTGACTCTTCAGCAAGTGAGAGAGTTAGGGCCTCAGTTATTTTTCAGACAAGGTTCTTGTGCACCCCTCCCCCCATCTCTAGCATTATTTTATCTTTAGCTCCAGATACAAAAGTGAGGTACAGGTGTGTAGTAGAATAGAAAAGATGTGGTCGGTACATACAGTAATCCCAGCACTTGGTAAGCGGAAACAAGGGAATATATCTTGAGTTCAAGGCCAGCCCAAGCAGCCTTGTAGTAAGGTCCTGTCTTTAAAAAAGGAGAAATTGTCACTATCATCCCATAGCTGAGCCTAGCATTGATGGCCTGTGTACCGTGCTCTAGCAGGAAAGAGTCCTGCCTCAGCCAGCATGTCAGGGCTGCCACTGGGAGTACTCTGTCCACAGGACTGAACCACACTGCGATAAATCTAGCAGTCTGCCAGGGAACTAAGGGCACCTGGTTTGTGCTCCATTATTTATTTGGGGATCTCTGGGTCTAAGAAAGTTAGGTAAGCTTTGAATGCCAGAAGTGACAGGACCCATTGCTGCCTCCTTCACACTGGCTTAGTTCAGCCTCCAAAGGACGAAGCCAAATTAACCTTGGAAGCATCAGGTTCATCACTCACCACCATCTCCTCTTCCTGGTTTTAGTCTCCTTAACAAAAACTGCCAAGAAAGGCTTGGAACTGAAGCAGAGCCTGATAGAAGAGGTAAGCGCGTGTTCCTTCATTCTTCTAGAGCGTGCTTCCTCGATAGGGCCGGGGTAGGACGGGGGGGGGGGGGGGGGGGGGGGGGGGGGGGGGGCGGTTAAAACATGCAGCAGCAGCACTGCTACCACTGAAACCTCCACTCAGTTTCCCAGCTCTGCTGAGCTCTGTGTGCCTCCCATGCCAGTAAATGTCTTGTCCATACAACTCCCCACCCCATCCCCAAAGTATCCCTATGACCCAGGACCAGGTGGTGCTGCTGCTGACTTTGCACTCTGGGTAACCAGAGCTTATTAGTGAGTTTGTAATGCTGCCCTGTGTCAGAAGGCTGGAAATCACCAGGTGTGGTGACTGTGGCCATCTACCTGCAACTGTCCTGCTAGCCCTGTGCTGAGGGCTAGGGGAAGCCTAGTCTCCTGGTGCATGAATGACCTGGAAGTGGAGCTTCACCACAGAGAGGCTTCACCCAGCAGCCTGGGTGGGACAGTGTGGGTGAGGCATCTCCCCCTGTTTATTAAAATGATAGGCTCCTGTTGTTTTGACTTAGCAGGGTACACATTTCTAGATTAACTGTAAGTAGAAAAAGGAAAATGTTGGCCGTAGAAGACAATAAGGTGTGAGTTCCTACTCACCTCCTGATAACCTTGGTGTCAATCATGTCAATGGGAGACAACCAGATTAAAGGTCTATAGGTGATTCTCTTAGCACAAGGTCAAAGGTAGCCCATGCTGCCCCTTCAACTCCAGTGCCTCATGAATTGTCCCACAGCTTCGAAAATGTGTGGACACTTACAAGTACCTCTTCATCTTCTCTGTGGCCAACATGAGGAACAGCAAGCTGAAGGACATCCGGAATGCCTGGAAGCACAGCCGGTGAGTGGGCAGAGGGAAGAGGACAGGACACCAAGCAGGAGGGCTAAGCTGCCCCACCAGAGCACAGCAGCAGGGCTGACCCTTGGGCTTTGCAGCTCAAGTACTGAAGGTACCATTTGTGTTAGAGATGGGCTTTTCCTATGCTGCCAAGCAGTGGAACTTGGTGATCACTTGGGATGTTTCAAGGCTGGTAATTTTGGAAAAATGGCCCCTGGGGTCTGGTTTACTAGTTTACTAAAAGGGTCTTTTGTGCAACTACAAACTGACCCCAAAGCAGGCTGCAGGGTCTGAGTTGCAGTACTTGATCAGATGACTCTGGTGTCAGTCTGCTGTTGTACCAATTCTACTGGGGACTGTTTAACAATTCTCTCCCTGCGGCCAGACATGATGGTTGCTGACTCAAACTAGTAGCAAGATCAGGTTCTGTGGATAAGATTGAAAACAGTAATCCTTGGGACATGTGTGGGCTGCACAGAGAGCAGAGCCCCTGACCACATCTCTTGCCTGGTTTGGGGCTCACTGGACTCTTGGGCACTGGCTCACAGCCCCCTGTTTCTTGATAGGATGTTTTTTGGGAAAAACAAGGTGATGATGGTGGCCTTGGGTCGAAGCCCATCTGATGAATACAAAGACAACCTGCACCAGGTAGGTCATTGGCCCTCAGTGAGGCACAAGCTCAGCTGCCTCATCTCTTCTGCTCTTCCCCTTGGCTTTGTGACTCCAGCGGGTCCAGGAAAGCCAAGCAAAGTTTAAATCTGTGTTAATCTGCAGAGCTGGGGCAGTTTTCCCACTATGTCCTCCTGTCCTGCTTATAGGAAAGTTTTATGTGACGGGTGTCCCAGTAATGCTCACTTTCATTTTTCAGGTGAGCAAGAAGTTGAGGGGTGAAGTTGGGCTCCTCTTTACCAACCGCACAAAGGAGGAGGTGAACGAGTGAGTCTCTGAGGGATGGAGGGAGAGAAGCTGGGGGTCGGGAAAGATGAAAGGCTGATCCTGGGGCTAACACTGAATTGGGGCTGGCTCCAGCAAACCGTTACTGAAACCAGGGTTCTTGCATTCTGTCTGGTATGCTCTCCCACTGGCTGCCCGTCCACAGCCAAGATGGATAGGGACAGGAGGCCCCATATCATGTGTACTCAAAAGGAAAGCCAGACTTCAACTGGATGGTGGCATAACCAGGAACCTTCCCCTCACCTTCTCTTTTTTAGGTGGTTTACAAAATATACAGAAATGGATTTTGCTCGAGCTGGGAACAAAGCAACTCTAACTGTGAACCTGGATCCAGGGCCCCTGAATCAGTTCCCTCATTCCATGGAGCCTCAGCTGAGGCAGCTGGGCCTGCCCACTGCCCTCAAAAAAGGTAGGTGGCATAGTGTTAAGAGTAGTGACCTGTAGTAATAAGTTTCTGTGTCCCACCCATCCAATCCTGAAGCCATTTAGTCCCAGATAATCACATAAAATCTTATGTTAAGTTCAAGCTGTTTGGTCTATGGCTCAGGCTTATTACTTGCTAACTCTTACTCTTAAACTGACCCATGATTCTTATCTGTTTAGCTATGCGGCTCGGTACCTTTTCTCAGAGCAGCGTTCTCATCTTTCCTCTGCATCTGCTGGCATCTCTCTCTGCTCTTCTGCTTCCCAGGATTCTCCTTGTCTGCTAGCCCACCTCTACTTCCTGTCTAGTGACTACCAATCAGCATTTTATTAAACCAGTAGGAGTGACAAGTAATGATAGTGTAAAAAGCGTAGTCCCACAGATACTGGCTTGACTGTCTCCCGGCACCGGCTACTCACATGATACCAAAGTCATAAGTAGCTTCTAGAAAATGAAGAAAGGAAGGAGCCGGCAGTGATGGGGCAAGCTTTTAATCCTAGATTCATGAGTCAGAGGCAAGTGGCTCTCTGAGTTTGAGGACAGTCTGGCCCACAGAGAAGAGTTGTTGGACACCCAAGACTACAGAGAGAAACCTTGTCTCAATAAATGAATGAATATATGTGAAGAAGAAAAAGGAAAGCAGAAGGTATAGGAAGTCCAGAAGTAAAGTCAGCTCAAGACCATTCTCCAGGCTCTCCTGTAAAGGCAGAGCTGCGCACACACCTCCTGTGGGTGCCAAATGCTCCCTAGCACTGAGCTCTGGAGGCAAGTGCCATGTGAGCCTCTGCTGAGAGTAACTTGGGGCTGCCCTCCCACAGGTGTGGTGACCTTGCTGTCTGACTATGAGGTATGCAAGGAGGGTGATGTGCTGACTCCTGAGCAGGCCCGTGTCTTGGTGAGTCTGGGTCTGCGACCTGGGGGAAATGCCAGTGGTTGTCATTACCCTTCAGCAGGACATGACTCACAGCTGTGCCTCCTTACTCTGCTTCTCCCACCTGTTACAGAAGCTCTTTGGGTATGAGATGGCTGAATTCAAAGTGACCGTCAAATATATGTGGGATGCCCAGTCAGGACGATTCCAGCAGATGGAGGATGACCTGCCTGAGAGTGCACCTGAGTCTGAGGGAGAGTCCGAGGAAGCAGATGACAGCTGACTCTAGGATATGAGACTAAGGCTTCTAGCAAGTTCTTTGTCTCCAGTGGACAACCAGGACTGCTGTCACCCCTCTGGAGGGAGCAGCTATTTATTTTGCTATGGAAAAAGACGAGGGAGGTTGTTGAGGTGGCAATTTGTTTCTGCAAAGAATAAAATTTTGTTTACAGGGTTTTTCCTGTAGACAGCATTAGACTTTTTCTAGGAAAAAGGCCTTCAGCTTTATGCTTCTGTTTGGGACCTGCACATCCCAGTTCCATGGCAGCACAACACCGCAGAGAGCTGATTGCGGATCCCAGAGGTGGGTGTCCTCTCCAGCCCTTTGTCTGGAATGGATTGGCTGAGGAGAGTTTAGTACCTGGAAACTTCATCACGTAAACACTCACAGTCACACAAACTAGGGCTAAGACTGGCATACCAAGAACAAGGTTCTGTTCCTGGGGCGGGGCGGGGCGGGGCGGGGGGGGGGGGCACTGCTGAAGTCAGGAGGAAGGGCTTTTATTGACTCATTGAGTCAGACTGTAACATAGGCTGCTCTTGTTGCAGCGATCCTCGGCCTCTGCCCCTCCAGGAATACACCTGTGCTAGCACACCTGCCTGTGTGGGCCGGCCGCACAGGAGTGGTAAAGTGTGTGCCTGCTGTGCATAAGGCCCCGGGTTCCTTCCCTAGCAGCCCACAGAGACTGATGCGAGTTGCTGGGCCTGTAGACCCATTGCTATTTTCTGACATCTCACAGGTCAAATGAACTCCAGATAAGCGCTACCAATTAAGAGTGTTTCCCCATCTGCTAGGACCATAGACCTGGAGATTTCAATGTACACCTAAGAAAAAATTCCCCCTTAAAATTCCTTAACTTTATCTTCTGCCCATTAATATACATACATTTGTTCCAGCAACTTTCTAATTAGTTAAAGGCAACAGACAGTTCCATCTACTGCCTGAATGTCTCTAGCCCCAGAGAGTCCTACAGAGCATGGACAAGTGAAGCAGTCTGCTCTTCCTAGACATGGTCAACATTGCAGCCTTTTGGGTCCCCAACAATGTCCCTGTGTCAGCAGGAAGTAGTCATGGAGGATTTCCACACCCCTTGTCAACTATTTGTTATCAACAAGAAGACTGGGATGTTAAGCATGCCCAGGACAGGAGAGAGGTGTCTGTTCATCACATCAAAGCTGGAACTAATTGGCTGCAGGGTTGTCCCAGCTTCCCTCAGTCCCTGCCTGATACGGGGTATGGCTTCACACACCCCTCCCTCTAAAACTCTCCAGCGGGGGGGGGGGGGGGGGGGGGGGGGGGGGGGGATCCGGGACACGACACGACACTGCTCTTAAAAATTGGTCTGTTACTAATTGTATAAATTCTGCCCAAGACCCTGTATATTGTAATCAGACAGTCTCTATGTACTTTGCCAGTTCATTCAGTATGAGGATCTTGCCATGTGAATATTGAAACAAATTGCTGCTGCCTTATCATGGCCAAAATGGTTTATTGATTGCTTTGGTTACAAGTTAAAGAGAGGCCTGAGGAGTTGGCTAGGTGAGAAGTGGCTGTGGTTTCTTTCTCTGTCTCTGATATTTCAGTTTTTCTTCAATATCTAGTTCCAGGTTTTTATTATAAGACTAAATAGAACTCATGCAATAAATAGAGCTGCTAATTCTTTTTCATATATCAAAATTTGTGTTTGTGATTCATTTAAGATTCCTTATAAGATTATTTTTCAAGATAAGTAATAAAGTAATTGGCCCTTTACAAATGCACAATGCAGCCTGCCAGTGAAAGAGCTGACTGGGAAGAATACCTTGCTTGCCCACGTGGTTAATCTGTAACGGGTTCTTGATTTTCACCTGTAATATGTAAAATATTTGATCTCTTAAGGGATAAGGAAAACACATTTTTTATTTTATTCATTGCAATCATGCATTTGAGAAACAGCATAATCACATGATTTTTATATTGTCTGGAAGATTTTGCCAGGGTAAGCTGTGATGGAGAGAGCAGAGATACGGTAAAAGTTAAAATGGACTAGAAGGAAAACGAAGACTGGGAAGGGATTCTCTGGGAGAAGAACAGAAAATGCAAAAGAGGAATGATGTGGAATTACTATGTGCTCTGAATAAAGGACTGTTTTGGCCATGGCAGGCACCGTAGAAGTAGGTGTGGAAATCAAAGCATAGGTAAGAGTGGAGTCAGATGTGAAGATGTAATAGGTGAGCCATGGGCCATGTGGCATTACAGATTAATGGGAATGGGTTGAACTAAGATGAAATAGCTAACTAGCAATGTGCCTGAGCCATAAGCCAAGCAGGATGTAATTAATACAAACATCTGAGTCTTTGGAGGAAAAGCGGCTGCAGGCAGGTCCAAACAGTGCAGAAGTCCGCACCAGAGATTTCCATGTTATAGAATGAAGAAAAGATCTGAAGGAAACCTTCAAGAGTGTGTCATTTCCCCTAACCCTCTTCTGACAGAAAAGTCTAGTGAGCACCTACCCTGACTCTGGCCTCCCTTTGAGCCCTGCCCTGCTAGAGGCTGGTCCCACAAGCAGCAATCCTGTGGCTGTCATCCAGGATCCTAATGTCTCCCTCGGGGAGGGAGGGCAAAGGCAGTGACTATCAGGGCTCAGGAGTCCAATGAAAAGCAAAGGGCTAACTCATCAATTCAGCAATGAGGAAAGCCTTATATACCCTCCCAAGACCCAGGCTTCATCCTGATCCAGTGATGTCACCTCTCATTGGCTGCACAGCATTAAGACCTGACATAACCTGTTGCTAGGCCCTCAGGCACTCAGGTTGGCTCAAAAGGAGGTACTTCATGTGCATGCCTAGGCAACTGGCTTGAGCCAATTTCCTCCATCCTATGGGCCTATCTTACTACATATTCATACCTTTATTTTAATGTGTGGGTGCTCAGTCAGAGCTGGGGTTCTTTGTTCTAGCCTTGTTAACTCAACCTCAGGGGGCTCAGTATCTGGACTGTGCCTGACTTTGGCTTGCCACATAAGCTCTTGTCATTGACTACCAGCCCTCCAAGAGCAGAAGGCATCAGATAGCTTTTAAAGTTGTAATAGTTCATGCCTGTAATCCCAGTGCCTCAGCATCAAAAGTTTGAGGTCAAACCAGACATAACACACTCCATTAGTTCACTCCTGGGGAGGCAGGAGCAGGTGGGTCTCTGAATTGGAGGTCAGTTTAATAGCCATTAAAGCCAACCATTTAAACAAGAAATAACCAGTTTTAATGCCAGTCTATACTATTGTAAATGGCTGGAATAAAGAAGACCCCAGACCCAGATTTCTTGCAAGACAAAAAGAAAAAGTTTAATAATTACACCCGGGGGTGGGCTCGAGGCAGAAAGAGGCAGCCAAGAGCCCTGAATGCTTTCAGGGTAGAGTTCTTATACTGCACTCTGGGTAGGAGGTGGGGAGTACATCTGGGCTTGTGAGACAGGGTGGTTGCAAAGGAATGTTTGCAGTTCTCTCGGGTGGTCCTGCCAGAGCAATTACGTGCGGAGATGTAAGTTCAGAAGGTCAGGCTGACCAGGTGTGTCCCAAGAAGGAAGCAGGAAGCATGTCCCATGGGCAGCGAGGTAAGCAACCATAAGCCCTGTGAACAAAGCTTTATCTGAGAGTTCTGAGAGTCTGAGTCTTGAGCAAACAGCCATCTGATCAATTATCCATCACACAGGGAGTCCGAGAGCCTGAGTCGAGCAAACAGCCATCTGCTCAGCTGTCCGTCACACAGGGAGTTTCAATTGTATGTCACACAGGGACCGAAACTCCGTCAGCCTTGGCTAGTTTCGAGGACCTCAGGAAGGGGTAAGGGGGTTTTGGACAATTCAGGTGGGAAAGAGTCAAACAGGATTTTTCTGTTATTTCATTATGAGACTGAAAAAAAGTCAGGCGTGGTATATATACACCAGCAATTGGGAGCTAGAGATAAGGAGATCTGATATGTAGCAAATTCTAGACCAGCCTAACTATACAACAGCGCCTCACTCAAAAATAAAAGACCACTTAGATGGCCAAGCAGGTAGAAGGGCTTACCACCAAGCATGACAAAACATTGCTTAATATTCCCCCACCCCTTCTAATATACTTTGGTCTACAGTAAAGGAGGCTGCAGTGCTCTGTGGTGGGGATAGAGGCCTGTGGTGGCCAGCTCTCGCTGTGGTACTCAGCAAGGAGGCATGGGAGATGGAGGGATGTCCAGGCATCCATGTTAGCCCAGTGGACGATGGGGCCACAGCCGGCTGCCTCTGTACTGCAGCACAGGCCAAGCCAAGGGCACCTGGAGCTCCACATGTGTAGCCAGGCCTGAGGGTGTGAGTCCCTTGCAACCATGGTAGCAGCAGCAGAAGCCCCAGAGGGTGTCATGAGCCAGAAAGGATGTCAAAGTTGCTGTGCTGGCCCAACAGCAGCCCAGAGAGGGATTCCAGGGAAAGCCTTCAGCCCTCAGGGACAGGAGGCAAGCTGCCTGAAAAGGGTACCCATGTAAGAGAAATTGGCTGACTGGAAGCAGGGCATGGGTTGCCTGAATAACAACAGCCCTGCTGAAAGCAGGGATTCAGCTGCACAGCCAGGGAGAGAGAGGCTGTCTCAATATCTCTGTCCCATGCTGGACGCCAGATGAAGAGTTTATCTAAATTTTTTATTATTAATAAAATCTCAGGAGTTAAATATGGAGTAAAAACCTGATTGATAAGCAGCAGAAAAGTGACCAGGGATCTTCTCTATCTCTCCTTTCCTGATCCAAAAGCCCAAAATCTTTCTAAACCCCCCTCTACTACATCCTGTTTCTCTCTCTATGTATCCCAGGTCCTCCAAAACCTCTATGGCTTTCTGGTCAGCTAGTCACTAACTCCACCTCCTGATTTTAAATCAGGGTTAAAATCTATGAACAGTTAACAGTGTCGCTATAGAATCATCTCGAAACACTGAGAATCTGAAGAGGCCTTGGCCCTGCCTCCTGCTGTGCTGAGCTGAGCCTGAGGAAGCCTAGGTTGACCAGGTGACCTTTCAGTTTCTTGTTGCCTATACTCTGCATGCAGGATGGTGTTAATGCCAGCATCACAGAACAGGCTTCCCTGAGCTAAGACCTACAGATTGGAACATAGACACACGCCGGTCACTCTTGAACCAAGAATGCCGTTCATTGAAGCTCTGGGAAAGTGGGTGTTGCCTTTTGACCTAGAGTAATCACTGCAGCTCACAAGCAAGGCCTGACCTTAGCCAGCTTCTTTGGCCTCTGCTGACTTCCTCATTCCTAAATAGCAGCACCTGCCTGGGTGTAGTTCCTGATAAAGGAAATGGATCAATGGTTCCTTTAGGCCACTAAACAGTGATAAACCCTGGGGGTTGCAGGCTGACCTCTACAGGATGGTTATGGAAATTACAGCCTGCAAGCTGTGTAAGCTGTGGCTTGCCATAGGTGAATGAATGGTAAGATTTCTATTGGAGCAGACAGCCTCTGTCCACTGTGATGGGACTCCATGGTGGGGAGGAAGGCACACACCTGGTGCCAGAAGGAATCTGGAGGTTTTTCTGACTTGAACACTGGGCCACCATCAAGCCCCACTGCTAGAGGAAAGGTCTCCCAGGGTCTCTACCCTCTGAAGACAAGACACACACCTGCCCCCTTCCACTGGGCCCTCAGTGCAAGAAGCAAGCCATAAGCATTCAAGAGAATAAGGCCACTAGGTCTGCTGCAGCCTGGGCTACAGGCATGACAGATGACAGCTTTATTCACAGGAGGTACTAGGGGAGAGCTCAGCCAGCTCTCACACTGAAGGCAACTGGGTGTAGACCATAGCAAAAAGAAAAAAACCACCAGTGACCTGGATGAGGAGGGAAAGACCAGTTGAATCAGCACAAGGCCCAGACTGGCCAGGGGAGAGCCCAGAATGACAGTCAGCAACCTTTACACTGCCCCCACCCCCCAAGTCAGACCTGGTTTAGCGGAAATAGTTGGGACAATCATGGGCAACCAAGTTCCAGGCTTGGTCAAAGGCCTCCACGACGGCCGGCTCCAGGGGCCCTTCCTCAGTGGCGGCCAAGTTCTGTTCCAATTGCTCCAGACTGGACATGCCCAGAATGACTGCATCTCCATGGGTTCCCTGCACAGAGATACGGATTCCATCACAAATCTGACACCCCATGGCTCCCATCACCCACCCCTTCCTGTCCATCACTTGCTAAGATTTGGGACTGCTAAGATTCTTAAGCCTTGCTTCTAGGAGAAATGACTACTGCCTTCAAACAGCCAAGATCTTCCAAGCTCCTCTGTTCTGCAGGACACTTGGTAAACTCTTAACTTCAGGCTTGACATTTACCAGGTACTAAAGAGGCACCATTACCCCAAAATGCCCACACTGGAGGAAGGGTTTAGGGAGAGAAAGTAAGGACAGCAGACAAAGAGGGACCCTTCTGGAGACACAGAATTGAGCTCTCTCCCCGGGGAGTGCTGGGAGGGATGTAATAAATACATTTTTCTTTTAAATGTACCATTCAGAGTCAAAGCTATGCTTATTTCCTGCAACATGGAGCTGTGTGGGACGTTAGCAAGTAAACCAGCCTCTCTGACCAACTTCTCCATATGAAAATTGAGATCATTAGAGCTGGAGGGATGACTTAACCATTAGAAGCAGTTTCTGCTTTTGAAGAAGGCCTGGACTCGGTGTCCAGCACCCACGTGGCGCTGGCTCACAACCACCTGTAACTACAACTCCAGGGGATGTGCCACCCTCTCCCAGCTCCTGCTGGGCACAAAATGCACATGGTGCTCATCATACAAAACACTCAAACAGACAAAAATAACTAGATTTTTAAAGGAAAAGAATCAAGATGACTGGACCTCACTTAGCTATTGTGACATAGTAAGGCAAGCTAGCACTAACATGCCTCACCACCCTGGGAGAAGCTGAGCCACTTCCATGCCTCCACTTCCCCCCACTCCACCTCACAGTAGAGGCTCAGCAGCCAGGACCTGCGAGACTACCTTGAGCTGTGAGTGGTGGTACATCCATCGCAAGGCGGCAGAGGTCATACTGGGGGTGCTGGTGCCATAGGTGGACTTCAAAGCCTTCTCCACCTGGGCGATGCCCTTGAAATGTTCCTCCTTCCAATACCTGAATGGGTGTGAGAGGGACATGCAAGTCAGTACCTTGGAGATCACTAGGGTGTGACCTAATCCCTGTATCCCTGAGGCGGCCTCTATCCCCAGGCAGAGTTCTGCCCCTTCAACATCATAACACAAAGATCTCCAGGCCCCTCTCCAGGTCAGGGTGTGGGACACAGAGAACAAGAAGCTGGTATTTTAGAAGCTCATCAAACATTAACGATATAACTCCCTAAATGAGGACTCTGAGCTGCCAACAGTACCACACTGTGAGCCCTGGGTCACACAAATACCTGGCCAAAGTCCTGGGCCCCAGTCCAACTTCTGTGGTCTTGGCTGAGGTACTTCCCTTTCTTTCAGTCACTGGTCTGCTTACTGAGGGAGGGAACACTTTCCCAGCTGCCTCTCTCAGTGACTTCACCAGTGGGAGAGCTGATTGGGGTACACTGACCATGGTGAAGGTCTTGATTCTCCATAGGAGAGCCCTAGGCTCTGACGGTGTTTAAAAAGTGACTTCAGAACTGCTATTCACAGCAATGGTTTCTACTCCGTTTCTAGACTGTTGGTGGGGAAGGCTGCAGGTACGGGTTCATTGTGGTTGCTTTTTTGTTCTGAGGTACTGAGAATCAAATGCAAGGCATCCTGCACACTCAACAAGAGCTCTACCAGGGAGCAGCACACTCCCTAAAGGAAAGGCTTGAACCAAGCAGGGTACACAATAAGGCCAGCACAGACTGCTCACCATTGCTTTCAATAAAACCTTCGGAAAGCTTGCTCTTAGGCCTTTCCTTCCCAGAGATAAAAACAGCAAATGTATCATCAGTCTATGCTCAGAAATGAACCATGGGGTCACGGAAACTAGGATAACAGAGAGGAAGGGTCTGGGAGTTTCAAACAGTGGCTGGCCATGGTGACACACACATCTAATCCCACATCTCAGGAGGCCGAGGCAGAAACCTCACAAGCTGTAGACTTGCCTGGGCCCAAACCATACTTCAAAAAGGAACGTCACTAGAAAAAAGAGTTCAGTGGTTGAAATATATATATATTTGTAGTGCTGGGAATTAAAGCCAAGTCTTTGAGTATTCCATCCCCAAACTATAGGCAGCACTTACCACTGTAACCTTTGACCACTGATTTCCCAGTCAGATCAAATTTTTAGATACTTAAAATTTGGAGCAGAGTGTGGTGACAGACACTTGTAGTTCTAGTCTTTGGCCAGGTGGAGGTGGCTCACCCATAATCCTAGCACCAAGGAGGCAGATCTTTGAGATCAGGCCAGCCTGGTCTAAAGAGTTAGTTCAGTCAGGGCTACACAGCGAAAACCTGTCCTGGGAACAGAACAAAATCCCTAGCTCTTTGGCTGTGGAAGCAGGAGACTCATCGTCAGCTCCAAAGCAAATCTGAGGCCGGAACAAGATACACAAGATGGTGACTCAAACTAAAACCAAAATAATCAACTAAAGGGCAGAGGGGGAAGGAGGTTGCCCCCCAAATCATCTGCCTACGAATACTTGAAACAATGATGGCAATTTTACTACTGAGATGTCACAAGACTTAGGCTCATTGGGTCAGAACCAAGCTCCAGCCAGGCTCTCCCAAGTCTGTCTGTGCCTGTCCTCTCACTGTGGGCGGTGGAAGAGATTTTTCCAAGAATGACACATAGTAACAAAAGTACAGACAGCTAGAGATCCACACTACAATCCAAGCGCATCCCTCACATGCCCAGGACAGTGAACACCCAGTCTTAGTTAGGTCTGAATACCCGGGAAGGGCTGGTTCCCAAGAAAGCAACCTCAAGAATCCTCCCTCACACTAAGGAAATCTATAGCACATTTTCCCGAGACACAGCCCCAAACACAGCTCACCGATTCATGTACATCTGAGAAAATTGATGCCCAAAGAATCGGCTCTCAGGATGCTTTTCGTCCTTGTCCTGGTATTTATATCTGCCAGTCAGAAGCCCCCCTGCAGGAAAATGGCAGTCAGAACCTGGCTCAGATCCCTCCAAGAGATAGCCAAGTCGTTCCCCGCGAGGAACTGGAGAACAGGAAGGAACCTGAAAAGAGGGGACCCAGGCACCCTTTCTCTAAGCTCCCACTTCCTAGGGCTTCACTGAGCATCCAACAGAGCATCGGTAAGTAAATATTTGTCAGGCACGCCCACCCACACTTCCACAGGGCCAGTCCCCATGGCAGTCCATACCAGCCAAAGGGTTGAAGGCATAGAACCTCATTCCAAAGTGTCTGAGGCAGGGGAGGAGCTCCTTCTCCACCTGACGGGTGGTGGCGTTGTACATGCCCTGCAGGGAGGCAGTTGAAGTGGGGGACATGTCAAGAGACCCCAAATTACCTTCCTAAGTGCCTCAGTTCAGTCCTTAACAATCCTAGACCTCACACCCAGGGCATTCACATAGCGCCGGTGGCAGGTGTCACATTATGCTCAAAGATCAAGGACCAGTGGAGCCTTGGACCCCAAAGTCTGGACGGCCCTGGCACACCACATTCCCCCCTCACCTGGTACACGGTTGGCAGGATCCAGCCATTCTTCTTGCAGAGGGTACAGATCTCAGCCACTTCCCAGGAGGCATAGTTGGACAGGCCAAGCTCCACAAATTTGCCCTGTAAGGGAGAGACTCCATCACAGCCCAGCTCCATCCAGGAGACCAGGAAGGGGAGACTGACTGGGTGGGGAGCCTGGAGTGAGGTCTGTGCTGGCTCTGCTGTGTGTTCCCAGCACTCTCTCCTAGAGGGTCAAGTTGAGAAGGTCAGAGAGCATGTCCCCAGGCTCAGGGGCCACCCTCACCTCCTGATGCAGCTGGTGGCAGGTCTGCAGTGTCTCCTCTATAGGGGTGCTGTGGTCTGGCATGTGTAAATAGAAGAGGTCCACCCTGGGACACTGCAGCCGCTTCAGTGATGTCTCCAGCTGGAACCGGACATCATCAGGCTTCAATGTCTTCCCAAACAATGGACAGGCCTTGGTGGCAATTTTCACTTTCAAGGGAGAAAAATGCAAGTTCAAGTCACTTTATCAAACAGTGTCTATTGGAACAGTTAAGAACAGAACTGGGAAGGACAAGATGGTGCATGTCTCTCATCCCAAGCCTGGAGGGGTGGAGGAAGGAATCAGGAACTCAAGGTCATCCTTGCTTACATAGTACAAATCTAGGCCTATGTGAAACACTACATTGGAAAAACAAGGTCAGCGGAAAGGAGGGATGGAGGGAAGAATGGGAAGGTGGGAGAGAGAGAAAAATAACAAATAAACATGGAGACAAAGACGGATAATTGGGTTGGCATTTCAGCTCTGCCTTGACTAAAGTGGCTGGCTGCTCCTCAATGCTGGCAACAGAAAATGACAATGAGCTTGGGAATGATGACTTAGAGAGACGTCCCAAGGGGTGACAGGCTTAACGGACAGCAGCCATTAAGAGTGGTTAGCATCTTTACCACAATTACTTATTGGGCCCCTGGATGAGCCAAGCCTGGCACTGGGGCTGGCAGAGGCCGAGGATCCTGCCCTTGTGGACTTCACGGAGTACAGAGCCAGTGTTGAGGTAGTGAGGCAAGGAAGGAAGAGCTTGGGGTTGGGGGGGGGGGGCAGAGCAGGGAGTCAGAGGGGGGGAAAGGGGAAGGGGCAGAGCAGGGAGTCCGAGGCTAGCCTGGGGATCATGAAGGAGAATCTCATATGAGGGTCTAGGGTAAGTGAGACGCTAGCAGATGAGGAACCACGTACTCGTCCACAGGTAAGAGAGCTTTAAAAACCGTGAGCAGGAAGGCCCTGGGTGGGAGCCACATCCACCAGTCCAGGTACCAGAGCAAAAGAGAAAAGACAATAGACCAGAAGCATAGATCTGGGATCGTGGGGAGTCTCTGAATGCTTTCAAGTCCAGAGCTCTGCGGTCATCTTACGATGTTTTGAATGGCGACCCTGAATGTAACACGGACGATGGGCAGGTCTGATCGCAGGGTCAGGAATGTGCACACAGTTCTGGGAACAGGGACCATTACCTTTGCAGCCACTGCGGCCCAGCCCGAGCCCCAGGCCTCCCAGAATAGTCTCAGACTGGCCTTCCACATACACGAAGGCCGTATCGATCTCAGTGTGGCCGCGCTTCAGGAAGGCGCGCACCGAAGCCGCGCTGGAGCTCGGGTCCATGCGGCGCCCCATCTCCATGGCACCCAGCACAGTAGCAGGCCGAGCCTGTGACATGATGGCCTCGGTAGAGGTGGTGGAAGGCGAAGGATAAGGGAGGAAGGTAGATCCAGCAGCCTGCAGCTCTAGCCTGTGCAGAGGCACCAAAACTTTAGTAACTGCTGGTGGCCACGCCCACGAGGCGGAGCGATCAGCGGTGGGTCGGGATTGTGCAGGCTGTCGCAAACGACACCCTCACCCTTAGCTCACCCCTCCCTCACCCTTTCTTCACCCTTCGCTCACCCCTCCCTCACCTTTCCCTCACCCCTCCCTGACCCTTCCCTGTCTTTGCCTCACTCCTGAGTCACTCTGGGTCTCTGTCCCCTCCTAGGAGTTTAGGGGGTGGGTGACTTCATGATCTTAATCCCAGCACTCTGCACGCTAAAACGGGAAGATTGCCACAAGTTTTTGTTTTGTTTCTTTTTTTTTTTTTTTTTTAACGAATTAAGTAAAAAGAAATAAATCCAGGTGTGTGCCATGGATCAAGAAATCAAAGTCCACCTTGGCTACCAAAGGCCTTGTCGTAGAAACTAAAACCAACTGCTTCCTAAATGAATTGAGGTTGAGGGCATAGGTCGGTAGTAAACATCTGATAGGTCCTGCCAAGACTGGGGGTCAAAGAGAAGAGGCTGGGAGGCTGGAACTGCTCTCCTCCAGGCTTTTCACCTAAGTGCTTACCAAAAGTGAGTCACCATGATTCAGCAATTTATTCTTCTGGGGTTTTTTTTTTTTTTTTTTTTAATTTAATCATCTGAAATGCTATATTCACACACACAAAAAAACCCATATTCAAGTATTTATTTGTTTTAATTCTACATACATACATACACACAAGTATATATGCATGTATGTATATATATATATTTTTTAAGAATCTGCTCTATCTCAGGTTGGCTTCCCCCATTTAGTTGAGGATGTCCTTGAACTTCTGATTCTTTTGCCTACACCTGCTATGGGCTAGGATGGCAGGTGTGAACAATCTCACCAGGATTATGTGTCCATGGAGCGCTCCACCCACTGAGCCACATATTCAGCCCTAAAGGAGACTTTAGAGTTGTTCAGTTGGAAGGAAATAGCTGAACGGAAACAACCCGAACGTCCCTCAGGGTAGTGAGCAAAGAACTAGGCTGTGAGCTCCCAGTAGCAGATTAATCTCGGTGGTGAAGGAAGCCAGTCTCGGTGGCACATGCCATGGCTCTGCATGTATGACCCTGCTGCAAAGAGAAAGAACAGGACACACAAAGGGACTAGGAGGACTGCAGTGCCAAGCACTGGCTGCTCTTGCAGACGCCCCTGGTGTGATTTCCAGCACTCACAGGGCAGTTCACAACCCTCTGTAACTACAGTTCCTCCTGTGACATAGGCCCCCAGAGCTTAGCACAATGACTCCATGATGGAAATACCATTCCGGCCACAAAACTGAGCCATAGGCAATACTACCTTCCAAAATGGAAACGATCCATCAAGGTCTATAGTTCTAGGGAAGCCCCTAACGATACTCACCTTGCCTTTTGTCTCTGTAATTCCATTTCTGGCTAACTATTCTTGTTAACTGAAGCATGTCATCCTAGAATATGGGTTTTTGGTTTTCTTTTTTTTTCTTTTTAATTCTTCAAAGCTCATCCTGAGAAAGGCTCAGGGCTACACTGGGATTCCCAAATAGCCGGTAGTCACATAGAGACCTTCTATTCACTTAAACACATGTCTGAATAGTCTTCTCTGGTGAGTACCCCACACCAGAAGACATATCATTGGTTACCAAGTTCTTTGGGAGAGCTGTGTTAGGTGATGGGACTGTATCTTGATTTGGGGGGGGGGGGTGCCTCAAGACTGTAGGCCACTGTCAAAGCCTTCAGAGCTGTACACTAAAACAGGTGACCTTGGTGAGTGTGATAGCTCGTGTTTGTGAAGATCGCTTCATGCTGGAGCCTAGGCTGGGCTATCAAGTGAGCTCCAGTCTAGCCTAGGCTACAGTGTTAGACCATACTTGCAAAACAGAGCATAAAAGGAAAATAAAAGATAATTAGAAGGCAGCCGCAGCATGGTGATCCTGTGCTCTATAGGCTAAGGCAGGGCTGAATTGTCACAATTTTAAGATAAAGTTGGGGAATGAATACACTGAGTACCAGGCCAACCAGTTACATAGCAAGACTCTGTTTTAAATGTCAAAGAGGGGTTGGGAGCACAGCTCAGTTGGTAAAGTGCTTGCCTACCACACCAAGGCCTGGGTTCCCCACACCACATAAACTAAGTGTGATGGGGCATACCTATACCCCAGCATTTGGGATGGACAAGCAAGAGTCAAGAGCTACAGCCTCAAACTTATGAAGATCTCAGGTAGTTTGGGAACAGGCCAGAATTCATAAAGATGTGGTTTGTCAAGCTAATGCAGCACCCACCAGGGGTTGAGACAGTTCCAGATGTTAACTCCCACTGAAATTACAATACACCAAGGGGGATCTTAGCCAGGGACCATTTTGTAGCCTGTTTACTGGCAGGTCTTCATAAAGCTGCTCTAAAGCCAGTCAATTTAGAAAAAATGCAGGAAATAGACCAGGATAAACAAGAAAATCCGTCCCAGTTTTTGGAACACCTCACAAATGCTCTCTTACAGTAGATCACCTAGATCCTGAGAGCACTGAGGGAAGGCAACTTCTCATGACCCCCTTTTTTTAACCCAGAGCTTCCCTAACATCAGAGCCAAGGTTAGATCTCTTGAGAGGAGACCACTGACTCTGTACAAGGCAGAATTCTTAGTACTGGCTTTTAGGATGTACCACAGAAGAGATAAGAAAGCCTGCCAGGAAAAATACCCCTTGCTAGCAAAGGCTATCCAATCAGCTCCTTTGCCTCCTCCAGCAGCAAGATCACCCAGTGTGTGTTTTAAATGTGTCAAGAGGGTCACTGGTTGCGCTCTTGCCTGGCCCTACGGAGGCCATCCAGGCCTTGCCCTAGATGCTGCCATCAAGGGAAACATTGGTCCAGTGACTGTCCTCAGGCACCACATGGCAGGGAGGCCTCACACATAGACCACTCCCCGGCTGATCTCCTAAGCCTGGCCTTAGATCATTGATGCTGCCCGGCTGCCTGGCTTCTCTGACCCAACCACCATCATCAGTCAAAGGGAGCCTTGGGTAATCATAAAATATCAGGGCGATCTATCTTCTTCCTCATGGATACTGGTGCCATACTCAATTCTGGGTCCCACCCCTCCTTCTGGACTCTCCACTGTCAGGGTGGGAGATAAATAATTTCCGCCTCACCAGACACCACTACTTAGTTGTATTTTAAGGAATATTCCCATCACCCATACATTTTTGGTTGTGCCTACATGTCCCATGCCTCCAATGAGAAGAGATTTTTTAAAAAGCTAAAATAGGAGCTTTTATTTCCTTTGTTCACCCTATTCACCTGAGCTCAGACTCGCCAGCAGCTCCCTTACTTCTTCCGTTATAGAGCTTACTTCTATCAGCTCTAGCCTGCCATACCCTCTTCCAGCCTCCTAGGTGGATGCCCAAGTGTGGGACACCCAGAATCCTTCTGCTGCTAGACAACATTGTTATTCAATTGAGGATCCCACCCGGTACACACAAGCACAGTATCCACTGTCACTCAGGAGCCTTACAAGACTCAAACCTATTACCTCCGATCTTTAAGGAAGCAGCTTCTCTGCCCTGTGTCTTCTCCTTTTAACACCCCCATTCTTCCAGTTGAAAAGCCTAAAGGAACCTAATCGCCTAGTCCAAGACCTCAGGCTCATTAACTCCGCTGTGGTCCCTATTCATCCTGTGGTACCAAGCCCTCACTTATACTTTGCTGTCTATGATTCCTCCAGGAACCTCCCACTTCTTGGTCCTAGACCTTAAAGATGCCTTTTTCTCTGTACCCCTTAGCACCCAGTCTCAGGATATCTTTGCTTTCACCCGGACTGACCCTGACACTTACCTGTCCATATAGCTGACTTGAACTGTATTACCGCAGGGATTTAGACACAGCCCACATTTGTTTGGTCAGGTGCTAGCTTCTAATCTATGTTCTCTGTCCCTCCTCAAATGTAAACTCACACAATGTGTATATGATATTCTCCTTTGGGGTCCATCCTTACAAAATAGCCAAACTAACGCTCCTGCCCTTCTAAACTTCCTATCCAGCTGGGGTTTCACCTTCTATAACTCACAATTTTTTCCAGAAAATCAAAATCAACTTAAAATTCATTAAATCTCACCTTGAACTCACGGAAGTGCAGAAAATGCACCACAGAGGCCAGAAAGTATGAGAAGACCGACCACCTTGAAAATACAGCTCTCATCCTGGAGAGACAATTGTCACCCATCTAAGCCAACTTGAAGTAGCCTCAAGAAATCATCACCCCTGTGCCTGTCTAATCCATGAACCTCTGTCCCCTACACAAACCCTGCTTTCCTTTTTTATAACAAGCATAAGGTGAGATGTTAGGATTTCTTGCCCATGGTAGCTATCTGGTAAATGTAGTGTTCCAACACAGTGCTGCCAGAGCACACAGCATGCGGAGGGCACACCCTTTCGTCCATATGCATGACCAGGCATGGCTATGTAAACCTGCACCCACCTGTTTCCTTATAAGGCAAAGACCCCTGAATAGCCTGTTCTCTTTCCCCTTCTTCTTCCACAAAGCTTCTTAAATGAACTCTAGCGTGGGTTACTTGTGGTTTGTTCACAAGTGAGTTAACAAGAGACAGGAGGCCCCACATCATGCACACTCAAAAGGAAAGCCAGACTTCAGCTGGAGGCACAGCCAGGAACCTTCCCCTCACCTTCTCTTTTTTAGGTGGTTTACAAAATATACAGAAATGGATTTTGCTCGAGCTGGGAACAAAGCAACTCTAACTGTGAACCTGGATCCAGGGCCCCTGAATCAGTTCCCTCATTCCATGGAGCCTCAGCTGAGGCAGCTGGGCCTGCCCACTGCCCTCAAAAAAGGTAGGTGGATGGAGAGGTGGCACAGGATTAGAGTAGTGACTACTTTTACATAGGACATTGGCTGATTCCCAACACCTTCATCTGACCTCCACAGGCACCAGGTAATCACATGGTACCATAGTCATACATGTAGGCAAAACACCCCTACCCATACAATAATTTTTAGAAAGTGAAGAAAAGAAGGAGCCATGTGGTATGATACACACATTTAATCCCTGCACTCAGGAGACAGAAAGCTATGCCCAGATTCCCAAAATATTGTTTATAAATGTTTTCATTATAAATGGTTAATGGTCATAGTCAATCTCTTTTTATATTGGTATGGATTTTGGTTTATTGATACAAATTTAGGGTCAGTTTTGTTATACTGTACATATATTTCTATTCTAAGCTAATATGTTTATGTAACTCATTAAAAAATTGAAATGCATGATTAAGAAGTGCAGATTAATTATCATATATGAAAATCAAATTTATAGTTATGTTAGAATTTTTTAGATATACTAAGATATATTTTAATTAGATGCTTACTTTCAAACACTTCAAAGACCTACAGAATATGGCATTTAAAACATTTTAAGAATGTAGACTTTCTAGACAGTGAGACGGGTCTGCTGTTGACAGCACCAATCTACTTCAAGAGGATGATGGGCACTGAAGAAACTCCATGTGAAGTTCAGTTTCTTTGTGGCAAATGTTGGCCATGGACAAGAAAGTGTTCTTGACTCACCTGCCTAACATATGCTGTATAAACTGGACATGTAAGACCCATAGAAAAGTGACCTCTGGTGTAGAGAGCTGCGTGGCCCCACCTTAAAGATGGCGTTGGCTTCCGCCTTCCACCTTCCCGATTGGTGAGCGCTCTCTGAGATAAACAACTCCTTATTTGGCTAAGGCTAAACTCTTGGTTTGCTTCTGCACACCTGGACCTATTGGCATGACCCACGTGGCGCCCCGTGATTGGCAGTCCAGAAGGTATTTAGCTGGGAGTGGGTTCCCCCAAAGGGGAAGAAGAAGCTTTGTTCAAGGTTCCTGAATAAACTGCTGAAAGAAGAGCCTGGCGTTATGTCTTTCCTTGCTGGCGAGGTTGGGTGCAACAAATGGTGGCCCGTATGGGGAACGTATTTCGCCATACGATCAATGGAGACTCAGTACTTTCTGCAGTCAGGGGTGCACCGGTAAGTCCCCAGGTAAAGTTGGGGATCCGCGACAAAAGCGGGGGAGGGGGGAACAATTTGCTCTTTGTAGATAAAGAGAGAGCGGGATAAGACTCGCTGACGAGTGAGTTCAAAAGTGAAAGAGAAAAGGATTTTGCTATGGGCGCTTCTCCTTCGCACCCAATTTTTTTGGCTCTACAGAAGCTACTTCATTCAAAACGTTTATGAACAAGGAGCATTCAAAGCCAGAGTGAGACCCATTTAGAGACTGATCCGAAGCTGCCTCGAGGACCAACGCTGTAGTGAGGCGGTGGAGAGTGGACAGGCAGCCCTAGAGCAGCTGCAAGAGGAAAGGTCTGAGAAAGCAGGTAGTGGAAAGGGATCGGGAAGAAGAGTGGGCCTGTACCCCGACCTTCCCGAGTCAGAGCCTCCTGAGTCTACTGACGCATAGGAGGATGATTTACTGCTTGCCGAGGCTATTAAGAAATTGAAAGTTAAAGAGAAAGGAAAACAAAAGAAAGAGAAAGCGCTGGGTGCGGAGGTGTGGAGGTGCCTTGCTGCTCCTCCCCGGCTATGGAGCAGAACCCTCAGCTCCTCCGCCCTATTTAGATAGCGGAGGAGGAGGTCACTCTGGGCGCTCGTTTAACCCAGAGATGTGGAGAACAGTGAGATCGGAGCTCCTTCTGGCTTTTCCCATATTTCAGGACACGCAGGGGAATCAATATCAGGAACCCCTAGATTTTAAAGTGATTAAGTCCTTGGCCGAGTCAGTTAGAACTTATGGCATTACGGCCTCTTTTACTGTAGCTCAGGTGGAAGCTCTGAACAGGCATTGTATGACACCTGGTGACTGGAGTGGCTTGGCTCGAGCGTGCCTGAGCCCTGGACAGTACCTAGATTGGAAAGCTTTCTTAATTGAATTTGCAATTGAGTGCTTGCTGGTGGGCTACATGGAGTTGGCCAATTTTCATGGAGTTTTTCCCAGACTTGGGGACAGTGGGAAAGGAGGGGCCTGGATGTAGGAGTAACAGCCTCCACAAATCCAGGGTGTGAAAATCAAGGTATTGTGCCTCTGATGAATATTACTTATAAGCCCACTCCGATGTGTGTGTTTATCCTCCTTTTGTGTTTGTTGCAAGTAGTCAAAAGCCTAAACCTTGAATAATCTTTCCGCCAATGTGGCGCAGGCCCTAGATGTGCAGAAGGGCATTAATGCTCAACTAAAAGGAGGCTTAATGATGGTTAACCAGAGGATTGATCTGGTTCAGGAACAGATCGACATCCTCTGGCAGCTTGCCCAGCTTGGCTGTGAGTGGAAATTTCCAGGGTTTTGTGTAACTAGTATACAGTATGAGAATTTTACCCATGCTGCAAATTTGTCTAAGCAATTGTCCAGCTATCTTTTAGGTAATTGGACCGGAGAATTTGACGGCCTCATGGAGGAGCTGAGAGTGGCCATTGTGGCTGTGAATTCAACAAGGAAGGATGCCGGACTAGCTGAGGGATTTGCTACCTGGTTCGCTGTTGCCATGGATCTTCTGAAGGAGTGGGCAGGACTGGGAGCTTTGGCTGGCCTGATGGCGCTGGTCTCCGGGGTCTGCCTGTGGTGCCTCTGCCGCATTAGGACCAGACAGTGCCGGGATGCAGCCATGATTGCCCAAGCCTTTGTAGCCATAGAAACTGGACAGTTCCCCTATGTTTGGCTAGCTGCCTTAAAAGAGTAATATTTTTTGCAGGTTGAGAGGCTTGTGCACTGCAGTTGAGCATCTTGATTGTTTGAGAGCTCAAGGAGAGTATGTCTGCTTGCATGTGGGTTTGCCGCCTAAAGATTCCCACCTCTGTGAAAAAAGGGTGTCAGACGGGTCTGGTGACCCCTAGGTGGACGCATCAACAGGATCACCAAGACAAAGTCTTTTGCACAACAGAGAGTAGACCTCTGCACTCACCTGCTAATTCCTTTATAAAAACAAAAAGGGGGAACTGTAGAGAGCTGCGTGGCCACACCTTAAAGATGACGCTGACTTCCACCTTCCACCTTTCTGATTGGTGAGCGCTCTCTGAGATAAACAACTCCTTATTTGACTAAGGCTAAGCTCTTGGTCTGCTTTCGCGTACCTGGACCTATTGGCATGACCCACGTGGTGCCCCATGATTGGCAGTCCAGAAGATATTTAGCTGAAAGCGGGTTCCCTCAAAGGGGTAGAAGAAGCTTTGTTCAAGGTTCCTGAACAAACTGCTAAAAGAAGAGCTCGGCATTGCGTCTTTCCTTGCTGGCGAGGTTGGGCGCAACACTCTGGAATTTTACCAGAGCAAGCTAAGATAGTCCTTCAGGTTCCTGCTTCACAGATAAACCTGCCAGACATTCTGAAGAACACAGGGAGAAGCATCTTATGAACTATGCCAGAATGGTTGGAGCAGTCCTTCAAATTTCCTGCTTCACTGAAAGGTATGCCAGAGACTCTAGGCCTTTAGGCTGAAGATGGATTCCCCAATGTTACAGAGGTACTTTGGGTGACTGTCAAAATAGCCAGATGTCTCTGTCATTTCCATAATTTGGAGGTTGCTTACAATGCATTTCCTATTTACTCAAGTAATATTATATCCTTCTGTGGACTTTGATGCAGTTGAAGATTAGAGAATTGTAAGTATAGCTTTAGTTATTATAAAAGGTATATTAGATATGAAACTTTAGACTCACAAGTGTCGTATGGGGGTTCTATCCCAGACTTTCGGGCCTAGCCTCAAGGTTTAGGCCTGCAGACCCACAGACCCGCAGAGACACACAGATGCTTACAATAGTTTTAGGCTGATCGACCTAAGGCCCAGGCATATAACTTGCTAACTCTTTACCCTTAATCTAACCCATGACTCTTATCCTGTTCAGCCATGCGGCTCGGTACCTTTTCTCAGAGCAGCATAGTTGTCCTCTGCATCTTCTGGCTTCTCTCTGGAATTATGCTCTGTTCTGCCTGTTCCTAGAGTTTTCTTAGTCTGGTAGCCCCGCCTACACTTCCTGTCTGCCTTTGGCCAATCAGCACTTTTTATTAAACTCATAGGCGGGGGACAATTATTTATAACAAAACAACTTAATCTCCCTACACACAAGGATAAGGTAGATAATGGAATATTTTCTTTAATTTTTCTAAATACAATTAGACTAGATATTGTAACTGTAGTACTTGCTCAATAGCTTTTTTGTTACATGTAATTTTGCTATGTTGAAATTGAAACCTTCCTTTTTGATTAGACAGAAAAGAGAAAGTGATGTGGGATGTCTTTCTGTACAATGTGAATTATCATTGGATAATAATGGAATTGATTTGGCCTATGGTGAGCCAGCTTATAGTCAGGCTGGAAACCCAAGCATAGATCAAAGAGAAGAAGGGCAGAATCAAGAGAGAAGGAATCCAGAGGCCCGAGAAGCAACATGTAATGGAGTACAGGTAAGCACAAGCCACATGGCAAGACAGATTAATAGAAATGGGTTGAGTTAAGATGTGAGAACTAGCTAGCAATAAGCCTGAGCCATAGGCTGAACAGCATGTAATTAATATAAACCTCGTGTGATTATTTGGGGCCAAGTGGGGCTGTGGGGCTGAACCTCAGGCTAGGCCAGGCCACAGGCAGGGGAGATTCATTTGGACTGCAGTCCTAGGCTAGACTAGAAATTTCTTAGGACACTAGCAGAACAATCACACTAAGTCATCATAAGGCAAGGAATGGCATGAAAGCCCATGGCAACTTTAGCCAGGAGAGTCTATCTGAAGTAGTTGGGACACTCGTGGGTGACCAGGTTCCAGGCTTGGTTAAAGGCCTCCATGACAGCTGGCTCCAGGGGCCCTTCCTCAGTGGTGGCCAAGTTCTGTTCCAGCTGCTCCAAACTGGACATGCTCAAGATGACTGCGTCCCCTCGGGTGGCCTGTAATGGGAGACAGCCAGATTCTAGCATCGTGCCAGCTCCTGTCAATTGCCCCTATTTATCTATTGCTAACATTTGGGAAGCTGTGTGTGTTCACATCCTAAACATCCAGAAAGAACTGACTGTATCTCTGACATTTAGACCTATAGACTATACCATGGCCTTCCTCCAACCCCAACACTGTGTTTATGTGTGTAGGCTGAAGAGTTCTTTAATCTGTCAAAACCCCTGTGGTATTTTGCCTCTCTAAGATGCTCTTATTTCCTGTGTTGAATTAGCTCCACTTATGGAGCATTCTTTGGAGGTTGCCTAAGTCTGAAGCTGAAGAGACTTCATGAGCAAGATGCAGACTCCCAGAGCAAAAGAGAATGGCTCCCACCTAAGGATCAGGACTTACACGTGCCGCAAATAACCTTCCATTGATTTCTTTTCACTCAGTAGGTCTGTACGGACTCCAGAATCCTTGTCAACAGTGTTAATCATAGCGCCTAAGGACTGAGATGTTTAAACCATGTGGCACAGAAGACTAGGGAGAGCAAAGGCAGACATATCATGAGAAGTAGAAGGCAAGAATCCCAGAAGATGCGGGAGGTATGCACTCAAGAATTCACCTAAAGGCTCCTCTGGGTCCCCCACAGAGGCAGAAGCTGAGCAATCAGGCAGGGGATGGCTGGGCTACCTGGAGCTGTGAGTGGTGGTACATCCAGCACAGGGTGGCTGAGGTCAGGCTAGGGGCCCTGCTGCCATAGGAAGCCTTCAAGGACTTCTTCCCAAGCTGAATGCCCTTGAAGTGGTCTTCCTTCCCCAAACTGATTGGACAGGGGAAGACGTGGGGAGGTCAGTAGCTTGGTATCATTTAAGTGTGGTCTACTCTCTGCAGGCCTGAGGGGCTGGTGGCAAAGTGGTAGATAGCTAGCTCAGCTGGTGGTATGCTTTTCTAGCCATGCGCAAGGCCCTGAGTTCAGTCACTGCCTCTTTGTAGGACAGTGTGGCAGCACACATCTTTAATCTCAACACTAGGGAAGTAGAGACAGGAAGACTGGAAATTCAGGTCATCTGAAACTACATAGTAAGTTCAAGACCAGCTTGGGATGTATAATTTTTTTTCCTCCTTCCTTCCTTCCTTCCTTCCTTCCTTCCTTCCTTCCTTCCTTCCTTCCTTCCTTCCTTCCTTCCTTCCTTCCTTCCCTTTTTCTTCCTGCTCTTGGGACTCTTCCTGTTGGGTTGCCTTGTCCATCAATATGAGAGCTTTGGCCTTGTTTTATCATATCTTCTGTCATGTTTGCTGGTTGTCTCTTGGAGACCTGCTCTTTTCTAGGGGATACAGAGGGGAGTGGAACTGGGAGTGTGTTCTGGAATATTCCTTTACCCTGTAAGATATGTCACTGTGATTGGTTTAATAAAGAGCTGAATCCTACCAAAAGCGAGGTAGGAATTCCAGGCACAGAGGATGCTGGGAAGAAGGCAGAGACATGAGGGGGTGCCAAGAGATGGGGAATAAGCAAGTCGTGCAGGAAGAAAGAGCAGCATGATCCACATGGTAGCACATAGATGAGAAAATGGGTTAATTTAAATCATAAGAGCCAGTCAGAAACAAGCCTAAGCTTTTGTAAGTAATAAGTCTCCATGTGGTGATTTGGGAGCTGGCTGGCAGGATAGAGACCAACACACTACAGGGGAGAGCTGGAAGGGGGTGGGAGGGAACTGTGGCCAGGATGTATTGTATGATGATTCTTTTTCCAATAAAAATGTTCTTTCTTCCTTCCTTTCTTTCTTCCTTTCTTCCTTCCTTCCTTCCTTCCTTCCTTTCTTTCTTTCTTTCTTTCTTTCTTTCTTTCTTTCTTTCTTTCTTTCTTTCTTTCTTTCTTTCTTTCTTTCTTTCTTTCTTTCTTTCTTTCTTTCTTTCTTTCTTTCTTTCTTTCTTTCTTCCTTTAACAAAGTGGCACAAACATCTAATTCCAGCCCTTAGGAAGCTGTGACAGGAAGAACGAGCATAAATTATGGGTAAGCCTAGGCTACATAGTGAGCCCTGTCTACAAAAATAAGGATGGGACAGAAAACAATTTCCTTTTAACTGTCATTGTGCATGGAATATAGTTGATAATTTTGCTAATTTTTCTACTTTATTTTTATGTTTTCTTAGTTCAACTTTTTTTCTCTCTCTTTCAGAACTGAGGACTAAAACTCAAACCTGGGGCCTTACCCTTGCTACGCATTGAGCTACATCTCCAACCCCATTTTTTTTATTTCATCTTATTTAACTTCATCTGATTTGATTTGCATATTGTATATTTGTATATTGCATGCATATATACACATACAAATGTGTACAGTTGTATGAACACAAGCCAGAGAAAAATGCCAATTTCCTGATCACTGCCCATCCTACATCTTTAGGGCAGGGCCCTTTGAGGCTGGAGACATGGTTTACCACATGGCAGCTAACATTTGCAGCTCCAGTTTCAAGGGGATCTGTCGCCCTCTTCTGGTCACAGCAGGCACTGCATGAATGTGGTACACGCATGCAGGCACAACATCCAAACATTAAGCAAACAAATAAACTGGGTCCCTTACTGAACCTAGGCCTAGGCTCAGCAGCAAGCAAGGCCAGTGTTTTTACATCAAGCTCAACACTGTACTATATTCAGGCAGGCAACTGAGAAGTCCTTGGTAATGTGTGCTGGTTATGAACTTCGAACCAGCCAAAGCCCCCAGCACAGCTCACCAGTTCCTGTAGGAATCATCCCGTTTCTTCCCAAAGAGGCAGCTCAGGGGCTGCTTTTCAACTTTTATTTCATATTTGTATTTGGCTGTCAGTAGGCCCCCTGCAGTCTGACCCTGGTCCAGATTCTTCCCAGAGATAGCCAAGTTATTCCCTGCTGGAAACTGGAGAACTGGAGGGGGCCTGGAAAGAGGAGTACCCAGCTGTCCCTTTCTCAAAGTCTCCCATCTCCAAGGGCCTGGAATGGGGATCCACCAGGACACGCACACCCACCCACACAGCCCGTCTCCATGGCAGTCCATACCAGCCAAAGGGTTGAAGGCATAGAACCTCATTCCAAAGTGTCTGAGGCAGGGTAGGAGCTCCTTCTCCACCTGACGGGTGGTGGCGTTGTACATGCCCTGCAGGGAGGCAGTTGAAGTGGGGGACATGTCAAGAGACCCCAAATTACCTTCCTAAGTGCCTCAGTTCAGTCCTTAACAATCCTAGACCTCACACCCAGGGCATTCACATAGCGCCGGTGGCAGGTGTCACATTATGCTCAAAGATCAAGGACCAGTGGAGCCTTGGACCCCAAAGTCTGGATGGCCCTGGCACACCACATTCCCCCCTCACCTGGTACACGGTTGGCAGGATCCAGCCATTCTTCTTGCAGAGGGTACAGATCTCAGCCACTTCCCAGGAGGCATAGTTGGACAGGCCAAGCTCCACAAACTTGCCCTGTAAGGGAGAGACTCCATCACAGCCCAGCTCCGTCCAGGAGACCAGGAAGGGGAGACTGACTGGGTGGGGAGCCTGGAGTGAGGTCTGTGCTGGCTCTGCTGTGTGTTCCCAGCACTCTCTCCTAGAGGGTCAAGTTGAGAAGGTCAGAGAGCATGTCCCCAGGCTCAGGGGCCACCCTCACCTCCTGATGCAGCTGGTGGCAGGTCTGCAGTGTCTCCTCTATAGGGGTGCTGTGGTCTGGCATGTGTAAATAGAAGAGATCCACCCTGGGACACTGCAGCCGCTTCAGTGATGTCTCCAGCTGGAACCGGATGTTGTCACTTGTCCTTTGTGTCCCAAATCTTGGAACAGATTTTGTGGCAATTATCACCTTGGGGGAGATAATAGAAGTTTAGAGGTGGGGGACCAGTTTTGTGTGGAAAGTGCTCACCATGCAAATGTGAGCCATATAAAAGAGGAGGGCTTGGCAGGGCCACCTTAGAAGCCAGTTGCTAGGGAGAGAAGACAGATTCCAAGACCCACTCCCTACTAGTCTAATAGAAGTGGTGGGTTCTAAATTCAGCTAAAGAGTCCTGGTCTCAGAAATGAGGTATCCAGGCATTGGTGGCACATGCGTTTAATCCCAGCATTATGGAAGCAGGAGCAGGCAGATCACTTTGATTTTGAGGTCAGCCTGTTCTACAGAGCAAGTTCCAGAACTGCTAGAGCTGCACAGAGAAACCATCTCAGAAAACAACAAAAGAGGTGGGACTGATAGAGGAAGATAAGTATTTCTGGTCTTTACATCCATGCTATCATGAGCAGGAACATGCACGTGCACATGTGCGCACACACACACACACACACGCGCACACACACACACACACACAAACCAACATAAAGACACACCACATGCACACATACACTATGACACTGGGGCCACTTTACTGCAACAGTTAAAGGATAGAGCTTGCTCAGGTGTGCTGCATTCTTATAGTTTCACCCCTTAGTAGGAGGAAGCAGGAAGTCAGGATTGCAAGGCTGTATAGTGGATGAGACCAAGTTGGGCTTGGTGATATATTGGCAGTGTGTGTGTGTGGGGGGGGTGGTATGGGAATCCAGCTCTGCCAAATTCTAGCTCTCCCATTAGTAGCTGTGACCTTGACTAAACTATTTTCCAGTAAAACTGCTAACAGTTTACAGAAAAGTCCCCAGAATTGATCAGGCTTAGCTGACAGTGGACGACCCAAGCATCTGTTTTCCCCACGATAACAATTACACAGGGGACAACCGGATGTGGAGAAAGAGAGGCAGGGAATAGCATGTGGTTCCATAGCAGGGAGATAGTCACTGACCTGGGGTGGGGGTAAATGGATTTGGGAGAGGGGATCGGCTCACAAAAAGTTATATAGAAGCACAGAGATCTTTGTGCTCACAGAGGAGCTGTAGGGAGCTGGAATGCCAACACACGGGGTTGTTTCTTCTAGGTAAGAAATTTATAACCAATTTTCTGCCAAGAAGGCTGGGAGCAGATGTGCGGTCTAGCCTGGGGACCTTTAGACTATCTGTGCAGTGGGAGACAATGCCGGACTCTCCCTCAGACTCTGACCATAAGGTGTTTTTGTTCTTGTGTTGTGTTGTGTTGTGTTGTGTTGTGTGTGTGTGTGGTTTTTGGTTTGTTTGCCTCGGTCTCCCGAGTGCTGGGATTAAAGGTGTCTGCCACCCTGCCTGGTTATGGAACCTGTTTTTGTGTGGTTGGTTGGTTTGTCCCTCAAGGAGATTTTTGTATGCTCTACTGTGCATACAAGATTCGGTTACTACCAGGAAAGTTTTAACCAAACTGTGCTGTGCATCAATATGCCTAAAATCCAGCAATGGCTATTTACTTGTGCTGAACTATACCTCCTTCTTATCTCCTGCAGATTGTTACTTCACTGGTCATGGAGCTTGTAGAGACCCCCAGAGGCTTACATGACCCCATTTCCCTATGGCAGTTGAGGGGCTACTCCTTGGTAAAGCTAAAGCCTCTGCTAAACCAATGGGCACGCAGAGTTTCAGAGAACAAAGTCCAGGGCCCTGAGCAAGGCTGAGATAAGAAAGCAGATCTCTTGTCTGCTCCAAAATCTGTGCTGGGGCTGTGCTGACTGCAAAAGCAGGGAGCTCAGCTAAGGAGGTATAACAGAGGCACCTACCTGCTAGGGGCTAGGCAGGGCTGCAGTGTGAGATTTGGAACATGCTCTATACCCCGGAGACAGGCTAGCCCACGGGATTTGAGTGAGCCCGGGTTGGTGGGAAGAGGGTAATAGGCCACTTTTTTGAAAGAAGTGGAGGAGACTGTAGAGTTGTGCAAAGCTAGCCTGCAGAGTTTATGGCTCCCAGAGCTTTTGGTTGGACAAGGTGAGATCAGAGCCTCTCAAAGCTACATTGAGGAGAAATCAGCTCTGCTCAATGCAGATGGATGACAGACGTGACCAGTACCTTTGCAGCCACTGGAACCCAGCCCGAGCTCCAGGCCCCCCCAGGATGCTCTCAGACTGGCCATCTGCATACATGTAGGCAGTGTCTATCTCGGTGTGGCCGAGCTGCAGGAGGGCGCACGCTACCTCGGTGCTGGAGGTTACATCCAAGCTGGATCTTATCTCCATGGCACCCAAGACAGTGGCGGGCAGGGCTTGTGACAGTGACCGGAGCATAGCGGTACAGGGAAGGGAAAGACAGGAAAAGATTCAGACTATTCATAAAGATTCAAGCCAGCAGGGGCTGCTATAGCGGGCCCACAGGCATCCCATGCATTAAGTAGCCCACGGTGACCACTCCCACTGGGGGCGGGGCTTAACGGAAGACGTGGGAATGTGTTGGCAGTGCTGGGTACTCTGCAAATGACTCACCTGGAACTTGGTGTCAGTTCCCCATGAGCTAGGTTGCAGACACCTTTAAGCTTCTGTCTCTCGAACCCTTTCTTGAGTTTCCCTGAGGTCTCTGTACCCTACTGGAATGTGTTTAGCAGGTGGGGAAACCGTGGGCTACTGTCTTCTCAAACTTTAAGGCAGTTCGAACTATGCAGAGAATCGAAGATAGAATCACGCATAGAAAACGTTCATGTGGAGATATGTTTCAAATTTAATAAAAACCAATCTGAGATAGCAGAGGGATCTACCCACAGCCAGTCTAGAAGAATCAGACAGTGGTAACTCAGATCTTTAATCCCAGCACAGGGAATATCCGGGAGTGGTGACCTATGCCCTTAATCCAACCTGAGTTGAGATCATTTTAGTTTACAGAAGGATTTCCAGGCTCCCAGGCAGGCAGTGGTGGGGATAGGCCTTTAATCTTAACCTGGAAGTGAAAGAACTGGGTGAAAAGAGTATTTAAGGCAGACATAGGAAGACAGATGGAGCAGAAGAAGCCGGAGGAGCGAGGCTGAGGAAGCTGGAAGACATCTGGGTGAGATTTGACCTTGCTGTTTCCTCTCTGATATCTCAGCCTTTCCCTGAGATCT
Source organism: Phyllotis vaccarum (assembly GCA_033318265.1). Taxonomy (NCBI): domain Eukaryota; kingdom Metazoa; phylum Chordata; class Mammalia; order Rodentia; family Cricetidae; genus Phyllotis; species Phyllotis vaccarum. The sequence continues at coordinate 54,083,251 of JARWLC010000003.1, read as the reverse complement.
AGCTCTGAGTTTCCTTTATTCGTGCAACACATTCAGAAAAGCTTTGAAAACATTTATGCAGGAGGAAATTTGTATTTACACAAAATGAAGACTGTGGGAAATTTTGACATGGGAAGAGGGGGAACCAGAAAGAATTTTTCTCATGATAATCTTTTGAAAAGACAGTTGAAGTCAGTAAGGTGGTTCATGCTTGTAGTCTGTGAACTTTGGAGGCTGAGGCAGGAAGCTCGCCACAAGTTCAAAGCCAGCTGGAGTTACATAGCAAGTACTAGTCCAGCACCCACCAAATAGGAAGGAGTATAGTACCTCAATTTTTTTTCTTTTGTCCCATATTAGATCTGTATCTGACATGATACAGAGATTTTGCATTTTCCTTTAAGAAGCATGCTTGGGATTAGAGAAGGAGAGAGCCACACTCCAGCTCCAAAGACAGCTTTAATTTTGAATTGAATTGGGACTACAAAAAGACCATTTGCATTATGTGTCCATATAGAACAGCAAAAACAAGCATCTAGAAAGATTTATAAAATTTTATCCTGTTGGAGATGTGATATATCAATGGACCAATTTCCTCTTGGGACATTTTTCTGGATGGTTTGTCCTTTTTCTTCAAGTGTCTCGTTTGTCCAGTAGTCTTCAGACTCCTTAGCTGGATGCCTTCATTCTTCTGAAAGACAAAACAAAACTCTTCTCCGACCCTAACTTTGGGGAGGCTCCCCTTTGGCAAGTTATATCTCATCAAATAAAAAACATTTGTTAGTTTTATAAATTAGTTTATATTGAACACAGACAATGTTTGATGAACTATCAGATTTTCCTTTATCAGTTTTGATGGTACCCATAGCCTTTCTTCTCCTGTGGAAATAAAAATAAAACCTCTTCCCAAATGTAACTCACATCCTGGTTTCCATTCGTTGGTCAATACATCCTTAAAGTATACTGGATGACTTAATTTTATTATTTTTCCTATTATCCAATGTCTCTCCACAGCTGTCACTCCTTTCTCATTAACATTTAGAAAATTCAGTAATAAAGCATTAATAAAGCCGGGCACTGTGGTGCACACCTATAATCCCAGCAATCAGGAGGCAGAGGCAGGTGGATCTCTCTGAGTTTGAGACCAGTTTGGTCTACAAAGTGAGTTCCAAGACAGCCAGGGTTGTTACACAGAGAAACCCTGTCTTGAACCCCCCTCCTAAAGCATTTTTGGGGTCTTTATTACTCCTTTCTGTTTATTAAGAATATCTTTTAGAGTTCAGTTATGTCTTTCTATAATTGTTTGACCCATAGTTTTGTGTGGTATACCTGTAATATGCTTCATATAGTTGTGGTGATATATTGTGTAGACTCTAAAGAATTTTTTTTTTTTTTGCCTGAAGATCAGAGGACAGAGCCAGCGACAGAGTTAGCCATAGAGGTGACACACACTTTCAATCTTAGCACTGTGGAGGCAGAGGCAGAGATCAATCTTGATGTCTGTGAGTTCAAGGCCAAACAGAGCCTGGTGGTGGTACACACACCTCTAATCCCAGCACTTGGGATCTTATGTCTCTGCTCCCAGGTCCGAGGAAACACGCATGCCTTTAACCCCAGCACTAGGAAGTTTGAAGCAGGAAGTGATGTGGCGGAGGCAGAGAAAGGCTTGTAAGGCAGGAGTTTGCCCCTTCCATTGGGCCTTGTGCCTCCTTCCCTTTCGACAGAGGAGGACTTGGCAGCGTTCACTCTGAGGATTCCTGGACACAGGATCCTCCCCTTTCAGCCAGAGGAGTTGGCTGGGTGAGAAATGCCTGAGGCTTGTTCCTCTGTCTCTCTGATCTTTCAGATTTTCCTCAATATCTGGCTTTGGGGTTTTATTATAAGATCAATTAGAATTCATGCAACATATTATAAGCAAAAGAACCTTTAATTTTCTAGAGACATATGTTGGAGCATTGTTAGTCTTAATTTGTACAGATATACTCCTAATGGCCATGACTTTTAATAGATATGTTATAGCATAAATTCTAATTGGTCTTATTAATAAAACTCAGAGTCTGATATCGGGGTAAATGCTAAAATATCAGAGAGCCAAAGGAGCCAGCCGCAGTCACTTCTTACCTCACCAACTCCTCCTCTGAAAGGAGGTTGAGCTCCTGTCTCCTCCTGCCTTATGTTCCTCTCTCTGCCCAGCCATATCACTTCCTGTCTCCATCTCTGTAGTGCTGGAATTAAAGGCATGTGCCTCTCAAGTACTAGGATCAAAATCATGAGATCCCAAGTGCTGAGATCAAAGTTGTGAGCCTCCTCTGCTTGGCTCTGTTTCTTTTAGACTGGATCAGTTTCATGTAGCTCAGGGTGGACTTAAACTCCCAGTCTTTGTGCTTCCTCTACCCAAGTGCTGAGATTAAAGGTGTGCTATCATGGACTGGCTTCTATGGTTAACTAGTGGCCAGGTCTACCCTCTGATCTCCAGGTATGCTTTATTTGTTAGAGCACAAACAAAATATTACCACAATATGCAATTACAGAATCAGCCTTTTCAGAACTCAAAGCAGTTGCCCAGTGAAATCCTGAATATGTATCTATTATATGTTCCTCATATTTTAATTTTTCAATTTTTTCTAAACAAAACACATCCATCTGCCAAGTTTCATTTCTTTGAGTACACTTAGGATTACTTCCTGCAGGTAGTGGAGTTTGGTTGTGTAAGAACACATAGGACATTTTAAAAATAATTTTCTTGACTTGTTGCTAAGTGATGGAGAAACCCCTTTTCAAACCTTTGCTATTGACATGGTCTAATTCTATGAAACTCTGAGGCTTTCAGACATTTCTTATTAATAGTTGATAAATTTCATTATTACCTTGTGTTATAGGGCTTATAGACCTGTATGGGATCTAATATGTGTTATATATAAGGGTGATTCCTATTCTTGATTATTTCTTGTAATTGTATAAATAACAAAGTTATTCTGACTCATCAGGAATAAATTCACCAATTTCAATGTGTAAAGCAACACTCTTTGTATACTGAGAGTTAGTAAATATATTAAGCAGTTCTGAAAAATCTATTAATACCACGAGCATAGTATATAATTCTGACTCTGGGGCAGAATAATAAGGGCTTTGAGCCACTTTACTTAAATTTCCTGATTTATAACCTGCCTTTCTTGATTTGTTTGCATCAATATAGAATGTAGGGACTCCAGAGATTGGAGTTCCCCAAACAATGTGAGGAAGAAATCCAGTTAGTTCTGTTTATAGATTTCTCTTGCCTTTGGGATATTTGTTGCTAATCTCTCCCCAAAAAATTCTGCAAGTTCTTTGTCAATGTTCATTTTCTGTCTATAATGAGTCAGTTTCAGCATTAGTAAAAGGCACTACACTCCTAATTGACAAACTCTCAATTTTCCTATTAGAATCAATTCAACGACATTTTCCACATATGTTTTTAATTTTTTACTATATTTATGTGGTAAAAATGTCCATTCTAATAATAATATCTCCCCTCTGCATCAAAATTCCTATAAGGGAATGCATAGAAGGTAAAATAACCAGTATGCAATTAAGCTCTGGATCCAAACAATCCACATGTACATCCTGTAATTTCTTTTCCACCAAAGCTATTTCTCTCTCAGCTTCAGCTGATAATTCTCTTGGACTGTTTAAGCCCTTGTCACCTTTTAAGGTTTGAAACAAATTATTCAGTTCTGTACTTGTTACTCCAATAGGGGGCTGTAGATGGACAGGCTCTCCGAGAAATCTTTGAAAATCATTAGGAATCTGCAAATGATCTCTCCTAATTTGTACCATTTCGGGTCAATTCTTTTGCAGACCTATTTTATATCCTAAGTAGTTAATAGAATCTCTTCTTTGTATTTTTTTCAGTTGCACCTTCTAATCACCAACAAGAAAATTTTTTTTTCTTCAAACATTTTTCTAAGGTATCTAGAGTTGAATCAGCTCGTAAAATATCATCAATATAATGGAAAACTGTAGATTGAGGAAACTGCTTATGTATCATTTAGAATGGCTGTCCTACAAAATATTGACCCAGGGTGGGGCTATTTAACATTTCTTGTGGGAGATTCTTCCATTGATATCTCTTAACGGGCTGAGAAGTATAAGTAGGCACCATGAAGACAATTTTTTTCTGTCTTTTTCTTGGAAAGGCATAGTAAAGAAACAATCTTTTAAGTCAATAACTCTAAAGCCATCATTTAGGTAACAGAGAAGGTAAAGGAATTTCAGGCTATAGAATCACTTTATTAATAGCTCTTAGATCTTTATTTTCTTTATTTTCCATATTTCTTTTTAATGGCAAATATAGGAGAATTCCAACAGCTGGCTGATTCTTCAATATGCTGAGCATTTAGCTGCTTCTGTATCAGCTACTCTAAGGCCTATAATTTCTTTGATGTTAAAGGCCATTGCTCAACCTATACAGGTTTGTCTGTTAACCATTTTAAAGGTAGGACTGTTGGTGCCTTCAAAAGATTAGCAGCGTGTTTGTTTTGAGAATGAGGGAATGTTAATCTGAGTATTCCATTGCTATAACAAATGGTATCCCCATAAATTCATTGTTATGTTAGCCACATGTGGCTTTAGTTTTCCTCTCTGTCCTTCTGGTCCTATACATTAAACCCATATTGCATGCTGTTTTACCTGAGATAATGTTTCAAGCCCTAAAAGCTGAACATTTACATTCCAAAGAGGCCAATTTGGATGACAAGATTCTAGCGCAATTATTTTTACTTTTGCATCTGTGTCTAGCAAGACATTTCCTGATGGCAAAAGGTTACCTTGACTGCTACTTGTTGATCTACAAGAAACAACAAAGCAAAAAAATGGGGCCTTGGAGACCTGGAGATATGGCTCAGTGGTTAAGAACATGTATTGTTCTTGCACAGGACCCAATTTTAATCCCCATCACTCACATGAGGCAATTTACAACTGCTTGTAACACCAGCTCCAGGGGATGCCCCTAATCTCAGACACATGCACATATATAGACAAACATACATTAATAATAATAAAATATCAACAAACAAACAAAAGCTGGGCCTAGGGACAAATGTCTGTAATCCCAGCACTTGGAAGTCAGAGGCAGACATATCTCCGTGAGTTTGAGGCTAGCCTGGTCTATAGCGTGAGGTCTAGGCCAGTAGAAGATGTATAGAGACTTTGTGGAAGAAGAAGGAAGAGGAGAAGGAGGAGGAATCAGAGGAGGAGGGAGAAGAAGAGCACAGGTAGGTATTTGTTCTTAACCATCACACAGCAAATTTTAAAACCAAACATTCTAGGACAATACAATCCAAAGTTATACTAATGTTGAGCAACAGTGGGACAATACAATGTCTTTGTTTTCTTGTATTCAAGCCACTGAATCCTGTAAGAGGAGAACAGCCCACAATAGATTAGAATCCAAACTGAGGTGTCTCATCATGCTGAATGTCAAGGATACTGTGTGCTCCCAGCCAAGGCTGCCTGGGAGTTTAACAATAGAGCACTGTCACAAATATCTTGGATTGCTTGATTTTGAATTAATAAATGATCATTGAGTGTTTAGAAATCTTTTACTGTTGCCAAAGTCTTCACAATCCCCACATTTATTCATGTTACCCAACATGGAACTGGTACCCAGGGTTCTTAAAGCTGATGGAGCAAGACCACTTGGCGGGGAGGGGGGGGGGGGGTCAAATGGCCCTTTCACAGTGGTCACCCAAGACTATTAGAAAACACAGATATTTACATTATGATTCATAGCAGTAGAAAATTACAGTTATGAAGTAGCAACAAAAATAATTTCATGGCTGGGTGATGCAGGATATTTGATCACACTGTACACTCCAAGACTGTGTTAATAAAGTTAACCTTGAATCACAGGGCAGAGGTAGCTTCTGATTCAGCTGACAAGTCACCGGGTCACTGGATGAGGGCATGCAGCTGAAGAAAAGACCAGGAGGTAGTCAAGTGGGTTAACAGTTAGAAACTGCAACAATCATGAGTCTAATATTCAGAGTGTCCATATACAAATTGAAATCCAGAAGTAATAGGCAGCATAGGCAGTCAGGCACTATTTCAAGAAACTCCTGTATTGTCCTTAAATCAGGGAGCAGGCAATTTTGTTATCACTTTGTGGGTCTTTTGCCAACACAAGCAGCTTGAATTACCTAGATAGTGAAGACTTTCCCAGGAACTAATCAAACTAGCCCCCTGATCATCAAGGCTAAAGAATTGAGCAAACTGAACTCCCTTGAATTTCAGAATATGCTGAATCACTGTGACTCTGTTATTCTGTGAGTTGGTATGGACTTCTGAGTCATTATTGGGGAAACTGGGTAACTGTGGTCTCCCACAAGCCAGCAACTAGCTGACCAAAATTAGCAAAAGGGAAGCCGGGAATAGGGACAGAGAAAGCACACAAGAAGAATAAGGTGGGACTTGAAGTTCAGGAGTCCTTTTGGTTTGTGACAAGTAAAGTGACATGTTTCTTGCTGGGTCTCTGACTAAAAAGTTAAAGTCAGCTGGTTGCTTCTTGGTCTCTTTGATTGTTAACCCCCACATATGACTTCTGAGTCTTTGTTGGTAAATGGAACAATAGAGACTTAGTTTAAACCTACATATTGTATCTGTGGCTACAGGCTGCAGAGCCAGAAGTCCCTCCAGGCAGTGGCCTGAGTGGCTGGTGGGCCTTGATGGTGGGGCACTGACTTTTGGGGCTGTAGGGACACAGATGATAATTAAAATATCAGTAGATGCATGTGCAGCTGATAAGCCAACAGAAAAATATTGTTTGGTGTCTAACACACAGGATGATTACATAGATGGAGAGTTCAGGTCAGTAGGTGACTGCCTCTCACAGGACTCTGGAAAGCAGACTTAGGCTTGGAAATTGCAAGTGTGACTTGAGCCTGCCACTGACTGACTCAGCGTTATTGCTGAGGACAAACTGAGAAGTTAGCAGATTTGGGTAAAACATCTGGGAAGTCCTTTAGGGGAGAGTTAAATAATATTAAAAAGAAAAATATTTCCCATCTTAAAAATCAGAAATATCATAATACAGTGAGTTAGGACTCCACTTAGTGCTACTATAAATGGCTTGCAAATGAAAAAAAAAAAAAGAGCAGATAAACCACTTACCAGGGATTGACATAATGCCAATTATCAATTACTATCAGTTGGTAATTCATATTTTATCCTTAAAAAGTAGTTTGATAACTGTGACACTTAGGAAATTTTGAGTGATAAAATACAAGTCTTAGAAACCTTAGGCTTACTATTGATGAGATACAAGCTTTAGAAAGACTTACTATGAATAAGATACAAGCCTTAGAAAAAGTTACTTATAAAAATAAGAAAAATACTCAGATACAGAGGAATTTAAACAATAACCTAGCACACCATTGCATGATGAAACTGAAGAGGGAAGGCAAAAGGTTAGTAGGGAAAACAACCTTAGTTTATCCTTTTACTATACAAGAATGTCCATCAGAATATGGGCATCCCCAAGGTTATTCAGAAGTTAAATGAAATCCTATATAAATCTTAGATTTGAGGATATTTAAAGAAGCAGTTATTTTATCCTAATTGTCATTATAGAGTCTTCATCCAGCAATGAATGAAAGCAGAACCAGAGATTGATAGTTAAGCATCAGGTTGAGCTCCCGGTTTACCTGAAGAGAAAAAGTAAATAGTATATGAGCAAAGGGATCAGGATCGTGAGGAGGAGACCTACAGAGATGGCTGACCTGAGATATTGGGAGCTCATTAACTTTGAAATAGCAGCTGAGGAACCTTCAAGGAAAGGAACTTATAGAACTTCTTGCAGTTGGACCAGAGTTTATTCCTGGTGCATGAACGGGCTTCTTGCAGCCCATTCCCTACAGAGGACCATCTTACTCAGCCTTGATTCTGGGGGGCAGGACTCAGACCTACCTCAATTGGATATGCCAGATGGAACTGACTCACCTTGATTCCTTGCCCTCCCTGGAGAATGGATGGGGAGTGGGGTGAGAGGGAAGCTGAGGGAGGACTGGGAGGAGCAGAGGGAGTGAAGTGCTGGTGGGTATGGAAAAAACCTTTTAAATAAAAATCTTAAAAATATGTAGTAATAATAATAATAACAATAATAATAATAATAAAAGAAGCAGTCATTTCATATGGTATGCACTTATCTATGTGAAGCAGATGTTAAATTCATGGACAATTCAGAACAGAATTATCTCTTAAGATTGTAAAGATTTAGCTATAGCAATACTGAAAGATGATTTTCAGTTACAATGGAGAATATGGTGGGAAGCAGAGACTAGGGCCATAGAACAATATAATAGGGTAGAGGTACTGGTTTTTCTCAAGATTAGTACCTCAGTGAAGGCAATATGCTGATTTGCAAAGACAATTTCGATGTGATGATTACATCTTTGCTCTATACTATACAGTAGCTTTGAATGCTTGAAATAAGGTCGAAGAATCAGGGAAAAGGTCTGAATCATTCACTAAAATTATACAAGACATGAAAGAAGCATTTGTTAATTTTTTTTACAAAGATTAACTTCAGCTGTAAATAGAATAACGTCAGATCCAAAAGTCAGACAAATACTAGTTGAATTTTTCATTTTGGAAATGCTAATTCAGAATGCAAATGGATAATTAGGTGCCAAGGGCTGTAGGAGTATACAGCAGGGATAAATTAGTGTTTGGCAGGTTGACCCACCATATTAGTGACTTCCTGATGGGGAGCCCCACCTGGGAGAGCTGTGGGGTTACTCACTGTGAATGACTGGTTGCTCCTGTATGTAATTTCTCTCATATGCCACTATATTTCTTCCCTAAGAACTGCTATGGGTATTTTTTTCACTGCTTGAGTGTTTATCTCAAGAAAACATTCCATCTTTTGGCACACTTATAGTTGTGTATGATCAGGAGGATGACTTCTGCTTAACTTGTATAATTTTGATGAATAGAAATAATACCAGAATATTTTTCTTAATTGACACAAGAAAGTAACAGGATTCTCAGTCTCAAAGATAGCTAATTTTAGACTTCAGAAAAAATTCAAAACAGACTGAGATGCCCCTGAAGAAAATACACAAAGGCAAGATCCCAGTTGTTGTTTGTTGATGAATCAATATCATAACTATTGCACAAATTCTATTTGATATTATCAATAAAAACCCTGAGCCAGATATTGGGGAAAAGCTGAAATATTAGAGAAACAAAGAAACAAATCACAGCTAGTTCTCACTTAGTAAAATTTTCAGGCCAAAAAGGGCAGATCCTGTTTCCACTAATTCTCAGACTCAAAGCCTCTCAATCCATAGCCAAAAAGGGAAGTGGCCAACCCAGCAAAGGCACCAATAGCCTTACCTTTTAAATGGTTAGCTGACAAACTTGTATGAGTGGAACAATAGCCTTTGCCATCAGAAAAATTACAGGCACTAGAACATCTGGTACAGGAACAGCTAAATGCTTAACATATTGCCAGTCCATATAATTATCCTGTTGCACGCGACCTCGCCAGCAAGGATGATGCAGCACCAGGCTCTTCTTTCAGCAGTTTATTCAGGATCCTTGAACAAAGCTTCTTCTTTTTTGGGGGGAACCTGCTCCCAGCTAAATGCCTTCTGGACTGCCAATCACGGGGTGCCACTTGGGTCATGCCCATAGGTCCAGGTACTCGGAAGCAAACCAACAACTTAGCCTTAGCTAAATAAGGAGTTGTTTATCTTATCTCAGAGAGTGCTCACCATCGGGAAGGTGGAAGATGGAAGCCAGTGCCATCTTTAAGGTGTGGCCACGCAGCTCTCTACATTATCCTATATTTGTCATTATAAAAAAATCTGGTAAATGGAGAATGGTAACAGATTTAAGAGTCATAAATAAGGTGATTCAGCCAATGGGCTCTTTACATTCTAGAACTTTCTATTGCCTTCTTTTATTACATAAGCAATGGTCTATTATAATGATTTAAACAACTGTAGTTTTTGCTATACCTTTATAAGAACAGGATAAAAAAAATTGCCTTCACAGTGCCTACTTATAATTCTCAACCTGTTAGAAGAATACTAGTAGAGGGGCTTGTGGCAGGTACCATAGGAATGTTAAAAAGCCTCACCTTGTGTCAATATTTTGTATAACAGTCATTAGAGATAATTTGTAAAGTTTTCTCGATCTATGATTTAAGATTATATGGATGATATCTTACTGGCTGATTGAGATATACATACCTTAGAAAAAATGTTTGATGCAGTAAAAAGAATTTTGTCTTATTGGGGATTACCTAGGATATAAAATAGGTTTACATAAAATTGAATCACGGAAAATATAAATCAGGAGAAATTACAAACTCTTAATGATTTCCGATAGTTGGTGGGAGGCAGTTATTAACTAGCTATGGCTCACAATTATATTAACAACTCAAGAACTATGTAATTTGTTTCAAACCTTACAAGGTGATAAGGACTTAAATAGTCTAAGAAAATTAGCAGAGGATGAGAGAAAATTGGTTCTGAAAGAAAAGAAATTATGAGATGCACATGCAGATCACTTGTATCCAGGGCTTGGTTGTATTCTGGCTATTTTACCCTCTGCTCCCTCTCCTACAAGCTTTCTGATGCAGAGAGGATAATAGTAATAAGACTGGATATTTTTACCACACAAACATTAAAAAATTAAAGATCCTTGTAGAAAAAGGTTTCTGAATTGGTTGTAAAAGGAAGATTGAGCCTTCATAAATTAGCAGGAGTAGATCCAGCAGAAATTATGATACCTTTTACTAAAACTGAAATTACCTCTATTATGGGCAGAAAATGAGCATTTACAAAGAACTTGCAATAATTTTTTGAAAGAGATTAGGAACAAATATCCCCAAAGCAAGAGACTTCAGTTTATAAGAATGACTAACTGGATTCTCTCTCATATATAAAGAGAACACCAGTTTCTAAAGACCCTACATTCTATACTGATGCAAATAAATCAGGAAAGGTAGGTTATATGTCAGGAAAAATAAGTAAAGTGGCTCAAAGCCCTTATTGATTCAGTTCAAAATCAAAATTATATGCTATTCCCATAGTATTATTAGATTTTCCAAAACCTCTTAATATAGTTATTGACTCTCAATATGCAGAAAGAGTTGTTTTACATATTGAAATTGCTGAACTTATTCCAGATGATTCAGAATTAACTTCATAATTTATTCAGCAGGGAATCAGAAATAGAAATCATTTTGTATCTAACACATATGACCCTCTGGCACAAGATGATGATGACCAGCTATTAATAGGAAATGTGTTAGAAACCTCAGAATTTCATAAGAAATGTCATGTTAATAGCAAATGTTTGAAAAATAAGATTTTCTATCACTTGGTAACAAGCCAAGGAAATTATAAGAAAATGTCCTATTTGCTCTTTGTATAATTGAACTCTATTACCTACAAGAAGTACCCAAAAGGTATTTAAAGAAATAAAATTTGGCGAGTAGATGTGTTTCATTTTGCAGAGTTTTAAAAATTAAATTATGTGCACAAAACCATAGCTACTTATTCAGGATTTCAACGGGCAACTGCTTTAAGTTCTGAAAAGGCTAATTCTGCAATTACACGTTTATTGCAAGTTGTGGTCATTATGAGGATACCCGTACAAATTAAGACAACATTCCAGCATATGTCTCTGATAAAATTAAACACTTTTTTTGCATATTACAGCATAAAATTTCACTGGCTGGAGTCTAGGCCCCAGCACCACAGGGCTCAAGGGGAAGTCAGAATCAGCAGGTACTAGATGTTTTTATCTGAGGGGGTAAAAGGGAAAAAGATACTCATGCTCTCTGTTGATAGATTCCTTCTTTATTCTTCTCTTTCTTCTTTCCGTGTTCTATATTCTCTTTTCTGACCTCTACCTAGAAACGTCTCTTCTGTCTTCCTGTTGTTTTCTTTCTAATTACATCTTTATTCTTGATCCTAACCTATTTTAACTCTCTCATTCTTTATTTTTCCTCCTGACTCTCACTCTTTTGTTTTCCTTCCAGCCCATTTTAACTCCATCTTTACTCTCTTTCTTACGGCTTATATACCCCAGTGAAAATCTTTCAGACAATATAAAAATCGCAATACAGTTACATTCTGCTTTTCAAGTGAATGATTACAATAAATATAACACAAGCCGTAACAGCATGTCTTCCATATCCCTTACATGATTAAATATTTTATGTATTACAGGTGAAAGGCAAATTATACCAGGAACCTACAGTCATACCCAAGCAACTTGTTATAGATTAACTGTGTGTGCAAGCAAGTCAAAGGCTGACAGTCTGCTGTTTAAACTGGGCTAACAGGACACAAAAGCTGGATACTGCCAAGGCAAGGTGGGACAGTGCCCCGGTCTGCGGGTAAAGTCAACAGAGACCCTGGAGGAGGGGAGTGAGAATGAGGGAACAAAAGACACAAGAAGCAGAGAGATAAATCAAGACATCTGATCAAATCTCCATTTATTGAAGGAATGAACTGAGTATATATACAGTGAAGGGGTTGGTTATCACTCTTGCTGCTAACCTTGAAAAGAAAGTTGCAACTGCAGAAGGGGGAAGGAAGTTGAGATTATGAGAGGGGTAGTGTCCGAGCAAGGACGCTCGGAGAAGGAACATTCCACTCCCGGCAAGAAGTTGTAAATAAGATCTGCTACTGGCCTCATCCTGTTAATTGCTAATGAATCATGAGAAGTGACCTTGGGTCAGAGCCAGGCAGAATGTTGCTCTCCTCAGGACAATCCTTCAAAATTCTTGCTTTACAGAAAACTCTATGTCACATATTCTAGGCCTGTAGGCTGAAGTTGGGTGTTGCAGAGGAACCTTTAGTGACTGTCCAGGCAGCCAAATGTCTTTGTCATTTTTATAGTTTTGGAGGTTGTTTGCTCTGCACTTCCTGTTTACTTAGATAATATTTTATCCTTCTTGGGTCTCTGATCAGGGTTGAAGACTAGATGGTTATACCATGTTACCAAATTCAGAAAAGAAACTTACAAAAAGAGATGTAAATTTTGTAAGTTTGAGAGACATAAAAGCTTAAATTGTTTATTTAAGAAAATGTTTTAAGATCTAAAAGGATAGCTTAGGCTAGTAACACAATTTATGATAGAAATTAGTTAATATTTTCTCTGAATTTGCCAAATATAGATGGACTGGACATCATGAATGTAATTCTTACCTGATAATTGTTTTCATTTTCTATAGTTTTACCGTGTTAGAGTTAAAACCTTTCCATTTTTATTTAGACAAAAAAGAGGAGATGTTGTAGGACAGTTGTGCACACTGACACTCTAAGACTGTGTTAATAATGTTAACTTTGAATCAAGAGGCCAATCCAGGAACTAGCTGGCTGGAAGTAGCCATAGTAAAGCCAGGAACAGGGACAAAGAGGCACACAGGAAGGACAGAGAGGCACACAGGAAGGATAGAGTGGGTCTTGCAGTTTGGTGCTTTTTTTGTTTGTGATGAGTGAAAAGGCCCATCTCTTGCTGGGCCTCTGACCAAAAAGCAAGGTCAGCTTGTTGCTTCTTGGCCACTCTGATCTAGTAGGTTTTCACCACCCCACATCTAAATTTTGAGTCTTTGTTGGTAAATAGAACAATAGAGACTTAGTTTAAACCTACATATCATGGCCTTGGCTATGGGGCCAGAAGTCCCTCCAGGCCATGGCCTGAGTTAGTGGCTTTGTGGGGTGCTGATTGCAGGGCTGTGGGGCCACATCAGTAATTAAAATATCAGTAGATTCATGTGCAGCCAGTAAGCCAATAGAAAAATATCAGCTGAGTCACCATAACATGAGGAAATGTTATTAAAGGGTCTTAGCATTAGGAAGGGTGAAACCACTGGCCTAGTATGTGTGTGGCCCTGCATTCCATTCCTAACAGTGAAAACAAAGAAAAACAAAAACCAGCCCAGGCTCTTAGCCTCTGAAGTTGCCTGTCTCCTTGTTCTGTGACTCTGTAAGCTTGTTCTTAGGCATTTACTTACCTCAGACTAATGAGAATGTGCCCTGCTTCTGATTTGCTGAAGGCTAGTAGAAAAGATTCAACAGTCAACAATTTCACTCTTTAATTTACTTCCTTAGGGAGACAGCTAGCTGCTGAAGAGGTTGAGAACAGAGGACCATCACGGGCAGTACAGTGAGGTCCAGTCTCTAAAAACACTCATCAAGGGTGGCTGTGATGGCTTCACATCAAGTCTTGATTGTAACATTGAGGTTTCTTGGTCCCAAGTGCCAAGATTTCCCCTCCTACTTTTTCTATGGTGCCTGTCATTGGCCAAAATAGCTCCTTTATTTAAAGATTGATATTCACAGCATACAGAGAGACATTCCAACATCACTTGATAACCGGTGTTCCATCTCTAGGAATCATACCATAGAAACAGAACAGACTCTTGAGACTTGCCTGCTGGTTTGTGCCTTCACCAAATGGCTAAATAGGTAAATAAATAGGAACATAGATATTCCTCAGCAGCACTTGCTGCTCTTATAGAAGTCTGGGGTTTGGTTCACAGCATCCAAATGGCAGCTTACAACCTTCCATAACACTAGTTCTGAGGGATATGATGCTCTCTCCTGACCTCCTCAACACTAGACACACACACACACACACACACACACACACACACACACACACACACACACTGAGAAACAGCTCTCCAATAATGCTTCCATGAGGAGAATAGCTTTTTCTATTGTCGTATGTGGTTCCACAGTATTTCATGACTTATGAGGCTCTGGAGTAGTTTGCTGGTATATTCTACTCCTTTCTACTGAATTCGAGTGCTTCTAAGCAGTATGTCAAAACATCTGAATCTTGCTCAAAGCATTCTAAGTGTAGAGTCTGAAGATATAGCTCAGATATAGCTTGTTTAGCATAGAGTACCAACTCTGATCTCCAGGAACACAGAACCTGGGTGTGGTGACACAGACCTGCAATCCCAGCACTTGGGAGGCAGAGGCAGAAGTTCAAGGTTATATTTGACTATGTAGTTTAAAGTCAGCTTGATAATATGAGGTCCCGCCTCAAAACAATACCTACAGAACGAATTGTGCAAATTCCATGTAGGAATGGCCACATTTTTCAGCCAAGTTATGCAAATGTTCTTATATTGATTTCAATTTCATGCCATGAGTGTTCTCTGCTAGTAACTTTGGCAACACACATATGTCAGCAAAGAGCCTCTGGGGAATTCCCACCCCACCAGAGCTACAATTTGGTTCTTTGTATCCCCCCCCCTTAAAGCAGGATAACAGCACAGAGGAACAGTTGTTCTGATAGGCAGAATCAGGGAGGTTGTCAATCAATGCCTAAAGGCCAGATTCCCCAGGGGATCAATGTTCCTCAAGGGCTGGCCTCTGACATCTTTCATGTCCTTCAGTGTCTTGGCAGCATTAAGCAGAAGCAGGCAGGTGAGGCAGCTGCAAGAGATGGCCTTTAGTGTTAGTCTGTGTGCAGGTCTTGGGTCTGAAGACTTGCTGCCCTTGAGGGTTACAGCTCTCAGCTCAGGGTCTGAGAACCTTAGTCCTGAAGACGTGGCATCCCTCTGGACTCTCCAGTAACCAAGGCCTCTAAGTTCTCATTGATTTAATGTGTGTTTGGAGGTCAGAGGGCAACTTGCAGGGGTCAGTCCTCTCCTTCTGCCGTGAATTTAGGTTGTCAGTCTCCATGGGAAGTGACTTGATCGTCATTTTAAGGACAAGGTCTTTCTCTCTGGCTGTCTCAGAACTCTCTGTGTAGACAAGGCTGGCTTTGAACTCATAAAGATCCACCTGTCTTAGCTTTCCAAGTGCTGGGATCAAAGGAGTATGCCACCATGTTTGGCCGATTGAAAGGTTTTTGTGTTGTTTTGTTTTTAAGGTTTCTTTCCCCATATCTACCTCTACTTCCCCTCTTCCCTCCTCCCAGTCCCTTCCAGTCTTCCCTCAGCACCCCACTCTGTTCCCCAAGGAGAGTGAGGAGTCCCAAGGTGGGTCACTTCAGTCTGGCCTATCTAGCTGAGTCCCTCATCCCAGTATTAAGGCTGGGTTAGCTGTCTTCTATAAGGAATGGGCTCCGAGATGTCAGTTCATATGCACCACTCTGATCCTACTGCAAGAGGCTCCACAGGCTGCCCACGCCATTTGACAGTTGTCTACCTTTGGAGGGTTTAGTTCCTGAAGGTTCCTCGTCATTTCTGAGTTAGTGAGCTCCCAATAGCTCATGTCAGCCGTCTCTGAGGGTCTCTTCCTCACGATCCCGGTCCCTTTGTTCATATACTTTCTCCTCTCTTCAACCGGACCGGGAGCTCGACCTGGTGCTTAACTATGGACCTCTGCTTCTGCCTCTACCCATTGCTGGATGAAGGTTCTAGCTCAGGGTTTATGGTTTGCAGGCTGGATATTCTTTGCTTTATGCCTAAAATCCACTTATGAGTACATACCATGTCTATCTTTCTGGGCCTGTGTTACCTCACACATGATGATACTCTGATGAAAAGTTTTTTACCCTACTAAGCCATCTTACTGGCCCAAGGGAAGCTTTTTCTTGGGCCTGATGTTGTGATACCTGAGGTAGAATAGGAGTGTTTTCCCTGACTCAAGCAGTAACCCCGAACAGTCTGTTAATATACCCTGAGAAGCAAGCAATCACAGCCATTTGTTTGAAACTAACTTCAGCCATCTGTTTTGTTTAGTCACAGCCACCTCTCTTAGCATCATTTAGAGTCATTGAGGCATCTGTTTTGGATCAATCACAGACTAGTTTCTCAGCATCAGCATCATCATAGCACTCCATCCTCTAGATACAAGGGCTTCCCCTTTGGCGGGTAGAAATGACTATAGGTTCTACTGCAGTTTACTGAGGCTTATAATGTGCCTTCAGGACCAGGAGTCATCTAAAGTCTCTAGTGGTTGGTTATCTTAAAGTACTGGCACAGAGCTGGAGGGATGGCTCAGAGGTTAAGAGCACTGGCTACTCTTCCAGAGGTCCCAAGTCCAGTTCCCAGCACCCACATGGAGGCTCACAACCATCTATGAAGAGATCTGGTTGTCTTCTGACGTGCAGGGATACATACAGAACAGTCGTACATAAAATATAAATAAAATGCTGGCAGAGGGATGTACCTACCTGTTGGCTGTTTTACCACAGTCCTTAGCTCAAGGCAGCAGGGAGCAAGAGAGAACGAAACATCACTAATTAGGGGATGAGTGTTCATCCCCAACATCTTCTCTTGTTTAAAGGAAAATGACCACTAAAAGGAGTGTTTACAGTGTTAATAACTTATTGTTAAGATGAATTTTAATCGTGTGTGTGTGTGCACGTGTCAGGCTTTAGGAGAATGGAGGAGCCTTGCTTATTCTCTGACTCCGAGATAGGGGGTCTCACTAAACCTGGAGCTATGCTAGCAGCTAGCAAACTCAGCAAACCTCCTGTCTCCAATTCCAGTACTGAAGTTACAGGGGTGCATAGCCACACCAAGATCTCTACTTGAGTGCCTACTCTTCAAACTCAGATCCTGGTGTTTGGGCAACAAGTGTTCTTACCCACTGAGCCATCTTGCCAGACCCCAACATTTATATTTAAATTAAAAAAAATTATGAGTTCTATCTATATATGGCTGGTACCTTCTGAAGCGAAGAGAGGGTGTCAGACCCTTGGACCTGGAGCTATGCATGTTTGCAAGGCACCATGTGGGTGCTGGGACTCAAACCCAAATCCTCTGCAAGAGCAAAAAGTGCTCTTAACTGCTGAGCCATCTCTCCAGACCAACCCCCAATATTTAAACTTCTCACCAGCCTTGTGTCCCAAGGAGAGGTGGGTCATCATTGTATTTGTCACCCGGCTCTGTTTGGATTTTTTGAGACAAAGTCTCACCTGTAGTTCAGGATGGCCCAGGCTGGTCTCTAAACTATCACAACCCTCTTTAAAAATAAATCCAGTAGGGCTGGGAGGTGATGGTGCATGCCTTTAATCCCTGCACTCACAAAGCATAGGCAAGAAGATTATCTGTGAGTTTGAGGCCAACCTACTCTTCAAAGTGAGTTCCTGGAAAGCCAGGGCTACAGAGAAACCCTGTCTTGAAAAACCAAAACAAACAAAAAGAAATAAAGATAAACCTAGTAGTTCAATGTAAACTGTGTTTTGGAAAGAGTCTGGCAATATAGCCCAAGCTAACCTAAAACTGGTGATTCCCCTGCCTCAGCCTCCTGAGTACAGGGGCTATTGCTGATTGGCATGGACAGCTAGGATTTTAACACAGTACCCTAAATAACTCATATTATTTAGAGTAATTACAATGTCAAGCAACTTAACTTGGGGGTGACCTTCTTGTGTAACATCAGCCCAGTGGGAGGGGCTTGTGCTTTATTACAGATAAGGACTCAGGATGGTGTCTGATTATAAATAAACCTGTCTGCAAGTTTCCTCTTCTGACACAGCCCTGCTGTGGGATAATGCTCTTGTACACTGTAAAAATTTGTCACTGATATTGGTTTGATAAAATGCTGATTGGCCAGTTGCCACGCAGGAAGTATAGGTGGGGTGACCAGACTAGGAGAATTCTGGGAAGAAAAAAGACAGAGATACAGTCACCAGATGCAGAGGAAGATGAGAATGCTGTGCTGAGAAAAGGTACCACGCCACGTGGCTAAGCATGGATAAGAATTATGGGTAATTTAAGTCTAAGAGCTAGTCAGTAATATGTGAGATGTCTTTCTGTACACTGCAAATATGCTTTATTATTACTTGTTAATAAAGATGTTTTGGTCTAAGGCAAGGCAGATTAGAAACAGGTGGGAAATCCAAGCAGACATAAAGACAAGTAGGGTGGAGTTAAAGATGCTACAGGCTGTTGCCCTGGAAAGCAATATGTAAATGGGACACAGGTAAAGCCACGGAGCCACGTGGCAATTCATAGATTAATAAAAATAGTTTAGCTATAAGAACTAGTTGGTAATGAGCCTGAGCCATAGGTAATTAATATAAGCCTCTGAGTAAGCATTTTATAAATGGCTGTGATTCTACAGGTGTAAGAGATTCCTCTAGACCATGGGCCCTGACAGGCCAGAGTCAATATGCTTGAGCCACTGGCCCGGCATTTACTATAATATTAAGCCTCCGAGTCACTTATCTGGGAAGCGGCTGCTGGGTATTTGAGTTCCTGGCGAGACAAAAACTTCCGACCACAAAGTCCTTTAGAGTAGTGGCTTTAGATGGAATCCTAAGTTGAGCTTCTTACCTGCATCCCAGGGACTAAGTGCTGGTTGGGGCCAGGCACCCAACAATTGCTACCTTGAGCAAATCCCATGTTACTATTTAGCTGCAATGGGAACAGATAAGCAGACCTATCAGGTGCTGCAGAACTCTATTCTGAGGCGTGTTACTTGTTCACACTGCATTTGTTTGACTCTGTGAAGCTGTGCTACTGTGCTTGTCTAGGACATCTGATGGGCTAATAAAGAGCTGAACGGCCAATAGCAGGGCAGGAGAAAGGATGGGCGGGGCTGGCAGGCAGAGAGAATAAATAGAAAGAGAAATCTGGGTGTAGTAGGAGGTTTCTGTCCCAGACTTTCGGGCCTAGCCTCAAGGTTTAGGCCTGCAGACCCACAGACCCGCAGAGACACACAGATGCTTACTATTAGTTTTAGACTGATCAGCCTAAGGCCCAGGCATATAACTTGCTAACTCTTTACCCTTAATCTAACCCATGACTCTTATCCTGTTCAGCCATGCAGCTCGGTACCTTTTCTCAGAGCAGCATGGTTGTCCTCTGCTTCTTCTGGCTTCTCTCTGGCATTTTGCTCTATTCTGCCTGTTCCCAGAGTCTTTTTAGTCTGGTAGCCCCGCCCACACTTCCTGCCTTTGGCCAATCAGTGCTATTTATTAAACCAGCGGGTAGGACAACTATTTACAATGGAACAACATAATCTCCCACATCTGGGCAAGAGGGATCAAGGAGGAGGACGGGGCTGGGGTGGGGTGGGGTGGGCTGGGGTGGGCTGGGGTGGGGTGGGCTGGGGTGGGGTGGGCTGGGGTGGGCTGGGGTGGGCTGGGCTGGGGTGGGGTGGGGTGGGGTGGGCTGGGGTGGGGTGGGGTGGGGTGGGGTGGGGTGGGGTGGGGTGGGGTGGGGTGGGGTGGGGTGGGGGGCAGCCACCCAGTCACCCACAGAGTGAGATTGAAAGCAAGATTTACGGAAGTGAGAAAAGGTAACTTCCCAGAGATGTAAGTTTGATGGGGTAATTTAAGGAAAGCTTGAGAACAAACAGGCCAAGCTAAGGCATTTATAATTAAGAATAAGCCTCTGTGTGTGATTTATTTGGAAGCTGGGTGGCAGGCCTAAGAGCAAAAACAACCAGCATCATTTTGGCACTCAACATGGGGCTAGAGTAAAAGAAAAACCACTAACAATCAGGCTTAGATTTCCCTTCTTTAGCCATTGGTGCTTCAAGTTTGTGAAGGATTTTGGGGAAGAAAATGGAGACATGCTTGCCTGCACTACTGAGGTTTCAGCTCATGTGCACAGGGCCGATCCTGGCTCATGGCTTCAGCCTTGGCTTTGGCCTATTATGGTGTGGACCCACACCCTGTGACCTACTTCTTCTTAACCCGCCTCTCAAAAGCAGCAGCAGCTGGGGACTAATGAGCCTGGGCCATTCTGGATACTGCCTCCCAACAGGAGGTCAGAGTCAAAGCTGAGGAACCTAGGGATCATGAAGCAGGAAGTTTCAGCTAAACCCACTGCTCAGATTCCAGGTGTTAAAAGTGCTCCACAAGGTACGGTGGGGATGCCTGGTAGGCAGGAGGACCACAAGAACCCCGGAGTTCTAAAACATTAAGAATTTCTCAAAAAAATTAAGAAACAACAAAAAAGCTGGGTAGATTACCCAGCATGCATTTGACTCTCAGGTCTGCATAAAACAGGCACAGTAGCCGGCAAAAGTCTATCAAATACCAGAGAGGTTGAAAGATCGGGAGTTCAAGTTCATCCTTAGCTATGTAGCATGTTTGAGGCCAGTGTGGTCTACTTGAGACCCTCTCTCAAAACAAACAAAACCAAATATACAGAATCTTGGTAAATGTTAACTTTTGTTTTGTTTTTTCAGACAGTTTCCCTGTGTAGCCCTGGCTGTTCTGGAACTCACTCTGTAAACTTCAAGGCTAGCCTTGAACTCACAGAGATACACATGTCTCTGCCTCTGAGTACTGGGATTAAAGACATGAATCACCACTACCTAGTTTAACATTATTCTTTTCCTGGTGACTTTAATTATAGATTTTTATCTAAACTGTTCCACTTCTGAGGATTTAGTAAGACAATTCTGAAGGAGTCAAAGGCCATGCCTTTTAAATTAATAACGTTTGTTTGTTTTTGAAAGAGGGTCTTATTAGTATCCCTGGCTGGTCTGGAATTCACTATACAGATAAGTCTTGACCTTACACTGGGGAAACCTCCCTGGAGTCTCCTGAGGGCTGGAATTAACAGGCATGCATACCCACGTCCACCTCATTCGGTCACATGTAGAAGAGTGAGGGATGAGGCTGGATCAGGATGCAGTGAGGGGACCTGGCCGGGCAGTATGAGACCTTCCCATACCTACGGCCTCCAGAGCCACAGCTCCTGGTTCTGCCCTTTCTTGTGGGTCCTGAGGCAGCATGGAGTAAGTAGGTGTTGAGCAGCAGAGGAGACAGTGTGAGGTTCAGTCCTGGCTGTGGTTATGCCAGATGCCTGCTTTATTCAAACAAGAAGAGCTGCTATTGGACTCAGCCCAGCCTTCCCTCCGTGGGACGGTGACAGGGAGCAGGGCTGCAATAGAGAAGACCCTGTGGGTGGAGACCAGAGGAAGTACTGCACTAAGTCTCCATAAGGCAAGGAATGGCCGGGTGTGAACCCAAGAGGTGGCATGAAAGCCCTTGGCAGCTTTAGCCAGGACAGTCTATCTGAAGTAGTTAGGACACTCGTGGGCAACCAGGTTCCAGGCTTGGTTAAAGGCCTCCACGACAGCTGGCTCCAGGGGCCCTTCTTCAGTGGCGGCCAGGTTCTGTTCCAGCTGCTCCAAACTGGACATGCCCAAGATGACTGCGTCCCCTCGGGTGCCCTGCAAGGGAAGATACATAGACCTCAGCGCAGTTCTGCTACTTGGTGGTGCCTGCTGTTACACACACCCCTCCTTGCCTGTCTCCTGGTAAGATCTGGGATCTATGCATCTATCTATCCTGAACAATCAGGAAGGTCTGAAGGGGTCTTTGACAGCTCAATGTATGTGACTCAGCTCTTGCCCCTCATTACAGTTCTTTCCTGGGAGACATAGTAAAAACACACCCTCTCTTTATAGGATACTTGCCTCATGCCTGCCTGGCAAGCAGTCCATACACCAAATTATCTCTCTAGCCAAGTACTCTCTCTAGAAATAACTTAAAGGCAACTCTGGGTCCCCTAAAGGAGCAGAAAATGAGTTCATGGTTGGGCTACCTGGAGCTGTGAGTGATGGTACATCCAGCGCAGGGCGGCCGAGGTCATGCTGGGGGCGCTGTTGCCGTAGGTTGCCTGCAGGGCCTTTTCTACCAGGCCGATGGCCTCAAAGTGGTGCTCCTTCCAGAAGCTGAGTGGGTGGGGAGAGTGGCAAAGGGTGAGAATCTTGGGTCACTGGGGACTGAAGCCAAGGAGCCCACAAGAACTGCTCCCACCCACACTTGGTAGCATGGAAGGAACTGTATCTCCCTGGGAGAGGACCTTTTCCTTTACAGGGCATAAGAAACTCCGGGCTGCCCACTCACCAGATGCATCAGTGGAAACTCCTAGACCTGTCTACATTCACCAGTGCCAACTGAGAAGCTGCTGTAAAGCCAGACTTAGCCCCGGCCTCCCAGCCTCTGTCCAAGGTCCCCTCTTTCCCTTCTGCAGGGCACTCTTCTCAGAGTAGCAATGGCTTATGTGACAAGATCTGGGGTGCGGGTGGGGTTTTCTCTTTTCTTTATAGAGGTAGAAGAAAAAGAGAAACCTTAGGATTTGTTATTTCTTATGAGAATCAAGGCCAGTTGGTGGTGGCGCATGCCTTTAATCCCAGCACTCAGAGGCAGGCAGATCTCTGTAAGTTCAGGCCAGCCTAGTTTACAAAGCAGATGCCAGGACAACCAGAACTGTTACACAAAGAAACCGTATCTCAAAAAAACCACACACACACACACACAAAGCATCAAAAAACACCAGGTTTGGGGGGGGTAGGGTAGGAGATTTTATCCTTAGAAACATTGATAAGGACTTCACGTAATATAAAGGGGATATCCCACCCCCACCCATCCTGATGCAGAGAACCCCAGCTCACCGATTCCTGTAGGTCTCAGCCCAATTATTCCCAAAGAAGCGGCCCACAGGCTGCTTCTCATCCTTGTCTTCATATTTATATTTCCCTGTAAGCAGGCCCCCTGTGGGATGGCAGCAGTCAGACCCTGGCCCAGACTCCTGGCCCTGAGGCTGTCTGGTCCCACCCAGGTCTGAATTAGAGAGCAGGAGGAGCCTGGAAAGAGCATCTGAGAGGGCAGTAATTCAGACCTGGTACACCTACCCACCCACCCACAGGGCCTGTCCCCATGGTAGCCCATACCAGCCAAAGGGTTGTAGGCATAAAACCTCAATCCAAAGTGTCTGAGGCAGGGGAGGAGCTCCTTCTCCACCTGCCGGGTGGTGGCGTTGTACATGCCCTGCAGGGAAGGAGAGGGACCTGTTGCCAAGTATAGATGCATCAAGGGAAGGGACCCAGCTTTCCTCTTTTTAAAGCTAATTTATTTTGGAAGCCTGTTTTATTTAGAGATAGGTCTTTGTAAACTGGTCAGGCTGTTCTTAAACTCCTGGGCTGAAGTGATACTCCTGCCTCAACCTCCCCAGAAGCTGGTCCTCCTGTTTATTCATTTTTGTGCGTCTGTAGATATGTGTTGTATATGTGTATGAATGCAGAGGCCAGAGGAGGATGTTGGGAGTCCTGTTGTACCCCTCTCAGCCTCTCACCAAAATCTGCAACTGGGTGGGCCCCGAGCAAGCCTCAATGATCCTCTAGTCTCCTGCCTGTCCCAGCATGGGTAACAGGTATGCTCAATCACACCTGCCTTTGAGTGTGAACTGGGGGATGAGATTCCAGATACTCATGGTTGCAGAGCAAGCATTTTTTTTCTGTTTTTTGAAATAGTCTTACTCTGTAGCCCAGGCTTGCCTTGAATTCATAGTGATCCTCTGGCCTCAAGACTTCTAAGTGATGGATTACATGTGTGTGCCACTGTGCCCAGTTTTTGCATTTTCTACTTTGAAAACTATAAGTCTACACCATCCTAGGTTCAATTATTTAAGGTGCCTTGCACCTGGAAGACACAGGGACTAAATAATCTGTTTTTCTTAAATTCTAGAGATTGAAATGTGGAGTAGGGTTGAGGGTGTTTGGCATGGGGAGGGAAAACTGGCCTAGGCTATCCATCTACAGATATCTCCAGGCCTCCTCTAGGGTTGGATGCTGAGATCACATCTCAAAAGTTTATCAAATTCCCTGCTTCTAAGAGATGTGATAATAAAATTAAAAATATAGACAGCAGGCTGAGTGAGGTGTATGGAGCATACCAGGTCTTGGGCTCACTCCTCAGTACCACAAAAGAAACACATCACAATAACAAAAGTCGGCAGAGAAATGCAGTAAAGGTAGACTCTAAGATGAAAGTACCCAAATGGCTCCGTGTATGAAGATGTGTTTCAGAGCCTGGAGGTTCCTTAGGCTTGGCAGAAAAGACCCTTCTGGGTCAGAGTTGAGTACTTCTAGGACATGAGGAGGTGTGTTCTAGGCTACAGTGCAGGATGGGGGGAGGGATGAAGATGTGTGTGCTCAGGCAGTAAGCAAGGAGGTGAGCAATAGTCAGGCTATTCACAGGCTTTGAGAAGGGGTGCTGACTACTCTTTAGAGAGGATTAAAAAAAAAAGAGGGGGGGTCCAAATCACAAGAGGACTCGGGATCAGTTGAGCCTTGAGGTCTGGGTATCCCCAGCATGCCAAGTTCCCCTCACCTGGTACACAGTTGGCAGGATCCAACCATTTTTCTTGCAGAGGGTACAGATCTCAGCCACCTCCCAGGAGGCATAGTTGGACAGGCCAAGCTCCACAAACTTGCCCTGCAGGGGAGAGACTCAGCTCAGCCAGATAACCAGGAAGAGAAAACCAATCAGGTGAGGAGCCTGGGAGTGGAATCTGTGCCCAGCTCTGCCCTGGGCATCCAGATAGCCTCACTGTCACGGCAGAGCCAGGATGAGAGGCAGAGAGATCACCTCTCTGAGCTTAGGGGCCACCCTCACCTCTTGCTGCAGCTGATGGCAGGCACGAAGGGTCTCCTCTATAGGGGTGCTGTGATCAGGAGCATGTAAATAGAAGAGATCCACCCAGGGACACTGCAGCCGCTTCAATGACGTCTCCAGCTGGGACCGAACACTGTCAGGCTTCAGTGACTTCCCATCCCAAGGGTTGGCCTTGGTGGCAATTTTCACTTGAAGGAAGATTATAACGATTAAGAAATGCATTAGAAGGCCAGGCATGCTGGTGCACAGCTTTAATCCTAGCACTAAGGAGGCAGAGGCAGGAGGATCTCTTTCGAGTTTGAGGCTAGCCTGGTCTACAAAGTGATGGTTTTTGTCCCAACTGCCCAATCCCAAATAAACACACAAAACCTTTTAATATTAACTACAAAATGTTCAGCTGATAGCTCAGGCATATTACTAACTAGCTCTTACAACTTAACCCGTTTTTATTAATCCATATGCTGCCCTGAGGCTTGTGGCCTTTACCTCTATCCCATTTTGTATGTCTGACTCATTCTCCGGCTGGCTGGTGACTCCTCTGCTCCACCCTTCTCCATCCCATCATCCCCAGTTTGGCTTCCCCACCTAACTTTATCCTGCCTTGCTATAGGCTAATCAGCTTTATTATTAACCAATGAAAGTAATGCATGTTCACAACATATAGAAGGATTATCCCACAGCAGAGTGAGTTCCAGGATAGCAGGGCTACGAAGTGAACCCTGTCTTGAAAAAAAATCCAAAACCAAAATAACAATAGCAAAAAGATTTATGAGAATCACCCATTGGCCATGTAAATGTTTGCATAATTTGGCCCATACTTCCTAATCTGTAAAATGATGACAATAATGAAGCTGTCCTCACATGGAGGGCACAGGGATTAAATCTTTTTTTTCCCCCTCTTAAATTCTACGAAAGGGGCTAGAAAGATGGCTCAGCAGTTAAGAGCACTGGCTGTTCTCCCAGAGGTCCTGAGTTCAATCCCAACAACCTCCTTGTGGTTCACAACCATCTATGAGATCCGATGCTACCTTCTGGTGTGCAGATATATATACAGACCAAACATTCATATACATAAAATATATAATAAAATTTAATATTCTAGGTACTTTTAAAATCCTTCTGATTTATATATGTAGACATAATGCTATCTATGAACTGAGGGAGCTTTAAAATATTTTTTAATTAAGATACAAAATAGGGTCAGGAGTTTAATGGCTCAGCAGTTAAAAGCACTTGTTGCTCTTGCAGAGGACCCTGGTTTGAGTCCCAGAACCCCCAGGGCAGCTTACAGCCACTCATCACTTCAGTTCCAGAGAATTTAATACCCTCTTTGGTTATAAGGTACATGGCACACATCCATACATGCAGACAAAACACTGTACTCCTACAATAATTTTTTTTTTAATGAGCAAAGGACCCGAATAGACATTAAAAGAAAAGTTGGCTGGAAAGTTGTCCCCTCAGTGGATAAAGGTTGCATTTTGAATTTTACAAGTACATATCGCAGGGCAGGGAATATAGCATTTGAAACATGAAAAGAGCGAAGACTTCATCCAAGAGGTGCTCAAACATCACCCCAGACTTTGGACTTGATGTTCCCAAGTTCTGTCAGGATGATATGAGCTCATCATTTAGCTCCCTCTGGCCACAGAATAGAGAAAGAACTCAATGGGACAGGCCTGAAAGCAGGCAGACCAGTAAGTACTGTGTAAGAATTTATGCGAGAGAGTCTGAAGAGACGGCTCAGCAGAGAGACCAGTAAGTACTGTGTAAGAATTTATGCAAGAAAGTCTGAAGAGACGGCTCAGTGGTTTAGAGCACTTACTACTATTCTTGCAGAGGACTCGGGTTCGATTCCCAGAGTCACACATGTTGGCTCTCACTCATTTTTAACTACAATCCCAGGGTATCCAATGCTCTTTTCTAGCCTCTGTGGGTACATACATACATGCATGCAAAGCACTAATACATATAAATTAACTAGGTATAAGAAAAATATAAAAAAGACAGTTGGTGGTGGTGCATATCTTTAATCCCTGGAGGCAGAGACAGGTCTGAGTTCAAGGCCAGCCTGGTTTACAGAGTAGGTTCTGGGATAGTCAGGGCTACAAAGAGGAACTAAGTCTTGAAAAACAAAACAAAATAAAACAAAACACCCCCCCCCCCACCGTCCCAAATTAGGGAAGAGATACAGGACCTGAAAGTGTTCCTTGGCAGTGGTCAATCTTAATTAGAATCCCTTTCAGACTCTCAGAAGCCTGTACACTCAACCTACTGTGGATGCTCCCTTGTCACCTCCTCAGCACTGCTTCTTCCCAGACAGAGAACTCCAACTACCCAGATGGATGGATGGATTCTGCGCTATGATACTTGCTATGTTGACTTAGCAAGAAAAAGGGGAGCCCTCTGATCCCAGAGAACAGAGAAGACCACAGCATCTCTCAGCTGTAACACCCACCCCCAAGGGATTCTCCTGTCAATTTCTGCCACGGGCGTGACCTGAGGACTTTGGTCTACTGAGTCCACAGGCTCAAAGAAAGAAGCAGAAACGAGCTAGAGAGAAAAACTAGGGTGATTATGGCGCAGGCCTTTCTTTAATCCCAGCACTCAGGAGGAAGAGACAGGTGGATCTCTGAGTTCCAGGCCAGCCAATACCATACAAAGAAACCCTGTCTTGGCAAAACAAACAAAAAATCAGAAACAAGTCAGCCAGATGACCTCTATGGTGTTAGGCTTGAGAGATCAGCTCACTTATGCCCCTCCAGCTCTACCATGTACAGCTCAGGAGCCTCAGAGAGGGTCTGCACAGGAACCAGGGGAGGAGTCTCATATGGCAAAGAGGCCTCTCTGTATGTATCAGGTATACTCCTGAGTCTTCAATGGCTTCAAGAGAATGAGAGAGAGGTCCCTCATCTTCCATCTAAGGACACAGGCCACTGACCATCCTACCCCACATATGTACCTTTGCACTCTCAAGCCCCATCTTCAAACAGCTAAGCCTTCAGCCTCCACTGCTCCTGTCTCCTGTTCTCTATCTAACACAGCGCTACTTAACACCGTAAGGTCTAGCCTTGGTGCTCTCTGAGCTCTGCCTACCACTCTCCCTACAAGCTACTCCCTTCTGCTTTCCCCAGAAATCACGGTTTGCAGTCTTGAAACTCAGGCTGGACTTGGAACTTCCTCTGGGTTAGTTACTTCCAGATTATAGTAGCCCCCACTGTAAGACCTAGCCCAGAGTGGGCAAAAAGGCCGGAAGTGCCCTCTTCCCATGTTACCTTTCCAACCCTGCCCTCTTTGGCCCTTGGCACTGCCATAATCTCCTTGAGATTCAGGGGCACTGTCAACTGCACAGGACAAAGTCTAGAAGATGACCAAAGACCGGAATGAGAAACAAGCTCCTGGAAGGGAGCGCAGAGGTTGGTGAGAACATAAGCACAAAGCCTGGGGATGGATAAGAGGAGGGGGCTAGGGAGCTGTGGGCGACTGGAGCGTAGGAAGGCAGAAAGTGAGTTAGGAAGCAAGGGGCCAGAACAGGTTCAAGGTGAGACGAGGGAGCTTCCTCACAGCAGCCTCTGAGCTATACAACTCCAGAAGCCTCGAAGGAGAGACGGGACAAAGTTCAGCTCAGTAGCTCTGGACTTCGGGTGCCTTAGGAGCTTGAGGTCTACACAGTTGTGTACATGGGCGCTTACGAAGCTCCCGGGTGCAGACCCTGGGCGGTGCAGATACGAGCTCAGCTCTACTCGGTGCAGGGTTGAGTGTGTGGGAGAGGGCAGGTGCAGCTGTTACCTGTGCAGTCGCCGCTGCCCAGCCCAAGTCCCAGGCCGCCCAGGATGCTCTCAGATTGGCCGTCACTGTACATGAAGGCCGTGTCCAGTTCGTTGTGGCCACGCTCCATGAAGGCGCGTACCGTCGCGGCGCTGGCGCTCGCATCCATGCGGCGCCCCATCTCCATGGTGCCCAGAACCGTAGCGGGCCGGAGAGGGGCGCCTGAAGTTGCTCCGGGTGGCGAAGGCCGGGACATGGCGAGAGGACGCGCTACGGTAGGCCCGGATCGACGTCCACAGCGAAGAGCAGCGCGAACCACAGCTCTGGAAGCTGCACGCAGCATGGAGACTGCGCCTGCGCACCCCCGGCGCCCCGGGCTCCGCCCACAGCGCGCGAGGGGCGGGGCGTCGCGGAGGTCAGCTGACCTGGGCTGGCTACGGACCTAGGAGCTGAGTCTGGCTGTGAATCCTCTTCTGGTGAGTGTGCAAGTGGCTGGCGGCAGGCCGGGTTGGGGGTCAGGACTCCAGGCGCGCCCTGCCAATTCTTCCCTACACCTTCCTCCAGCTCCGCACGACTCCCGGCATCAGTCCCCTTTTGGGGTGCGGGATCCAGGGCCTTAGCCCGGTCTGGCCTGGGATCCGACTCTCGCTCCGGCTCCACTTCTCACCTGTCAGTCCCTATCTTCCGGTCTCTTGGCTTCTGATTGCCTTGTTTCCCCCGGATTGGGCGGGGGCCTCGCGGCGCTTGCCCCAGCGGCTGCCCTGTCATTATCCCTCCGAACCGGCAGAGTCACCGGAAGGAGTTAGAGCCTTGGTTTTGGAGGCCTGGAGTGGGTAGGGTCCCGAAGCCAGTGTGGGATCTCCCAACACATTCTCTCCAGGTCTGCAAAGAGAGAGCCCAGAACGCCCCCTCCCACACCAAGATCATGGCAGGATTCCAAGGAGGGTTGGTTAGAAGTGTGAGGACTTCTGAAGTCTCAGGTTTTGTTCAATTAGTATATACTGTGTGCTACTATGTGACCCAGGGGGCTACAGCGAGAGCAGAATATCTCTGTTGACTGTACCAGATGTGCTTCCCTGGGAAGCATCTTCTTGGCTTTGCCAAAGTTGGAGGAGTTGGCTGTGGCAGGAGATAATGTCTCCTGGCCAGCATCTCTGGACATGAACCATGAGAGTCAGAATCCTTCCTAATACTGGGGGATTGTAGCTCAGTGATAGAGCACTTGACTAGCATGTATGAATTCCTAGGCTTGAACTGGGGTTTTTATTGACGTCTGCAGTCAGTCTAGGAGGTATGTTTCGTGATTCGATGCTGAAGCTCCATCACGTGCTCCGAGGGACTGCTCAGTCCTAGCGCCCCCCCCCCCCCATTCACAAGTTTTCTCTCTCCTCTCTTCCTTCCCTCTTCCCTGCTCACGTCTTTTTCTCTCTGGTCCTTTCCCCTCCCTCTTCAGCATACTTCCTTCTCTCCCCCTCTCCTTCACATTTTCTGAGCCTCCCTTGTGTGTCCAGACCGTGAGAATAGGAAATCTACAGACAGGGAGAGAACGTAAGGAGGATAGTGATGTGTCTTCTCCAGGAATGTGTTCCAGGGCTCAGGAGGAGCTCCCTGCATTGCCTCTTGGAGAAAGTAGGCAGTTTAGAACTGGGTCGTGATCTCTACCAGGTGTTTGTGGTGGAGGATTCCTTAGAGGAAGAAACAGCAGTGTGCAGGTGCCTGGGACTCTGAGGACCTGGAATAGGAAATGAAATTAGGAGAACAGTTCTTGGGGGTGGATTTGAACTTGGTCCAGTATCAAAATAAAACCTGCATCTGCTTTGGTGAGAAGCACTTCCCTGGTTTTGGAGTTGTAGAAGATGAGGTATTTCAGGAGATCTGTCTCCTGGTTAGCCTTTCTGCAAATGAACCTTCAGACTGAGGGATGTAGCCCACTGTAGAGTATGTAACTAGCATGTATGAGGTTCTAGGCTCAAACTTTGGTATCAAGAAAAGAGTCTTCAAAGAAGCTGGGAGAACTACTCACACCCACGGTCCCTGCTCACCTCATTTCCTTCCTGACATGGTATAAGGGAGCAAGAGGCTCTACAGTGGTCAAGATATTGGGTTCTCGTCTTACAACCATCACTACCATGGGTCTGATATGGTCCTCAGAGCCTTATGTTTGACTTAGTAGGATGTTAACCCCAGTTCGTAGACCGGCTCAGACAGGCTGATTCCACTTGCCCCAAGCTACTCAACCGTACCTTTCAAATGTGGTAGTGTTCCTACCCAGCCTGGATGTTGTGAGGATGACAGTGTGGGTGTATGATGAATTGTGGAAGCCCATTGAGAACCTACACGGAAGCAGGAGCAAGGGAGTACAGTTGGGTGTGTGTGACTGATAGAAGAGGACTTCCTAGACACTTACCTTAACTGTGTGTGAGTTGAGGTGTCAGGTAATTGCTCCCAAAATTGAGATCAGGGAAGAACCTTCCATCCATCTTGTCTATGCCCCATCCTGGAGCTGCCACAATGATTTGGGGCACCCTTACCCTGAGCTCTAGTAGCTGATCATGTTAGGTCCTCTGAGAGTCTGGGCTTCCTGAGAAAAGGAGCTGCCAGCAGAGCTTGGTGAGAAGTCAGGCCTCCCTGGCATAAGTGGCATCTAAGAAGGTACAAGAGTGAGTCCGTCTGGTGAGGAAGTACCTTCTCAGCACAGTGACAAAAGGGGAAGCCATGGCAGTCTCTAGTGAAGCCTCTCCCTTGGGGGTTTAGCTCTTTTGCTTTCTGGCTGGATGGCCCGGGCAGATGACTTCCTTACTGTGGTCTCAGGTTCTTCCAGAGTATGTCAGCAGTGTCAGTTAGAGGACAGAATGTGTGAACGTGTGCCGGGACTGGAGGAAATGGCTCCAGCTAGGTCTTGCCCTTCCTCCCCTCTCTAGGTTGTCAGGTATACAGAGTGACAGTGCCCTTTCTTTCTGCTCCTACCGGCCATACTCTGCTGTGGACTGTGGCTGCCTTACAGGTAGGTGTCACGCACGTCTTTCAGGCTTTGTGAGGAACATTGGCCCCAGCATTTTATCCGGGTGCCCAGGCAACCCTCGAAACCTCCTCATTCGCACATGAGAGGTGCAATGGGTAGTCTTCCTCGAGTGAGGCCTGGCCTCAGAGACGTTGTCAGACTATAGTGATGACAAAGGGTTGGAAGCCTAGCCTGTTTCAGACTGGTAACCCCAGCATTCAGATGACTGAGCAGGAGGATTGGGGTTTTAAGGTCAGCTTGGGCAATTTGTAAGATCATCGTGAGATACAAAGTTTAAAAAACACACCAGGGATGCAGGACAGTTGTTGACAAGGCTCTAGTTACGGCACTATGAGTTTATAAGTTGTATCAAAAGATGCTGTTGGTATACAGGCCCACCCCTCCACATACGAACACATTTAACTATCAGGGCAGCTGTATGAAGTAGGGCCTGCCATTATCCTCACTGTTTGTGACAGGGCCAGTTGACATCACAGGACTGTGAAAAGGGCTAGACCTCCTCTTTTCCTTTTGTAGAACAAACCTTCGCCAGCCTCTGAGCTGTGTCCATACACCTGGGCCTTCTCTGCTGGGACCCTCCCTCTGCAGCCATGGTCTGGAGGACTCTGGGCACAAGCAACTTTTCCAACTGCCCTAACGGCTCCATCCAGTGGATCTGGGATGTGTTTGGTGAATGTGCTCAGGATGGCTGGGATGAGGCCAGCGTGGGCCTGGGCTTGGTCTCCATTCTCTGCTTTGCTGCATCTACCTTCCCGTGAGTATGTGCTGAGGTGGCAGGATCAGGTGGGGCTTCCTGGGTGGGAGCAGTCCATGTACTGCACAGGGGGTTCGGCTAGCTGGTCAGCGGCCTGTCTAGATTCCAGGCCAGATGTACTCCCTCCCTCCCCCACATTCATGGATGGCCAGCTTGCTCTGAAGATGGAGGCTGCATGGAGCCTGCCCAGGCCAGAGCTCACGTTGAATGATTCTGGTGCTAAAATAAGAACATTTTCTACCATGTCTTGAGCACCCACTGTGTCCTTGGCCTGTACGTAAGTGCTGGTGGGGCTTACCTCCTTTGATCCTTATTAACAGCCCTGTGAAATAGGCAGGGTTCCTTTCCCTGTTTTACAGAGAAAGTGAGGGCTAAGGAATGCTCTTCATTGCTCAGTTGGGAAGAGATGGCGTTGGAGAAGGGGAGGACTGGGATGTGTAAGATATGCCGTGTCTTTCCAGTGAAGGCAGAAGCAGGGACTACAAAATCATGTCGCTGTTGCTGGGCTGGGGAACAACGACATTACTGCACAGGGGTCCACAGTGTCCACACTCAGCTCTGCCACCCACTGGTTGTGACCTAGAGAGCTTATGGCCTTGCTCAGGTTCTTAGATCTCATTTACCATAGTGCCAGTGTCCAGTGAAGCATGAAAGAGAGCCCCTGGCCACTCGACAGAGGCAGGAAGCGCCACGGCCAGGGAGAAGTTGGGGGCGTGGACTACTAGCAGCAGGTGTATGAGAGAAGGGAGAGCTACTGTCATGCCTGGCTGGGCATCATGGGAGGGCGAAGCAGGCAAGTGAAGTCAGGAATTCACCAAGAGCTCTATCATCTAAGGCTGTTGAGCTCTGGGTTGGGCGTGGTGGAGCACATCTTTAATCCCAGCTTTAGGGAGGTGGATGTAGCTGGATCTCTTGAGTTTGAGGCCAGCCTGGTCTACAGAGTTCCAGGACAGCCAAAGCTACACCAAGAAACCCTGTCTCGAAAAACAAAAACAAAAACAAACAAATTGTTCTTGGGCTGGGAGCTGGCTCGGTGGTTAAGGGCATTCACTGCTCTTGCAGAAGACCTAGGTTTGGTTCCCAACACCCACATCATTACTGCCTGTAACTCCTGTTTCAGGAGATATGACACCCTCTTCTGACCGCCCTGCCAGGGACATAGTGCAAGTATATTCATGCAGGGAAAACACTTATGAACTAAAAATATCTTTAAAAAGTATGCTTGTTGGCTGGGGAAGATCACTCAGTGTGTAAATTGCCTGCTGCTTCATCATGAGCATCTTGGTTTGAATTTCCAGAAGCCATGTAAAAAGGGACACAGTGATACCTGTGTGTAATCCCACTGCTCTCAATGAAGTAGGAAGCAGAAGCAGGAAAATCCTTGGAAGCTTGTGGGCCAGTTGGCCTGGTGTATACAGCTGTGACCAACAGGAGACTCTACCTCAACCAAAGGTTGTCCTCTGACTTCCATATGCACCATGGATCCTGTATCCTCCCCCTTTCTAGTCCCTTTGAGGTCGAGACAGGAGGTCACGAGTTCAAGTTCTGCTTCCTGAGTGCTGGGATTAAAGTCTTATGCCATTGCCCCTGGCTCTTGAGTATCTTTTCCTTCCCTCCCTCCCTCCCTCCCTCCCTCCCTCCCTCCCTCCCTCCCTTCCTCCCTCCCTCCCTCCTTCCTTCCTTCCTTCCTTCTTTCCTTCCTTCCTCTCTCTCTTCCTTCCTTTCTTTCTTTCCTTCTTTTTTGATTGGTTTTAAATTTTCTTATTTTGTTTGTATGGGTGTTAGCCTGCATGTGTGTCTGTGCACCACATCTGTGCAGTCTCTCAGAGGCTAGAGGAAGTTATCTGATTTCTTGGAACTGGAGACCCCTGGGTACAGTAGGGGAGATCTAAATAAGTCTGTGGATCTGTCTGGAAAAAGACACAGCTGCTTTGCTCCTGGGCTAGCAAGGGTTCCTGCTGGTACAATTCCTCCACAGAGAAAAAAACAACAACCAAAAAACCAACCAACTAGACAACAACAAAAATGCTCTGAGGATATTGCCTTTGAAGTTCTGGGTTCCAACCTAAGCACCATACTGTTAAGGTCTTCATATTGGCCTTTTAAAGTGGCTTCTTAGGCCTCAGCCTCTGAGCATGTGTCCCTTCTTCTTCCGCAGCCAATACATCAAGGCCTGCAAGACAGGGAACATGGACCAGGCCCTGTCGCTGTGGTTTCTCCTGGGCTGGATCGGTGGAGATTCCTGCAACCTCATTGGCTCCTTCTTAGCAGACCAGCTACCGCTGCAGGTGGGTGGATCCCAGGTGGGTGGATCTCAGGTGGGTGGGTCCCAGGTGGGTGGATCCCAGGTGGGTGGGTCCCAGGTGAGTGGGTCTCAGGTGGGTGGGTCCTAGGTGAGTGGGTCTCAGGTGGGTGGATCCCAGGTGGGTGGGTCCCAGGTGAGTGGGTCTCAGGTGGGTGGGTCCTAGGTGAGTGGGTCTCAGGTGGGTGGGTCTGAGGCACAGTAGGGCAGTTAAATACAAGCAATAACAGCTGTGGGAAAAGAAGCTGGGACTGCACATCTGCCAGCCAATACTCCTTGGCCACCATGCCGTGTAACCATGAGTGAGTCAGGGTTTCTGTTCAAGTCTCAGTTTCCCTATTTGCCATGTAAGCATACCACACCACAAAGGTCTGTAGTTCTGAGGGGCTAGGGGCCTAACTAAAATTTTTGAGTATGGGGCTGTCAAAGTAGCAAATGGGGTTTTCCTTGAGAACCCCAGACATTCTGCAGCCAGCAAAACTAGGGTCAGTCAGGAAGGTCTTCCTGTTGGGTCTCATCTCTGGCGCTTAATGCTTTGTTGACTTGTCCAGTCCTGATTCTTGCTGAACCCCATGTCCACCTGGTCCCTTGTTTGCCTAGGTAGGAATAGGGAGCCTTCTGTCCAGTTGAGGAAACAGGAGAGTCAAAGAGGTGATGTGACTAGTGGGGTCACCAGCCGGGGTATAGTGGAGGGAGGGCTGCCATGGTGATTGCATCAGGACCTAGGACAGCAGCCATTGCCAGGGTCTTCCTTTTTCAGACCTACACGGCTGTGTATTACGTCTTGGCTGACCTCATAATGCTGACCCTGTACTTCCATTACAAGTTCAAGAACCGGCCTTCACCGTGTGAGTCCAGGGGTCACTCTGGGTTGGGCTCTGCTGGCCTTGGGAGGCCTGGGACCTGAGCTGAAGCAGGCTGAGATAGAGACATATACAGATCAAGCTGCAGGAAGACCCCACTTGCTCCCTCCTCTCTCTGGCTCAGAGCCAGAAAGGAGGGTGAGTTACAGACCAGACTCAGGATAGAGTGCTGACCCCTCTGCCCTGACTGTCTTTCCTTTGTATCCCTAGGGGAAGGGTACTGTTGTATCCCCATTCTACAGATGAAGGACTGAAGCTCAGAGAGGCTAGGTCACTTTCCAAGGTCACACAGCTTCTGAGAAGCAAGGCTGGGACTCCCATCCTAGGCTGTCTGCTGTCACCTAGATACCTAATCTTGGCTTCTCTCCTGCCTCAATCCAGTGTCTGCCCCTATCAATTCTGTGCTCTTGTTCATCTTGGGGACAGTGTGTATCACACCATTGTTAAGCATCGCTG
Organism: Phyllotis vaccarum; assembly: GCA_033318265.1. Taxonomy (NCBI): domain Eukaryota; kingdom Metazoa; phylum Chordata; class Mammalia; order Rodentia; family Cricetidae; genus Phyllotis; species Phyllotis vaccarum. The sequence continues at coordinate 54,046,778 of JARWLC010000003.1, read as the reverse complement.
ATCCTGTGGCTGTCCCCAAGGAAGGCTTCCGGGGGCGGACGCTCTTATCTGTGGAGCCAAGCAATAAGGTAGGGGATGGGTCTGTGGTGGTCACACGGGTAGCCTGACTCTCATTCTCTTGCATGATCATGTAGCTGTTAAGTTGTGGGGAGCCTGCTCCCTAAAACTCCCACCAGATAGTGAATGCCCCTTTCCGGCCCCACCCCTCCACCCCCAGCCCTTCACAAAGAAGGAAGTCATCGGCTTTGTCATTGGCTCCATCTCCAGCGTGCTGTACCTGCTTTCAAGGCTGCCCCAGATCCGCACCAATGTGAGCTTCGGGTAGGGGTGTGGGTCACGTGGAGGGAGGGCTGGCAGGTTAAGCAGTGGTATGATGCTTGACCACAGTAGCTGTTGATGTGGGCAGAGTCACCCAGCTGGCAGAGCCCCTTTCTGCCTCTGGGAACCTGGCCTCGTGAGCTTGCTGTGGAGGGGAGCATGAGACTGTCTCAGCAACACTGGAGGTCATGTGTGAGGGAGCTGCTGAGCTGAGACCCCAGAGAGAGTGGGCAGGAGATGATGAGGACCCTCCACTGGAAGCTTGTCTAGCAGGAGTCTGTGAGAGCTACAGAGCTGTGGACCAGTGGCATAAGCAGTGATGATGTCTAGGGTCCTGGAAAAAGTGCTTGGAGTTGAGATTTGGAGCTGAGCCCTTCCTGGATAGGGCTATTTTGGGGTGCCAAGTCCATGCTGGGCATTGTACACAATGAAAAACCAGCTCAGAGTGTGTGCCACACAGGCTACACACAAAAACAGTTCAGAGTGATTTGAGCCCTCTCTGGTTTGAGGGACAGGGCTCTCTGTGTAGTCCAGACTGACCCTTACCTGGCTATCTAGTCTAAGCCTGGCCTTGAACTCATGATCCTCCTGCCTTAGCCTCCTAGGTGTTGGTATTATAGACAAGACCTCTCTTTGAGGGCTCTGACATTAGTTCCTCTCCACCAGTTTCTACGGCAGTCAACCCAAGGCATTTCCTACTCACTATTTGCATTGGTGATGCTGGGGAACACGTTGTACGGGCTGAGCGTGCTGCTCAAGAACCCCGAGGTGGGCCAGAGTGAGGGCAGCTACCTGCTACACCACCTGCCCTGGCTCGTGGGCAGCCTGGGTGTGCTGCTGCTTGACACCATTGTATCCTTTAACATGTGTGATATTGGCAACATCATATGGGCAAGGCAGCCTCTACTTCAGCACACACATTGCTGTCAGTTACCCCTCCATCTAGATATCCATTCACCTGTCCATCTGTCCATTTATCTATTCACCCACACATCCATCCATCTACCCATCCTTCCATCTACAGTCCAGCCTTTTATCCATCTATAATTACCCCATATCCAACATTATCCACCCATTTATCCATCCATCCATTCGTCCACCTACCACCCATCCACTCACCTACCCACCTATCTTTCCATTCATCATCCTCCCATCCATCCATCCATCCATCCATCCATCCATCCACCTATCTTTCTATCTGCAATGTAGCCTTGCATTCATCCTGTTTACCCTTCCAACTTCATCCCCACGCCCACTCACCCACCCATCCATCCATCTGTCCATTTATCTACCTATCCAACCCCACCCATATATCTACTCATCCACTCACCCACTCATTCAATTTTCTATTTTTCATCTATCCATCCATCTACTCGCCCTCCCTTATCCATTCATCTGTATCCATCAGTCCATTCGTTCTTCCAGAGTATGCACCTCTTTTATGGCAGTGCCTAGTCAGGACCAGCATCATCAGTGAGCAAGAACAGAATGCACTGGGTTTTTCTGGTACCGAGTGCTGCAGAGACAGACAGCAGGAATGTATCATCACTAGACTGTCCTGGTTTGGGGTAAACAGTGGCCTCAACAGGTGTCATTGCCCTTGGGCTGGGAAGAAGTTTTTCAGGCAAAAGCAAGGGAGCAGAGTCCAGCTTTAGCCTGTGCAGGGCCCTGAGGAATGAAAAAGTCATTGCACCCGTGCATTGGAAATGAGAGCTAGATGGTGAAGACAAGTGTGTGAGGGCTCAGATCCTGAGCTCCACTGCTTCCTCACCAGCTGACACAGTGGAAGCCATAGTCATTTACTGTGTCTCTCCTATCATCCGAGTTGGTCACTACCTCACCAGGGAAACAGCCGATGGATGGCATCAGTGTCTGAGCATCCTCCTCACATGACCAGCACTCAGGGAGTGCTCTGTCCATGTTTGCCAAGTGGCTCAACTGGATAGCATGAGTCCCGCTTGGGAGAAAGTAAACATGGCCCTTGTTTCAACATTTGCTAAGTCCCCATGGGATGTTAGAAAGGTCCAAAGTGGCCCAGCCACTTAGTGTTGTAGAGGGGAAGACAGAGCCCAATTCCGGATGGCTGAGCTGGGGGATTAGAGATGGCACTCAGGGTGGTGGGAGAGCAAGGGCACGGCTCAGCGGTCCTGGCTGTTCCTGTCAACAGGGAACAGCCCAAGCCCAGTGTGTCTGCTGTGGCCTTAACACCACCCTCAGATCTCCATCCAGTTCCTGGTATACAGGAGCCACACCACTGCTGCTGCCTCAGAGCAAGAGCCCCTCCTTCCTAGCTGACCTGTACCCTAGATGACGGGAACCTCAGCTGCCATCCCAGTAAGAGGGAGGTGTGGACAGTGATACTGCCACCCCTGGACTGGGCCTAGAAGGTGGCCTGAGGGAGGCCTGGAACTCTGGGCCTGGATGATTCCCCTTCATGTCTGCCCTTCAGACAGGTCTGGAGTTGGATTTTTCTATGCCGGGACATACCTTTCAGGTATAAGACAGCTGCTCAAGGAGCCTGTAGGGTACCCATAGCTGACACCCCAGAAGATGGTGTGGCCACCTCCCATCCACCTACCTCAATCTGCCTATGTACCCCAGGGTACATCATATCCAGGAGACCCAGAGTTGTCCCTTTAACTGGATATAACCTAGTAAATGATACCTTCCAGCTGGGCCTGTTTCTGCTGTTCCTTCCCATGGTGCTTGGGTCTGGGCAGGGACCCAGGGTAAGTCTAGACCGATGTGGGAATCATGTCCAGCATCCATGGGCTCTTGGATTTCTTCTTCTTTTTTTTTTTTTTTTATCTCTCTGTCTTGTAGGCAGGCTCTACCCTGGTGATGTGACATGCAGCAATGGTACACATCAGTGTGCTCCTTGCTCCTGGGGCTTGGGAAGAGGCAGATAACTAGGTGGGGTTGGGTTGGACATCCCCAGAGGCTTGGCATGACCATGCTCCTGCTTCCTGCGTCCTTGCCAGGGCTGCAAAGGATGAGGTAGTTAGCCCAAAGCGAGACATGTGGTCAGGTTTCTTCTATAGTCAAAACTCAGTGAAGGGCACTTTGGCTGTAGAGAAGAGGGACAGACTGGAACTTTCCTGAAGGTGGTGACTGGAAGCATGGGTGGGGGAGGAGGACAGCAGGAGGGTGGGGCACAGAGTGATGGAGGCAGAAAGAACAGGAGGATGGCCTTCTGTGGGCCACCACCGTTTGGTGACTTGAGGGCAGAGAACTAGCTACCTTGCTGTTAGCCTCAGCATATCCACATACATTATTTTGGGTCCAGAAAGCCAGATGCAGGACCAGGGGCCATCTGACAGAGCCAGATAGAGGACAGCCACCTCTGAGTGCTCTAGCTTCTCCACTTGCAGCTGCAGAGAAAGGATCGTGGCTCAGACTCAGGCAAACCATGCAGTGCTCCCAGCCCACCTCAGCATCAGGTGCTCTTTGCAGCTGGATGTCTAGCTCTGTCCCATCCCAGGACCTGGCTCTATGCTACTTTCCTAGGGCTGAATGGCACCTTTCCAAGTCTGAAGATCTGGGGCCTCCAGTGTGGTAGGTGACCTCAAGTACAGGCCGGGACTGAAGCTGTGTGGGCAAGAGAAAGTGAAATCAAAGTCCTGGCCAGGAGAAGCCCTCATCTGTCCCTTCAGTAGGAGTGACACCCCTTCACAGGGAAGTGTGCTTTGCCTGTGGGGAATGCCTGTCTGACGGGTGTGGTGTCAGGGAAAGTCAGGCTGCAGCTTATCTAAGCCTGATTCCTCTATTTTGAGGCTTGCTCTAGTGCTCCAAGTAGGGCCAGCCGAGGAGGCTTGCAGAACCTGGTTATATTCCCCAGGTTGGTCCCCGGAGAGTGTTCACGGAGCCTTGTGACTTGGGCCAGTCCCTAAGCCTTGCTGCCCTCTCCCACAACACCCAAAACAGTGTTATTGACCTTAGAAGCTGTTTATGCTGCCCAAATGACATGCACTTTTGAGTTTATACCTGATGTCTGGCACATGGGTGAAGAAATAGTAACTACATTAGTGTCCTCATCCAAGGGAGTTTAGCCATCTCACATCTCCTCAGGCTCCTGGGGGCAGCCAGTTTGACTGACAGGACCCTGTTGTGATGATGGCCCCAGCTGGCTTCCTTTTCTTCTCCTCTTGTCCACACCTTTTGCTGTTTTTTACAGTTCAAGGAGTGATGTGATGCTCATCTTGCTGTGGTCTGAAGGACCAATAGGCCCCGCGTCTGCTCAGGCCTCATGTGTGGGCATTTTGGTTCCAGTTCAGGCTCAGCAACAGAAGTGGAAATTAGCTGGCAGGAGGGTCTCCCTCAATCCACTCAATGGCCAGACCATGTGCTTCAAAGACACCTATAGTGAGTTGGTGTGTGTGTGTGTGTGTGTGTGTGTGTGTGTGTGTGTGTGTGTGTGTGCGCGCGAGAGAGAGAGAGAGAGAGAGAGGAGAGAGAGAGAGAGAGAGAGAGAGAGAGAGAGAGAGGGAGAGGGAGAGGGAGAGGGAGAGGGAGAGAGAGAGAGAGAGAGAGAGAGAGAGAGATTGTTTTTTTTTTGTTTTTGTTTTTTTTGAGATAGGGTCTTACTCTAGCTCACATCAGCTCCCAGCTAGGATTCTCATTGGTTATTTTTATCAGACCTGAGATTTTTTTTTTCCTTCTCTTTACAACTAGCACAGTATGGCTTCCAGATCTCCTCTTCTCCTGAAGGGGGAGCCCCAAATCACCCTTCTCCACCCCTTTTGAATTGGCTTCAAGGACTGTCTCCCCCATAGTTTCAGTTGATAAGTTCCTAGCCTGTCTCCCAGCCCTGCCCAACACAGCTCTGAGGATACAGCTACTCTCACTTCCACACCCCAGTCAGACAGCGGGACAAAGAGCATCTGCCTCCACCACTGTGTCCCACGATACAGTAGATGCTCAAAAATGCCAAGACACTGTCTATCAAGAGACTGTGGCAGTGGGGGAGACTAGCTTGTCACTGGCAGCATCCTTGGCGTGGATGCCTGACAGAGTCAGCATTTCCACTTTCTGGATTACAGTTCTCCAGCCCTCTTTACCCTCATTTTCAACGACTCTAATATTATGCCTTTCCTCTGGTGAAGGATGAAAATGTACAGTGGTAGCCTCTCTAACCAAAATAATTCTTTGGGGGGAAAAAAAATCCCCTCCACCTTGAACCATATGACATGATAACTCTGCCATACAAGTTAACACCAAGCTAGAAAACTTAGATAAGGAACATGTGCTTGATAAATAAAGGTATATTTGATAATCAAGATTTATAAATTCCTAAGGTCTACTCAAGTTTGTTGGGGATCTTCCCTGGAGCTGCCCTCTTCAGAACCCGCCCCTGGGAAAGCCTGCTGAGCAATGGCTCCACCCCTCCCACCCCCACAGGGTACTTAAGGTCTGGTCTATAGACTTCCCCTTGAGCTACCCCTGGTTTCCCTTCCTGGGACTTCCGGGGAATGTTTTGCTCAGATTAAACTTGAGTTTATGAATTTGGCCTGATCTGATATACTGTGTCAGTGGAGAGACTTAATATTGGGGAACAGAAACTTTTCAAGGTTCACAGTAATATTTGTCTAGCCTCCTTTTTGCTCACTTTAAGCTTTAGTTAATTGGATAACTAAGCCACACAAGAAACTACAATATTCTGTAAGAGTGTCTGATTCCCCAAGAATGCCCTTTTCCCAAGGTCAGACATTTGGACAAGTCCCCATTTGAGGGCTGAAGAAAGTTCCTGCTTGCTAAAAAGGGAGACAAAGTCTTAGGTCTGGCAAAAAGAACTTGGCCTTCATTAACATATTACTGGTGCCTCTTGACAAAGTCAATGCCAGCTCACATGCCTTCTCTCTGCCATTTAATCCTACATGCAGCTACAGTACTTAAAGTATTCTTTTTTCAGTAAACTTGAGGGCAGGCAGCCACCCCATTCACTCTCAGATCATGTCCGTCCCCTCCTTTCCTCTACACATCCTCCTTGGGACCTGAACCCGAGGAAGCAGGTCTCTGTCACATCTTTAACTATATTGTGGGGCCAGCCTAGGCTACTGGAGACTTTGTCTTTTTTTTTTTTCTTTAATAATTTATTTTTATTTTATGCATATTGGTGTTTTACCTGCATTGTGTCTGTGTGAAGGTGTTGGGTCCTCTAGAACTGGAGTTATGAGCCACCACATAGGTGCTGAGAATTGAACCCTGGTCTTCTGGGAGAGCAGCCAGTGCTCTTAACCTCTGAGCCACCTCTCCAGCCCAAGACTCTGTCTTGAAAACAACAAAAACTTAGCAAAAGCAAATGCAAATATGGCACTAAGACATAGCAACTTAAATATATTTCAGAGTTGTTTTGTGAGTTTATATAAGATGTTTATATTATGAATTTCATATTTTTAAAAATAGCTATTGAAAACTAAGCTTGGTCGAGCTGGAGAAATGGTCCACTTGGTGGTTAAGAGCACATCCTGTTCTTGATGAGGACTTATGTTCTGATTCCCAGCCCCCACATCAGGCAGCTCACAGATGCCTGTAACTCCAGGCAGATCTGATACTCCCTTACAGCTCTGCCTCCAGTAATAAATAAAATTTAAAAAAAACCAAACAAACCAAATTTGGTGGCATGGGCCTTTCATCTCAGCACTGGGGAGGCTGAGCACAAGTTGAACATCAGCTTGGGCAACTTAGCTTTGAGACCCTTTCTCAAAGTTTAAAAAGAAAAAGAAAAAAAGAAGAAACTATAATCGAGTGTGTAAGGGAGTTGCAAATTAAGATCTAACTGTAGAGCAAGGAATTAAAAATAATACCATGTAGTTTCTTCTGGGGCACTGTCTACATATCCTAGGGTGACCTTGAACTCAATCCTGTATCTTGCCTCAAAGGTGCTGAGATTCTAGGCCTACACCACTATACTCTACATATTCTACAGTGTATCTTGATTATAGAGAATTCTTCCTTTTAAGCAGCACGTTCAGATAATCAATCTAACCCTTAGTTACACTGCATAGGCAGCCCCAGGTCCTGAAGAGACAACCCATACTGTAACAATTGCTTGTCAGTGGAGTGATGGGTCATGCCAACCACAAGCAGGAGCCTCACACAGATGTTCCACTCATTAAGACCTAAACAACTAGCCTAGCATAGTGGCACACGCCCTTAATCCCAGAGCTTGGGAGGTAGAGGTGAGCAGATCTGAGCTCAAGGCTAGTTTGGTCTACATAGTGAGTTCCAGGACAACCAGTGTTAATCCCAATGTTGGTAATACCACAATTTGAGCCAATTTTGAAGCAAGCTTGATTTTTTTATTGGGTTTTGCCCAAGAGCTGGTCAGTGATTGCCTCCTAAGTTGAGTTAAAGAGAGAAGCCCCAATTCCATCTCTTGGGCTCCCTTTGAGGAGGAAAATCACCAGCAGTTTTTTGGAAAAGAGACAACAGGGCCATAAGGAAATTAAAAATAAATATCATGTGATCACTTACCATGAGGTTAGGGAGGGTAAGAGTATTCTCGGTTCCAGGAAACAGAGAGCAACTCAACTTTACAATAAATACTTATTTTTTTAAAAATACAGCATAATGACTCCTGCCTTCAAAATGGAGTCAGGCAGGTTCCTCACCAGGGCTAAATAGTCTGAAAGAAAAAAACAAAACAAACAAACAAAAAAAACTGATGCACCACAGGGACCCCCAAAATATCACAATGGAAACGGAATCCCATATGTAAAAGCAAAGAGCCTTTATTTCAAACTTGGTCTCTGTCCACAGCAGCTGTGAGAGCAGAGAGCCCATCCCAGATGGGGTGGGGGAATTTCCAGGGTTCAGGACTCTGGCTGGCTGACATTTGTCTAGGGGCATCTTTGGAAAAAGAGAAATAGGTGTGCACTGGCCTACAGGACACCTGGTGACATCTATGATGGTTGGAAAGTCAGGTATCTCCTGGGAGATGCTGATTGGCCTGTTCCTGGGTGGTGCCAGTTTATGACTTTTCCTAGGTACTGGGTGGTAACCGCCAGTAAACTGAGGCTCAGACCTTCCTCTTAGCTTGATTCTACCAAGCCTGTCATGGCAGCAGTGTGGCCAAGCTGTTATGGGTCCCCTTCCCCCACACAGTGGCATTAACTGCCAGCCTCCATAGAAGACCCCATTTAGGAGCCAGTAGACTTCCTCCTACTGTTCTCTGTGCTGCCCCAATAAACTAAACTCTCCTGCCTTTTTGTCTTGGCGAATTCTTTGAGTTTTCACGTTACCAGCTAATCACTTGTGTGGCAGGGAGGAGACAATGCCATGCATGTGTGGCACTAAGGCTGTGGGAGGGTGAGGTGGTATGAAAATTGTCTTGGGCATAACTCAACCTCCACTGTCAGTGGTGAGGTTCTGAGGTTGTGTGTGTTTGTGTGTGTGTGTGTAAGTCAGCCCAGAGTCTGCCTTGAAGTCCTTGCCACTGGGCTACTGAATGAGGAAATCCTGGGTCAAGAAGTCTAGGGCACCACAGGTTGGGGTGTGCACCATAATGTATAGGAGCTACAGAGACATACACAGGTAGAGCTTACACAAAGACAGACTCCTGGCCCAGGGCTTTTGCCATGACTTTCTTATCCAGACTTCTTCCTGTTCTGTGAACCTCCTGGTGGTATCTAAAGAGCAGGGCACATGTCACCAGCTGACAAAATCTGACACTTGAACCCAAATAGCTATTCAACCCTTACCCCTTAACCCCAGCTGATATGCACCACTTTAGGGAAAGATGGGGTTTTGTTTGTTGAGACAGGGTTTCTCTGTGTAGCTCTGGATGTCCTGGCACTTGGTCTGTAGACCAGGCTGGCCTTGAACTCACAGAAATCCACTTGCCTCTACTTCCTGAGTGCTGGGATTAAAGGCAATGTGCCACACCACACCTACCTCTTGAGTTGGGAGTTTTTGAGACAGGATCTCCCTAGAGAACTAGCTAAAGATGATGATGACCTTGAACTTTTAAAGCAAATGTGCAAGAATATTTTGCCTACGTATGTGTGTGGCAACCCTGTACATGCCTGGTACCCAGAGAGGCCAGAATATGGCTTTGGATCCCCTGGAACTGGGGTTACACAGTTCTGAGCCATCGTGTGGGTGCTATGAGTCAAAACTGTGTTCTTTAGGAGAGCAACCAGTGTGCTCTTAAACCACAGAGTCATCACTGCAGCCCTGGATGACCTTGGACTCTTGACCCCTGTACTGTCTTGAACCCGTATACATTGTGGTATTTGCGTGGCGCTGGAAATCACCTCCAGTTCTTCTCAGGAATGTCCCAGGGCACCCTGCCAGGCATCGTAGCTGCCCCACTGATGCCTACCAAGACCACAGGGCGACTGAATGAGCCAGGCTGAAAGCATTCTTTGATCTGTCCCATGCTATCCCTTAGCTAAGAATCCCTGAGTAGGTCATGGCATCCTCACTGCAGAAAACAGCTGCTGTGCCTGTCCCACTCAGCCCACAGAAATGCTTTTGGCTAAGGCCCACCTTTTTATCATTCTGTCTTTACAGGTTGTTTTATTAAAATAACCCCCCTCCCCCTGAAACTAGTTGACTTGTGACTGTTTGCTGCCTTCTTTCTACTGAGTTCAGAGCAACTCAATCTATGTGACACTATGTGTGTGAACATGCATGTTGCTAGGGGTGGAATGTGCTCATGGAGTGTTTCCTCACTGAATTGCGCATGCCAGTCAGTTCTCTCGTTTCCCCATGTGGGTTCCAGGGATTGAACTCAAGCTGTCAGGCTTGACAGCAAGTGCCCTTACCTACTAGGCAGCATCTTGCTGGCCGGAAGCCTCAAATATCAGTCTTTACTTTTAGACGGTCTCACTGTTGAAGCCAAGCAAGCCTGAAGTTACTGAGGACAAGGCTGGCCTCCACTCACTACCCCCCCCCCCCAGTGCTGTAACCACAAAACATGTGCCAGTACCCAGTTGTTTTTTTCAGTTGAGACAACATATGGAAGTATAGCCCAGGCCAGGCCAGCCTTGAACTCAGCCTTGAATTCCTGCCTCAGTTTCAACGTTGATATTACAGGTACAAGTCATGGCAGCCCAACTCTCGTCTCCCCTGGAATTCTGCACTACCCACAGAACCAAATAAGAGAAACCAGGACAAATAATTTGGGGATATCATAGAAGCTGGGGTAGCAAACACAGCTACTGCACCCAGGGAAGGTGACCAGCCAGCAGGAAAGGTGTCAGGGATGGATGGATCCCAGGCCACTGCTATGTTCCTGAGGTGGAAGGAGACAGGAGACATTCGTGTGCTGCGGGGTGAGGTGAGAAGCACCGAGTGAAGCAGCTGAGAAAGAACACAGGCCAGCACTAACTGTGTCCCAGTTTCTTTTTATTTATTTTTTTGTTCTTTTTTCCTTTTTTTTTTTTTTTTTAAGTATGGAGGCTCAAGTAGAAGATGTAGATTTTTTTTTAAGCTTTACAAAAACAAAACCAAACGAAACAAAACAAAACAAGAAACTCCTTTTGCATTCCATAAAAACTGACAGAAAAGCACCCGGCCCAGAAGAGTGGCCATCGCCAGCCCCCACCCCACTGTGGTCTCCTTGGGATGGGCACATCTGCGCAGGACAGTGCTGAGGACATCTCTCTGTCCCCCATGGCTGTCACCTGTCCTCACGGCCCCCAACTCCAAGCAACTCCCAAACACACATGGAATCAGATTTCCAGTTTTTCTTCCTTTCACACACCAGTTAGTTCATAAAATTTTTTGTTTTACATTTTTTACACCAAGGTAACAAAAAGATGGGAGGGAGCAGAGGCTGACAGTGTATTTATGCTTATAAATGGGAGAGGGGAGGACGGGCCCAGGTGAACAAAACCACTCGGTCGTGGGAAGCGGGCCTTGGAGCCAGAGGAGGGCGGTATCGGGCTTTATTCTTGGGGAGCAATGGCGCTGCGTGGTGATGCAAACTGTCATGTGACCCATGGGGGGAGGGAAAGGAGGAGAAAACAAGGTTTCTAAGGAAGGATCTAACGAGTGCGTGGCGTGTCCGGTTAGCGTGAAGCAGAGGTTTTAACACTGCTGCTTTCTCTTCAAGGCCTCCACCAGGTCGTTCTTGAGAGCTTCTTGCTTTGATTTGTCTGCAAACGTCTGCACAGACCTGCAGGGGAGGAGAGAGGACACCGCAGGTGGGACAGGGAGAGGGAGGCAGCCTGGGGCCACTGTGGGGGTACCAGGCTGCATTACCTACCCTGGAGAGTGGGAAGGGTGCCCGGTATTGGGCCTGCACTTCAGTACCTTGCTGGGCATCATGGTCAGAGGTCATTTCTGCCCAGGCTGTGGGTGACCTGGCCACTAGACCCCTAGGTCCACAGATTAGGGGTCAGGCCTCAAGCTGTTGGAGCTGTCAGGAATCATGAAGTCTGGACTGTCTACCTGGACCATGCTGCCCATGTTTCTAGCTGAGAGGTGAAGACTCTTGGCAGCGAGGGCCTTCTAATGAAGCATCTGCTCCAACCCCTCCACCTGCAGCAGAGGCCAGCTCCTTACCCTGCAGAAGCAGGGGTAGTAACCCCTGATCCCCACCCCTACCCCCACCAAGTGCTCAGGAACCAGCCTCTGCATGGCTGAGTCACTGGGATCAGGGCAGAAGCTCTGCATCAGGGTTGCTGGCTGTGGACCCAGCCTAGCAAAGCCCTGCAAGCTTACATTCTGAAAGGCAGCCTTGGGGAGGGGTGAGCACCCTGGGCCCCAGTGCCAAATTCTGGGCTGGCAGGGAAGCACTATTCACCAGAGTTGGAGTAGCTAAAGCTTGGAGAGTTACAGCTGGCAAAATGCTTTCCATACATATGTCTCAATTCTCAGAACCTGCCTCAGGATGAATCTCTCCAGGTCAGGAAATGAAACAGAGTGGAAGAAAGGTCCCCTCCCCGGGACAGTTCTCTTCCCACTGCACCAGTTAATTAAGAGCATACTAAACTATTCGCAGCAATTGAGAAAAGCAGTGAAGAGGCGCATGCTCGGCGGGTGGCTCAAGTGAGAGGCGCTGTCAGAGGTCTACCCTTAAGTGCTGAAAGGGGAGGAGGTGAGATGGAGCAAGAAAACCCCTGACAACAGTCTTCAAGACAGTGAGGACGGCATTGCTAGTGTGAGCTGCTGCACTCCAGTGCACACTTGCTTCCTTCCTCTGGGTTGCTCCGAACCCTAAATTCTCACCAGAAGCCAGCACTCTTGTAGCAGGGGAGCGAGCGGTGTGAGGGCCCAGGCAGAGCTTGAGTCAGGCTGGGGAGGAGGACACATCTGGCTGATGGGCTGAGGCTCCCCTCAGGGTACCTCCGGCTGGTTTACCAGGGCTTTCTTCAACTGGAAGGCCTGGAGATGCCACTGATGGCTAGGTCTGATGCTGCCTTGGATCTGAAGTCAGCACATGGGCCAGACCACAGTGGCAGGGGAGCCCCCCAGCTTGGAGCCTCACCGTAAATCACACAGGCCCTTGTCTGGGCTGGGCCTTTGTGTCCAGCACTGTTTTAGAACCCTCCTCCTTTCCAAGATGCTGACTGCGTCTGCACATCTGTATTTGTCACAAGCCAATGGTTCTTGGCCATTGTCAACAAGCAAGATTATTTTCCTCTCCAGCAGCATAGCCTGCTGGAGGACAGCTGTAGCTCATTAGAGAGGCGGTGTGGGTACACGCAGCATGGGTACAGAGTGCCCAGCAGCGGCCAGGCTGGAGGCGTGCTGGCCTGGCTTGGGGAGGAGTGTTCAATCACCCTCAGACTCAGCGGGAGAGCATGCTTTCCAAATCAACAGCCCAAGGGGCCCTGATGTAGCTGGACTTGTGGGATCCTCGGTAGAAGAAAAGACAGGAGGACCTGGCTAGGCTTCTAAGACATGAGGTGTGTGACCCTAATCCTGAGCCAGTGGGATAGGTGAACACAGTGCCCTCTGCCGAAGAGGCCATGGTAATGCCAAAAGTGAGCTTTGTCAGGAGCAAAAGCCCAAACCAGGCCTTTGCCCAAATGCAGAGCGCACACACATTGCACACAAGTATCCATACTATTTGGGGCTGAGGCTATGCGTTAATGTGGCTACCCACCAGCTGTGAGTGGACACAGGTTAGTGGCAGGGTCTTGGCAGGTTGGTGAGTCCTGTTTAGTGGGAAGTCTCACACCCTTCAGGCAGGGTACCTGGGTCGGCTCAATTATCAGGCTGGATGTAGACCTGGCGCTGGGTCAGCACTTGAGAAAGCTCCCTCTGCAACTGCTTAAACTTGTGGTTGTCAGGGATAGCATCAAGAGATCTACAGAGAGTGTTCAGACAGGGTGAAGCCGCAGCAAGAGAGCAACAGGAATGCAGAACAAGAGACTGACAGCCATGGGCAAAGGCGAAGATAGGAAAAGGCCGCCATGGCACGGGGGCTGGTGTGTCTCGACCACAGGTCTATGTTGGCAGTGGCCTCAGTCGCGCCTCATGTTTTCTTGTCATTACTGGGAATGGTGGAGGCTGGCCAGGTGGGAAGGAGTATATAATGCATTCGATACTATAGCCGCCAAGTGTCAGGACCACTGGGGATCAACCTTCTGAGCAAACTCACAAGTTATATGCGCCCTGCCTTTCTTTGGGCTGTAATATGAAACCTGGGCCAGGGATTAGCACTGGAAGATTGGGCCCCAAGGGTACTTGGAGAACCCATGAACTCACAATAGAGCAGGGTTGCAGAGCCTTTTCCAATTGCTATCTCCTAATCCTGTTGGCACCCCATCTACCAGATGGGACAGGGCCACTGAGAAAGGTGTGGAGAAGGATCCAGTGTCTCTGAGACCAATGCTACCTCAGTCCCCTCTCCTCAGCCACTTCCCCACTGGGCTCTGCCTCCCACACCTACTACACCAGAGCCAGAGGCCACAGTGAGTCCTACCTGTTTCCATAGAACCCAGAGCATGAGACAGTGGCTAGAGCCCACAAATAGAACCCTAGCCCAGGATGCTCAGCTCTCTTTGGTGTTTTGAGATCTGTGTGTGGGCTCCCAAGCCCCAATGCCAAAAGGATTAAGCACGTTCTCTAGATGCCCGGTAGCTAGCTCCAAGGTAAAGGCACCAAAGGTTGCTGAGGTGAAGGAGCCCAGTGGACCAAGTTGGTAGAGGTCATAGAAAGGTGCTGCACCAGCTTCTGAGCCCTTCCAACTGCACAGCAATCCCTGACCACATCTTGTGAGGAGGAACTGAGAGGCCCAAGGCCATAGAGCACTAAGTAGACAGGATTTGAGCCCCATGTTGGGCCCTAAAGCTTTAGAGTTTTGTTACATTACCTCAGCCCATTGACGATATCCTTTGTTTTTCCAAAGTAGATCTCATTAAGTGTACTTCTGATTTTATTTTCCATGTCCTGGGAAGGGAGGTGAGTCAGTGGAGACAGCAAACAGGAACCCTGAGGTCCACACCCACATCCCACCATCCACCCTGCAGTCCCCGCTATGGCCACAGGGGGGAGTCATGAGGCTGCTCCCTTGTGCTGAGAGCTATCACCAGTCTGCCAGAACCCCACCTATAATCTGTGTTTTGGGTCTTTCTTAGCCTTAGGCATGGAGGAAGCCAACCAACATCTAGGGACTGATGGCCAACTCTGACCACTGCTGGGAGCAGGTCTAAACCACATCACCGGCATATTGCCTGGCCACCAACTCTGAACAGTTCTGTGAAACCAGAGAACAAGTCTCCAGTCCAAATAAACCCCCTTTCCAAATGAGACGTGGTGACAGGCAAGGCTGTGGCAGCTACAAGTGAAGCTGCTCCAAGGCCCCTGGTGTTCCAGGGATCTGTTTCCATCCTGATTTCAGATCACTGTTCACACCCAGTGATCAGGGGAAACAGGGCTTCATACTTCCCAGGACCAGCAGCAGAGTAGGGTCACGGGGGTGGGGAGGACTTGGAGCCCAGCGCTCTGCTTGCATCCAACTCAAAAAAATCCAAGGCAGGGCAGAAACAGCCACAGCAGAGGGGGGCTGTGGAGGAGCAGGGTGAGCCCAGGGCTACTCACCTCCACCAGGCGCCCGATGTTGGCTATGTGTGGGGAGCAGTCACTCACGGTTTCGTCTTTCTCCATCTGCAAAGACACAGACGTTCAGTCAGGGAAAGCTGCAGTACCAGGCTGCCAGCTCACTGCTGTCTTGTAGGTCACAGTCCTCTGCCCCTGGTGGCTCTTTGCAGGGAGCTGTTGTGATCAAGGTCACTTTTCCAGCACAAGGACTCGAGTGTTTGGTTGTAAACAGAGTTTCCCAGTGCTGTTCTGAGAGCAGACATCCCACTCAAGCTCCCAGGGCCACATGGGCTAGGTCACTCCTCACAGGCAGTTACAGGCGGCTACCCAGATTTGAGGGTGGCATGGTGGTGTGGCACTGGAATCTCCCTGTGTCACAACATTGTCACATTGTGACCATCTCAGCAATGGCAGCCATGGGACACTGTTAGCTAATGCCGGGCTGGAGGGGGTGGGAAGGAGAGAGAGAGAGTGTGTCACAGCCCTGCCAGCGTGTCACAGCCCTGTCAGCAGAGTGCAGTGACATGCCCACAGCCAAGTGGGCAGCTGTGGAGAAACCCCTTCTCATCAGAGCCAACACCCTCACTACACAAAGGCTGGAAGCTGTGCAGGGAAATGTCAGGTTTCTGGTTTACAAGGGGTTGGGGACTGCGGCCAGCTTGCGTGCATGGAGGAAGGCGTGAGACTCTGCTGTTGACTTCTGGTTTTCCCCTGGTACCTTTACCTCTCTGATAAGAGAGCAGCAGTGTAAAGGAGAGAGCAGTCTATCTCTATTTCCCAGGCACCAGTAGAGTATTAAGTATTTACAAGCTCATTAGGGCTGGAGAGATGGCTCAGTGGTTAAGAGCACTGGCTGCTCTTCCAGATTCAATTCTCAACTTTCTCCTCCTGAATGAGACATGGGCTATTGAGAGAAGTCAAGGTGTGAAAGAACTCAGGACAAGAGAGCTAGTGAAGCCAGGGTGTGTGGGAGGGACCCACCCCACTGAACTGGCCTGCAATCTGGCAGAGGGAATTGACCTGTCACTGTGTATGGCAGAGATGGGCCTAGTAGGTTTTAACAGAACTGCCCACAACAGGCATATGCTCAAACTACAAGGAAAGTCAGCTCTGGGCCACAAGGAAAAGAGGAGGTCTGGCCACTTAGTACAGTGCTGCACGCTAGGAATCCAGTTCTGAATCTGTAAAAAGGCCTTCTGCATGTGACTCACTTAAGGACAGAGTTCTGGTCCTGGCAAAGGGTGTGTCTAAGAGCCACCCAAAGGTGGTGGTGATAGGGGCTGCTAGAGTCCTCGATGCCTTGGTCACTTACTCTAGGTCCTGAACTTTCCTGGGCACTCTTTGGCAAAGGGTCCCAGGGAGTCTTGCTCCTTCGACTGAGAACTGACATGACAAAACTGTAAAGAGAGTACTCGAGACTATGCTGATGGCCACGGCCCCATTTCAGGTGTGGTCAGCACTTCATGATACCAGAGGCACATCATCTTCCCTAGCAAAAGCCTGTTGCTAAGATGACTGCTTTGTGTGTGTGTTGAATGGAGCTGGGGAGCACACCTGAGAGAAAGGACAGGCCTGCCACTCATGGAAATGGTTGCTGTGTCCAGCATCAGTCAGGGCTGCTCACGGCTGCTCTGTTAGGTGGTTCAGACACAGCAAACTGTACCACCTTCATCCTCTCTCAGCCCCCTGGTCTTCTTGCTTCCATCCTACCAAAGGAAGGGACAGGGCTTTGAGGCCTCTCAAGGGCCATTTCAGAGAGTGCTGGAAGCCCGGGATGAGCACACACTAGGGATGGAGGGCTCTCGTCGCTAGGTGAGTAGTCTTGTGAGCAATTCAATGCCTTGTCCTCATTTTTGTACTTCAGAATCAAGAGCCACCTTCCGGCAGGGAAAGGTTAAAACCACTAGGCCCTCAAAGGAATAGTGTGTGTGTGTATGGGGGAGCAGATGGACTGCCCAGGAGCACACAGGGGGACTCTAAACTCAAGATCCTGGCATGTGCAGGCAGTTTCCACAGCCCCTTGCCCGCCCCACCGCCCCCCTCCTCTCCACACCTGGCTGGGGTCACTGTGCTGGCAACGCTGACCCACCAGGAACAGAACTATTTTTGTAATGCATATATTATTACACCCTCATAAAAGAAGCTGCCAGAAGGAAAACATTTTTATGTTCTGTGGCGGCACAGATGTTCCACAAGGTGGTTCCAACCAAGTCTGGAGTCAGGGCCTAGCTTGCCTGTCCCCAGTGAGAGCCTTTCTCCCTCTCTACGGCTGAGGTGGGAAAGATTCAAGTAAGTGCTTGGATCTGGTGGCTGATATCCTCAAATAGGAGTGGATGGTATTTCCCACACCACAAACTATCTTTTCTAGTGAGTTCAGTCAGCAGAAGGGCCTGTTCAGCAGTACATCATCTGCCTCTAGTTCATACCCTGGAAGCAAAGGGCTTGGCCTGCCTCAGGCTGCATGTCCTTGTCTTTACTGTACACCAAGTGAATGAACATATATGTAGTACCACTGTATGCCTAGCAGCACATACTGTTTGCTAAAGAAGCACCCTGCCCCGAGCCCGGTGGCTTGTGCCCAGCCTTGTGCCCTAGACATGAGGCTGCATCAGGTCAGTATCAAACCTGCCACCAAGCTGGAGAGGGAGGGACGACTGCCCAACCTTTGAGTTGGCAGCAGCATATTCTGGAGGACACACGGGAGCTTCAGCATTAGTTATTTCTGACTGAGGGGAAATCAAAGGCTAGAGTGGTATGGGCTTTCAATAGAGGCCACAGGACACACGGAGTTTAAAAATGTCCAAAGATTGTCTCATCACAGGGCTGCCAGGAGGCAGCTACAGCTTAGACCAAGTTATGGAGGATTCTCTGAGGTGATCTCTCCGGTGGGTGGAATTTGTATAATGTTTACCAGAAAAGTCAAGGAAAACTCACAACCCAGGGTTCAGAAGTTTTGAGATGGGTCCATTCCAACCTCATCAGCCTCCCCAAGGCCCAGTACCCTGGCCTCTAATAATCTTGCCCAGCCTTCCACAGCCAGGGCAGGCTTTCAACTGGCTTACTGTGTCCCAGGTCACTTGATAAACACTTAACCTTTCTTAGAAGATACACCACTCAAACGGCATCATCCAGGCCACCTCAAAGACCAGAGCCGGATGCTGGGAGTTGTTCCCAAGGCAGGCTGGCTTTAAAGGTCTGTCTCACCCTTTATTCTTTCCATGGGCAAGAAAGGCCATGGGCTTTGCTTCTTACAAAAATATCTTGGCTGCTCTAACTGCTAAGCCCAGGCTAGGGAGACCTTCCCATGGGGACCCTGGAGTGCCAGTGGCTCATGAGGAGGGAGGTCTGCTTGTGATGCACAATATGACCAATGTCCTCACTCAACACAACATTCTACCTTCATGTCTAAATATTTAGAATCTGAAAAGAAAATTAAGCGAACATCTGCAGGGCCCTGCCCCGGATGGGAGTCCTTGGATCTCCTTCCAGAGATTTATGGTCCGCCTCATTCCCACGTCTCCGCTGTCACACAGGCCAAGTGACCTCTCCAAGAAGCTTCCTTTTCCTATCTAGAACTTGGCATGTAGCACTTTTTCATTCATTCCCTGGCGGCACCTTCTGCCACCTCCCTCACATGTGGCCTCGCCCTGGCAAGACGATGCAATTGGGCTGCAGTGAGCTTCCAGGAAGGGCCACAGCTGCCGTTCACTGCCTCACAGCTGCTCACATTTGCCAAAATACTCTCTCCCATCTAACTGATGTCCCCAAGAGACAGCTTGGGTGGAGGTAACAAAAGGACACAGTGAAGGGTGAGGCCGGTCTGAGGGAATGTTCCCAGCAGGGTGTCCGACCAGCTGCGACATACAGCTGGGGTCATTTATCACAGTGACAGATGCCAATGAGAGGGATTCTCAATCCCTCAATGTGTCCCCAGAAGCTACAAGGAAAAGAGGCAAGAAACAAACCTCACCTACTCCTGGGAGGGAACCCAAGGAGCCACCCCCCCTTCCTGGGAGCCTGGGAAGCCAGGACTGAGGGAAGTGCGTGCCTGGGGCCAGGCTGCTGGGGGAGAGCAACACTGAGGAGATGGGGACCTGCTCACCCCTGATGAGGAGTCCCCACAGCTGGACAGCATGGTATGCTTCCTGACACTGTGGAGTGGCTGTGTGAGTGACAGAGAAGAAAACCTTCAGTTCAAGCATTGCCAAAACTGCCAGTGTATGTGTATGAGGACCTCCTTCTTACCCCACCACTCAACTGAAGGTCACCCAAGGCCCAACTTAAAGTGTGGGAGGAAGGATATTGTGTTAAACATGTGTCGATTCAAATCCCAGCTCTGCCATTTTTGTTCAGTCAATATTTAACGGCATGGCCTCAGTTTCTTTGCCTGTTAAGTGGGAATAACAATTGCCTAGAATGTCGTTACAAGATATGGCCATGCAGCCGTGTCTGCTTATAGGCTGTGTGTTCATGGCAGGCAAAGAAACTTTCCCAGGGCTCACCTGGGCCTCACAGCTGAGCTCCTCAGCCCCCATTGCCCTCTCACTCAGGAGCCACGCTTTGCTCATAGGCATCTGTCTACCTTGCTGCTCTACTTCCTTCCTTTTAAAGTCACTTGCACTGGAGGCCAGCCTCAGCTTTAATAACCCTTGGATGAGTTATGGCTCTGGCCCCAAGGATGATGACAGAACATGGATTTCCTTAGTAAAGTCCCAAGAGCACAGGGCTGCAGAGGCAATGCAGACAAGGTGTGCTGAGGACAGCCACTCACCAGGCTGAGTTTGACTTGGCAGGGCTATCGGGTATGGCACTCCAGAGGCAGATGCTGGCCATGGGCCGACAGCCCCAATTTAAACTATCAGCAAGGTGGAGGATTAGATATTTGTGCAGGTCACTGTACACCAGGTGTAATTATAAACAGTTCCCAGCAATAAGGAACCAGAAAGCAGTGTCTGGATGGATTTAGGGGTTCCCACCCTTTCTGTGGGCGGCAGGGAGAAGGGGAGGAAGGCTGTAGAGGAGCTGGCCCACCCATGTCAAGAGCCCATTTCCACATAGCAGGATGGGCTCTGCCCTGGGTATGAGTGGGGTACTAGTGCTTGGTTCTGGGATGCGCCTGGATAGGCTGAGGACCTAGTTAGTCTCCATGCAGCCTCTAACCCTTGACACAGCAGACGTGGGGAAGGTTTCGCCTGGGAGATTCTAAGGCTCCCCAGATGTGAGGTTGTTCACAGCCATATTGTCTTGCACTGTGCATATAGATGCCCTTACAGCTTGCAGAATGCAAACCTACATAACACTTACTAACCTACACTCTCCTGCAATGTTTTTCTCTCAAAAGCTATCAAAAAGAAAATGATCTTGGGTGGTTTGGCTCCTGTGAAATGAAGTCTTCTAGGTAAGTACTCTACCACTGAGTCTTATTCCAGTCCCCAGGGTAATAATCTTATAGAGAAGAGACTCTTCTGAAGCCAAACATTCAGGAACAGGAAGAGTCCTGTGTAGTGGGCTAACAAGAACTTCTGCTCCCAAGGCCCTCTGCTATGCTTGGTCTGCTCTTCCGTGCTCCCAGTGCACAAGGCTTCCTGCCCCTCTGCACAGATGCTATAAAGCCCTCCCCTAAGATGAGCAGGAGTCCAGGTGTCAAGGTTATAAGCATGAAACTTTAGATGGAGAGCTGAGGATCTGATATAGATGCTGAAAAGCCTATGCCAAAGCATACAGTGCAGGGCGTGCAGTGCCAGAGCAAAGTCCAAGTTCTATGTTCTTCTCACAGCCCAAAGGGACATCCTGGAATGTGGCTGCTAGCAAAGGACAGGTGAGTAATAGACAGGTAGAACTTGGCACATCTTCATGTATACGCAACAGGAGAGTTCCCCACCAAGAATCCTCCACAGCCAACAAGTGGGACTCAGAGCAGACTGGGGAGCAACTCCCATGGAGCCCACACTGCTGGTAAAGTCGGCAAAATATGAGCATGGAAAACACAAGCAGCAATCACTTAGTCCTTCTAGAGCAGACAGCCATGAAACAGCTGGTTATAGCCACAAGCAGCTCAGAGGGCAGCGAGACACGAACTCACCCCCCCCCCCCAGTTGGTGGATCGGCCACTGGCTGGCCACACTCCCCCTAAGGTGGGCAAAGAGCTCACTTGCTGTGGCACTAGTGGGCAGGAGACTAGAGCAGAAGTCCTACCTGTCTTGTCAGGCTGCCTCCCAGGTTCATGGTGCCCGAGCCAGACTTATTCGTTTGCAGCCACAGCATCACTGTGGAGGTCAGCTTGTAATGTGCGGTGCGGCCACTGGATTTCTCCTGCCGGGGAAGATGGAGAACGTAACATGAGGTGAAGCTGGGCTCGGAGGGAGACTTGCAGCCCTTACCCCATGCCACGGCTATTACTCTCTTATACAATCCCCACGGTTTTTATAGGGCAGATCAGCAATCATGCCTACGTATTCTAAGGAGTTTCAGCATCAGTAAGTATTATTGCCCTGACTTATCTTTATGCAAATGGCTTTGGGCATCTTTAGGAACTAGTGATGCTGCATATCTTAGCATGTCCCTTGTGGAAGCATCTGGAGATCAGGGCTGCCCTGGGGGGTATGGCACATATACCCGGGTGCTGTACCTGCACTTCCACCACGTGGATGGAATCCCAGCAGCCTTTGATCTTCTTTGACCCATCTCCAGCCTTCTTTATGAGGATCACTCCAGCAAAGCCATGATCCAGATCCCAGAGGTAGACAGATGAGACGCCACCTTCAAAATACCTGCAAGAGGCAACACCCATGGACCTTTAGATGATGAGCCAAGCTCTGGGCCTCTGGCCCAGGTTTCACATTGTTGTCAGTATTGGTATGCTAGGATAATGCCTTAGACACCTGTTTAGGATTAAGGACCCTCCAGAAAAGTGCCAAGGCTGACTTTTGACATGGCCTGACCATCCCATGGTTTCGGAGGCAGAAAAGCAAGGCTTTAGATACCAGGAGGATCAAAGATAAGTCTCTTGAGTTTGAGCTGTGTCTTTGCCAAGTGCACTAAACCTCTCGGCTTATCTTCTTCCCAGGTACAAAATCCAGCACAGTATATCCCTCCTCATACTACAGAGATGGCCATCACTGAAAAATATTGCTTCTGCAATCCATTGTCACCTCATGTAACATTTCTATCTTTCAGGAAAGCTGCCTGACAAGCCTGTCCCACACTCCCACATATACCAATTTTTATCAAGAGTGACTTGCTATAAAACCCCATCAGAAGTGAAGGGTTGTGTGGGGGACAGTACTTTCTCCTTAGTTAACAATGAAAAGCCACAGACTGGATGAGACAGAAGAAGAATGCAGAGGCCATTATGCTAGGACCCCAAATCTAAGGGTAACAGATCTGAGATCTGTGAGGTCAGCTGCTAGGACCTCAAACTGCAAGTAACTTACCAACACAACTCCAAGATCACATCTCTGTGGCCAGTGTTTTTCTCACAGGAAGTCTAGTACATCTCCAACCTCAGCTAAAGCCCCTGAGTTCACAGGCACACTCCCAGAGGTCAGAGGGTAGCAGCTTGGGGATGGGGCCTCAGACCCCACACCAGGTGCATGGTAGGCCCCAGGTGGACATGGGCTGGTGCTAGCTAGCAGCCCTCCAGTGGCTTTCCCTATGGCTCATGCCGTCAGGAACAATATGCTAAGGAGGGTGACTAAAGGCTCACTGTGTACATCTGAGCTGCAGGAACAATACCAGGATATTGAAGGAGAAAAAAAAAAAAAGGTAGACAGCTACCCAACAAATGATTATTTGGGGTGAAGAGGGTGTTTTTGGCAAGAAGAGACAGGCGCTCACTACCAAGCCCAGGCCAGCCTGTCCTTGAACTCACAATCCTTCTGCCTTGGTCACCTGGGTGCTGGGGTTACTGTCATGAAAATTATTGCTTTTGATAGTAAAATGAAATATATCTAAAATTAACGAGCACCTGTGGTTTAGGTTGTGACAAAGTTATATAATTAAAAAGAAGCCACACGCCAGAGAATGAGGGGGGAGGAAAGCAGGAGTTCTTTGGGAAGTCCGTTCCATACCTATAGCCTCACAACCTTATTAGGCTTTGGTTAAAAAGGAAAAGACCATGTACCAAACAGGCACAGACTTTCTCATCTTCTGATTTGCCGAGACAGACTGTGCAACTGCTGCTGACTCAGCATCCGCTTTTCATTCTCTAAACAATCTTAGTGGTGTTGGCGCACATGCCCAGTATCCCCAGCACTTGAGAGGCTGAAGCAGGACAAGCAGCAGTATGAGTTCAGACTATACACTGAGTTTTAGGCCAGAGCTACAGAGCAAGGCTCTGTCTCACAACAACAAAGGGTATGAGCAATTTAAAATGACTTAGAATACACAGGAGGAGGAAGGGCTAGCTATATTGTTTTTGTACCCCCCCCCCCACAGGGTTTCTCTGTACAGCTTTGGAGCCTGTCATAGAGCTGACCTTGAACTCACAGAGATCTGCCTGCCCATGCCTCCCAAGTGCTGTCCAGCCTGTTTCTGCAAGTTGACCTTGACTCTAAAACTACTTCAAACCAATAAGACTTATTTAAGCATAACTGAGAAGATGAAGCTAGAGTTCCCCCTCTTGCCAAGGAGACAAATCTTTCCCCGCATCCACACACTACAGGCAACATAGCTGGTCTTCCTTTCCTTCCTAACTCCCCAGGAGGCCCCACTCTGCCCCCAGTGTTTCTTGAAGACCGGGCCCAGCCCTTGGTGACAGAACCACTTCTGTGCCTCTACTATGACAGAGGGATCAAACTGAATTTCTGATCCTGTCTCCCAACAGCTCAGTGGTACAGCGACCCGAAAGACATCTGAGTATCTGCGGGCTAAGTGTCCAAGTACGGGGCAGAGTACATGCTGCACAGACAGAGATGGGTACCTGTGAGACTGGTGCTCAGGGCCATCACTTGGTGAATCCAGGATAATGGCCAACAAGGGTCTCTAGGATCCACTCTAGGGTAGAAATTCTCTCTTGTTCAGAAACTCTCTGCAAATGCCAATCTCTCCCTTGTGCCAAGGGAGACAAAGCACTGTGCTTTGGGACCTGAGGAACCACATGTCATAGGGTATATGGCACAAACCACGTCATTCTGGAATGTTCCTGGAATGTGCAAAAGTAGACTGGTCACCTCTAGGCCAACCCTGCTGGATGAGGCTTTGTGGTAGCAACAGATTTTCTGACTGTGTTCTCATGCCGAGGAAGGAGGTGCAGCCCACAGTAAAAGCCAAAAACACCTCTGGAGACCGAGGCTGCTCTAAGGCTAGGGCTGCCAGATGCTTGCTTTCTGTTCTACCCTCCTGGCCCTCTAGAGCACAGGCGCAGAGTCCCATCCTTCCTCCATCCCTTACACCTCCCACTGGACTGCTATTCCTGTCCCAGGCTCACTCTGGTGTTGGCTCATGCTGCTTTGGCGGGAATCAGCATGAATAATGGTGGTGCCTTGAAAGCATTTTGTCCATTTCAATAGCACCAGATGACCTAAGGTGATAAGGTCCCTCAGGACCCACCCTTAGTATTCTATGGGTCTGCTCAGGGCAGTTTCTCTCAGGTGTCTTCAGCTTCCCGAGGGTCACACAAGCCGGGTCTAGAGTTT
Organism: Phyllotis vaccarum; assembly: GCA_033318265.1. Lineage (NCBI taxonomy): Eukaryota > Metazoa > Chordata > Mammalia > Rodentia > Cricetidae > Phyllotis > Phyllotis vaccarum. The sequence goes on along the minus strand of JARWLC010000003.1, from coordinate 54,021,828 downwards.
CAAAAATGCTGGAACTAAAGGAAGCAAAAAAATCAAACCCAAGGGTGAGCTCCTTATGGGCTCCCCTCCCTAAATTAAAAAACTTTTTCAAGAACTCATAAAAAAGAAAATTTAAAAATTAGTCCATAATACCATAAATTGACATTTCCTACAAATCTAATTTTTCCAAAGTTCCTTCTCGCCCTTGTTCAGTTCAGATGTTGGATTTTTATGTAACTGTGAGGGATAGTGCCAAGGCCAACTGTGGCATTTTTCACCAAGTAGTTTATTTCCAGTCTGTTTCCACGATGGTTAGTATCCCATCGGGAGGGCCCTCACTGGCTATCTGACTTTCCACATGGATTTGCTGGCCTCAGAGCAGAGACCATGCTGCCAGCTCTCCCCATGAACTGGGTTATTCTCTGTGAGGGCAGGGAGGGCGTGCCGAGACTCTGCTCCTCAGACGGGCCCTAACACCACAACAATTCAAGAACGGACTTGATTCCAGACACCAAGAGGGACTTCTGGACACTCATAGTGGCTGCAAGTCTCAACTTGATGGTCCAATACTAAGGGACTGAAGCCCAGATGATTAGAATGCCATTCTGGAATCAACCAGAAGCCTCAGCTTTGCTGGCAAGCACTGTCAGAAGGGATCTGATCCTTGTACTGTCAGGTGGGAGGTGGTCTTGGGGTGCACAAATAGTTGTACCCCATTATATGGTTTATGGTTTTACTCTGAGCGTGAAGCATTAATTAAAAGAAGGACTTCAACAAGGCTTTGAAAATTTATCCCTGCCTACCGTACTTTGATCACAGTGACATGAAACAAGGAAAAATGATTTTATGTGCTTCACATTTATGAGTTTTTACATAAAGGCTTTTGTGGGTATTTTAAGAATGTGCTAAAATGTTGTTTGAAACCACATGAAGCCGCAGGAGGCGTTGCCCGCCAGAACTAACAGCACACACATGGAAGCACTTTGATTGGCCTTTGTACACTTAATGAGTCAAATAGTATTAATACTGTTTAAATGCTAACATGCTATGTCAGTGAGGGGGCTCTGCCATGGTTCCAGGTCTGCTCTCAGGCTTTGCATGTCAACAAGACTGTGGGATCCAACATGGCCACGCACGAGAGCCTGGGGGATCTAGGTGATACCACTCTGAACTCTAACTTGAGGTTTTGACAACTTCAAAAGCTCAAGTTGTCTCAGGAGTGCGAAGGGTCCAGGAAAAAAGAAGACTGCAGGGCTCCTGCAGCAAGGTGTCTGGTCAAGCAGAAGATTCCTTGAGAGAGGAAACCCACGGTCTCCTTGCAGGCCCCCACCTCAGTGGAAGGGGAAGCAACACAAGGGTAGAATCACTCCACAGGGCCAAAAGAGCAGGCGGGCTGCTCAAATCCAGGGGCAGGAATCACCTCTCAGGAGACCACAGAGATGTTACCTTGGACAAGATTGAGCCATGAAGGGCTAGAACCCCAGAAAGCCTCACAGCAGACTCAATGACAGATGACGTGTGTGCGTGTGTGCATGCGTGCGTGCGTGTCCCCATCTGTATGTCTGTCTGTCACATCAGCTTTGCTGGTGTCTGTGGAACAGGCATCAGCCAAGTGTTATCAATCTTATCTGAAGTGCTGGTAGCTCTGGCCGAGGCAGAAATCAATGTCTACAGAGATAACAGGCCTGTAGAGCAGTCTGGTTGCTCTACAAAGTTGAGAGATGGGTTTGGGGGGGGGGTGTCGGAAGAAGTCCACCATCTGAAAATGACAAGGTGATCACAAATTACTGAGGCCGAGGGGGAGGCGGAGCTAGGGGACACCTTTACACTGGATGAGACAGGAAGCTCAAGGTAAGAGCCTTAGAGGGGCTGGCAATTCACCAATGAGGCCGATCACAATTATGTACCTATGTGAGTGTGTTTATTCTACTCCCCTTAAGATACCAACTGGATCACCATTTCTGAGTTCCAGGTGATTTCTCCCTGAAAACTTTCCAGCTGCACACTGTCAGTCACACATAGAGCCAATGCCTATAGTCTGGACTGCAGAACAAAAAGCAAAACCATAATACACTCAAAATGACCTACTTCACAGAAGTAGAAAGAGGTATTCTGGCCGTCAGAACTTTATGGAGTGTTTGATGTTGAGGTGCGGAGACCTTGGATGGAAATTCGCTTTGGGAATCTGAGCTGTAACTGTGAGCCACCCAATCTGCAGTCTTGGCTAAAACTGTAGATGGAATAAAGAGATGGGCCTTGAGCAGCTTTGGAAGCTTGCCCATGTTCCTGCCTCCTGGGACAGTGGCCAGGTTTGAATATAAAGGTCTCAGATGCACTGAGTCCTGGGCCACAGCCTTTCAAAAAGGCAGCAAGGCTAAGACCAGGACAGACTTGTTCAAGAAACAAACTGTGGTTCTAGGTTTCACAAAGACATGACTTCAGCCAGAGACCTCTGCCTGGGCTCAGACCACGAGATTGGCAGGCTTAGACCTGAGTATCCATCATGCTGACCCAGACCTCCCAGACCCAGCTACATCAGGGGCTTTCTTCCTTAAGAAAGCCTCAAAGATGCTTGGTGGGACTGTCTTCTAAAACCATGCCACCCAGGCTGAAAGCACTGGTAAGCTGTCACTTAGAGCATTGAGGCAGTAAGGTCAAGAACTTGGGTGATGTGATATCCAAGACAAATAGAGTAAGAGTCTGTCTGAAGTAAACAGAAGTGTGGGGCTGGGGAGACAGCTTGATGGGTAAGATCGCTTATGGTACAAACATGAGGATCCAAGTTCGAATCCCCAGCACCACATAAAAAAGCTGGGCATGGGCTGGTGACATGGCTTAGCAGGTAAAGACATTCGTTGCCAAGCCTGAAGACTTTAGTCCAATCCTGGCCCACATGGGGGAGGAGAGAACTGACTTCAAGTTGTCCACATGCACGCACCCACGCACGCACACAATAAATACATCAAAAATGTAAATTAAATGTAAATTAAAAAAAGAAAGCTGGGGCCAGATGTAGTGGTATACCCTTTTAATCCCAGCACTTGAGAGGCAGAGGTAGGCAAGGCCAATCGGGTCTATGGAGTGAGTTCCAGTCTAGCTAAGGCTGCACAGTGAGCCTGTCTCAAAACAAAAGGCCAGGCATGGCCGTGTGCCACACTTGCCTGTGACCTCCGTGTTGGGGGAGCTCATGGCCTGCTACCCTGGCTAAAAGACAAGTTCTGGTTCAGTGAAGTCTAACCTCATGGGAATAAGGTGGAGAGCAATGGGGACAGACACCCTCAGGGTTCCTCTGGCCTCTGCTAGAGTGTGAGCACCTGCTTACACAGCCACACATCACACAGACACATAAGAAAAAAAAAAAAAACCCAAATGCATAAATAAAATCCCAATCAGAGCCAGCACTATTAGCTGGTACCATCATGGTGCCAAAGACCAAATCCCTAGGTGGAAATTAAGGAGCCGGTCCAAGTCTACCTCTCAGCTTAAGGGGTAGATCCTGAGCCACAGGGGCAGGCCCAGGACATCTTACATCTCTGCCAAAAGCTCCCACTTTTAGTTCCAGGGACTCATTACATCCTACCCCAACTCCGAGGAAAGCATTTCTGTTTCAAACATTAGGTATGAGTGAAGCCTTTGCCCTCTAGTAGCACCTGGAACGGGATGTCACACTCTGGACACATCTGAAGATGGCTCCCACACTCCAAGAGTTCTGGTCTGTCAATCCTGCAGTGTTCCTCCTGTGACATGGTATTAAGTCACTATGCTCCACTTATCTTCTCCCTCAGCATGTTGCAGGTGGTGGTCACTGTCCTTTCTAATCTGGGAGAAAGAAAGCTAATACCTGAGCCTCGTGTTAACCAGACCTCTGGAGAGAACAGTACGTGGCTCAGCAGTCGACATTAAGGCCTTGCTGTTAGTATCCCTGTGCCCCACGTCACTCATGCCTGCCACATGCTGAGTGAGCCTGCAGCCACCCAAATGACAGCTGTTTTCTCATGTGCTGGCAATGACTTGCCTCCTCCCCTGCCCTGAGCCACCCTTCCACAGGGGTCTCTGTGACTGGGAATATGGAAGAGGCTCTGAAGAAGGGAAACAAGAGGGTAACCATGTTCTGGGTTTCACGGACCAGCTTCCTGCACTAGGAACTGCAAGACTTTCTAGACAAAGTACACTGTGGTCTGAGCAAGGAAGGCCCTGCAGAGAAAACTGGAGTTAAGTCAACCTAGAGGGGTCGTGCTTTGACACCTCTGTCAAGCTAAAGACAGAACCAAGACAAAGGAACGTCTCAAAGCTTCCGAGAGAAAGAAGAATGGCGAAGGCGGGCCATCCGTAGGGCCTGGTAAAACCCGAGTGATCTCAACGGGTAGGCGCCTTTCATCATCTAGCCAGGCTAACAGTATAGTCGCTCTTAGGTTCTCATATCTCCTCCTCTTGCCCCCTTAACATCCTTCTGTCATAGACACTGTCTGTTCTGCTTCTGAGATCTCCCTAAATAGTAGCACAAGACCGTGATGATGGTCACCGGTACCTTTTTCACTATAACCAGCATGTAGACACAGCAAAGACAGGTCACATGGACAAGACAGACTCATGTCTGATGACACTTTGTGGTAAAGAGAAAAAACTAGAGAGAACAGATCCATTCCCCTAGGGACTGAGGTTCTAGCTCCCAGAAAGTACCTTCACATCCCTCCCCAGACTAAAAGTATCACAGTTACCCAACAGTAGGTGGCTTCTCCAGTCACCCTTTACATCCTTCTGATATGAGAAGGGTACCTGCTTCCCATAGGCGGGAGCAACTCAACTTCAGCTCAGGAATGAGGAAAACCCCTGCCCCCCAGTGTGCCTCAGGAATGGGGAGAGCCTCCAGTGTGCCTCAGGAATGAATGCACTTGGAAAGGCCTCTGAAGCTGCCTCCTGTCTGTGTGACCAACACTTCCTTTGCACCCACTGGATCCAAACTCATGATTTGCAATACCTCTTATCAAAAAGAGAACCCAGAAGTTGCTCCACATGTACCAGTGTGCAGCTTAGAGAATTGCAGATGTCCTTAACTACAGGGGCTGGGTAATGACACTTTTCTGACTGGCCAGCTCAGTTTGAGTGTGTGCGGACAACATGTCTGGGGACAGGAGAAGGTGAAGAATCAAGGATCCGGCCTTGGTGCCTGTTACCATGCTTCAGGCTATTTCCCTTTGACCTGTATGTGTTCTCAACTGCCCAGGAGCCATCCCTTCAGAAACACAAAGTGCTACTTGCTGTGAGCAGCTACCTCCATGGCCCAGGAGCTGAACTTGGCCACACAAAATAAATTATTAACCTTGGCTGTGTTCAGATATGATGCAGAAACCTAGCCACCCTTGTTTGTGTGTGAACAGCTGTTTTCACCACAGTTTACAGAATGTCTCAGTCTGCTTGCAGACACAGGGCAGGTATTCTGTGGAAATTCCTTCCAGCACACACAGGTGCAATGATCCCCTGCGCAAACATACCAATCGGCTTAGGCATGTGCAACTTTAATGCCAGTTATACTCAGAAGTGCACATCTGGACCACGGCTGTCCTTTACAGCCTTTCATTTTTTTACTTAGGGAAATAACGAAGGCCTCTCTGAAATGCCGATGTGACTGGAGGGGTTTGGGCATAGACAAGGCATCTATATCCAGGACAGCGGTAATTACCCCTGCTTGTACACGCCACATAGAAATGCTGCCTCCATGGAGCTTGTCTCCTGAGCAAGTCATCACTCAGGAGTCTTGGGCGACCAAAGCACCTTAACTGACCAGAGCTGCCTTTGGGGGAGGCGAGGGGAGATGACTCGTTTTGGGAAAAAAGCTTTGAATACATGGTTTCATGGTTAGGAAAACTGTAGAGGCAAGGAGGTGGCTTTAGTATATCGTGTGCTTGCTATGGAAGCAAGAGGATGTGAGTTGGGATCTCCACAACCCACACAAAAACTAGCCATTGGCAGTGTGTGGCTACAACTGGCAAGTGGAGATAAGATCACCCCTGGGGCTCACTGCCCAACCAGTCTATCTAATCTATGAGCTCGGATTTAGTGAGAGACTGTTTCAAAAAGCAAAGTGGAGGTCAACAGAAGAAAACATTTGATGTCAACCTCTGGCCTTTACACATGCATGCATAGGAAGTACACACCTGCACACTCATATGCAAGTATGTGTGAGTCCACACACACACATGGCCCAGGCAAACCAAAACTGTATGCAAGAAAGGCAGGGAATGTGCCCAAGCCACAGGCTGGGAAGAAGGCAGCTGAGACTTGGTCTTATATTCTGTGTCCACACCAGGTTGCCTGGCCTTGAGGAACATCCTGGCTGGGGTGAGAAGTGACGCAACCTCCAGGCTGTAATTACATGTGTGCATGAAAAGAAAATCAGACCAGGCAGAGGTGGCTCAGAAGCCAGGGAATGCCACTGAATACTCTTCAAGGAATCTGGGAAGGAAATCTCCTTGCTTAAGGCAGCATTGCTGGACTCTCTCCTCGATCACTCGCCCCAAGCAACCATCTGATCATACCAGCAGCCTAGGAGGCAACTGAGCCAGGGGAGCAAGGCGCGCTGGAGACATAAGGGGCTTGACAGTGAGAGCTAAGCCTAGCTTCTAGACAGCCACAGAAACCTGAGCATGACTGAATGCCATATGGTTACAGGAACCCAGAATTCAGGAGAAATCAGAGTCCCTGATGCTGGCTCTGGGGAATCATGTTCACAAGCAATCTGCCCTTGCACATACTCCTGTTTTCCATTTAAATTTTTTTTTTAAGCAGATGAAAGTCAAGACAGTGCACACTAAGGCAACCAATGCCCAGACTGTAGTCTTAATATGCCAGATGATAGGACCTGCAGTGGGTTCTGCATCATTAGTCTCCTGGGGGAGGAATCTGTACGTCCTACAGGAACTCTGGGAACTACAGCAGACACCTATCCGAGAGGAGCAAGCTCAGGGCTGCATGATGGTGGAGTGGGGGGAGCCCCCAGGAGAGCTGAAGCTCATTCCACCCCCACCCCAGGAGGCAAAATGTGTCTTCAGAACTGAAGACAGAGCTGACACATGCTAAAAACAAACACTAATCATGTGACCAAAGTCCAAAGCAAGAGCCCGCTGTTGTCTCAGGCAAACGGTGCTCAAGTGCTGCCTGTCTTGGGACACTGTAGACCTTTGGACACAGACCCATAGAAAGTGACAGCAGAGAGCCACTGTCCCATGCTGGTCTCACCAGCTCTAGAATTTTCTTGCACTTTCTCCCTTACCCCATGCTGACTCTGTTCCCTGCTCTTCCTAAGCCTGTTGTAGAAGCTTGGGACCCAACACCAAGGTCCTAGGCTGGCATTCCTGGTGATAAAAAGCACAGGGCCTTCAACTTCAAACCTCATCTGGCCAGATGGAGGGAAGAGCCTGAGCCTGGGACCAACCAGCCAGTCTTTCTTCTCTGGGCTTTTCTGCTCCAGCCTCCATGTCATGTCCATGGAACTCTTCAGAATCCAACCCAAGGCCTATGCCTATAGGACTGGCACCTCTCCCCACAGTCTCTGTCCTGAGCCAGCCACAGGGAGTCCAACTGCCACAAGTGCCTTGAAAGAAGGTACAGGCCTTTCCCATTGCCCAAAGCACAGTCGTGGGCTACCTTGCCAAGTTCATGGCTATGCAATGCCATGACTCAAAGATATGCCAGAAGGGGCCACAGGACCCAGCACAAAGCTGTACTCACAGCCAAGACATCAAAATGGAAAGAGGGGCAGAGCCAGAACAGCAAAGGGAGAAGGCTGGGGACCCAGGTATACAAAGTTTGTTTCTTTCAATAGATCCTGTAGCTTCTGACTCTCAGAAGGGATGTGCTCTTCTGCATAAGCCATTCATACAGTTTATGCCCCATTAGGGGATGGCAGGCTGCTCCCAGAATTGAAGGTCAAGGCTAGCCTTACCAGCAGACTTTCTGGAGGACTCACAAGCCAGCTTTCTACCCGCACCAGACAGACCCAATAATCAGTCAGGCACCAGTCAGCCACCTCCTGCCGGTCCCCTGTTCTTTATTCTCTAGTATCTAATGTGACTCATTCTCTAATTTACAGGATGCTACAGGCATCTGTTCATCTGCCTGGAGTCCTGGCCCTGGATGCTCTCTATAAAGGGCTGCTTAAGGCCTCTTCAGCTACCATGGCAGGGGCCATCAGTGCCTGCCTGTGTTCTCACTGTACCCCAAGGGAAGATTTCCCAGACATTTATTTGATGCCTTGCTATGTGGGTGTTGGCTGAGCACAGCATGGCCAGTGACACTGATGACATAGTCTGTCGCTGTGCCAAAGCCACTCTCAGATACAGAGAAGGCATGCACATAGGTATCTGCAAGCAGAATAAATGTGTGTGGTAAGTCAACTTGTGTACCCGAGTCATTCAGTGGGTAAGGGCAGAAAAGAGCCAAAGTCCTCCCAACTCTGTGGTGACTCATGGGGAGAGGTAGGGATTTCACAGGCAGTGTCTGTACCCTGGGCTGGGGAGGTCTTCCTCAGCTCAGACATGGCATCCCATCTCTGTAGGCTTTCCCCAGAAAACCCCTCCCCACCACCTCCGGGGGTGGACACTGAATGCTTACCTCAAGGACACCAAAGTGACAAACTTTCAGACACAAATGTGGTTGTCCTCCCTCCCTTGGCCAGGATTACTTCTGTGTCAGACACCAAGAAGGAGCAGGCCTAGAAAGGCCATCTACTAAGCACCCTAGCTGTTCCTGCAGAGGCCCATGGGCTTCTGGGACTGCTGCAGGGTGCCAGCCTTGTTTTACTCTATAAAGTTCTCCGGGGAAAGCAGGATTGATTAGAAAAGCTAACTACAGCCTTTGAAGATCCTCTCAGATCCCAGACAAGAAGAACTCGGGGCTCCTTCCCACCCTGATCCTGGACCCCCAGACTCTGGCCTTCATTAAGTTTTGATCTCAATCAATTGCACACCCCCTAAAATTAACTTATAAGGCCAATAAATTGCAACCGCATGTTTGAAGGTATTATCTGCTCTGAGCTAAGAGCCAGGGATCGCAGAGCACAGGGCAAGTTGCCTAGTGCAGATGGGAGTGATCAGCTCTGAAGTGAGTGGTGCCAGCCCCCCTTTTAGTTAGAACATCTGGTTTAGGGCAGAGCCAGAGGCTAGGCCAGATCTGAACTGAGAGCTGAGGTGGGGCAGGTCCTCTGTCTTCTCTAGGAACCTCAAAGATCAAGGTGATGAACTTGGGCTCCTACTAGTCTACTGTAGTTGCTCTGGCTGGTGAGATGGCCCTGTTCCCATCAGCAAGGAGCCACCACTCTGCACTGCAGAGTCTGCTTCCCAGAAAGACAGGCTCAGGCTATGCAGTGACGTTCTGACTGTGAACTAGACAAGATGTAGGCCTACAAGAGCCGACTATGGCCTTTGCTGGGAAAGAGTGTACAACAACCCACAGAATTGCCTACCTCAGGTCTTAGGAGAGAGAGGAACAGTTGGGATTCCAGGGCCAGGGCAGAAGTGATGTGATGTGAGGCGACTTGGAGCAAGTGGGACCTTACAGTCTGTCCCTGAGGCATCCTGGGCAGCTTCACAAATCAACCTTTTATGTAAAACCTGGGCTGCCTGGGCACTGCTGTAACAGGTTCTCTCCAGGAGGGGGAGAAATCATGGTGACTGTTTCTGTCCAGGATAGCAAAGGAAGGAAGTGAGGGGTGGGGATGTGCACTGGGGAGGTATAGTGGGGAAGGGGGCAGGGAACAGGGAAAGTGGGAATCACGAACTTCAAAGGTAGCCAGGTAGGACCCCAGCTTGGTTCCCTGGACTCTACTTGTCCTTGTCCACTTGGGGACAGCTAGCCCTTTATCCCTAATTGGGAAATGTTCACAGGCCTGCGTGTGTGCATGCATGCGTGCTTCATCCCCATGAAGTTATAAGCCAGAGGGGCCTGCATGGCAGCCACCCTGGCCCCAGCCGCCACTCTAACCAGACGGACTCCATGTGTGGGTGATTAACTCCAATTCCCTGCAAAGTCAAAGTCTTTTCAGACCCAGGATCAAAGCTGGGGCCTGAAGATAGAATCTAGTCTCTCCTTGAATGTCATGGCAGATAACCCTGAGGGAGGCCCTGAGCACTCCCCACCTCAGAAAGGCCCGGTGTGGGCTGAAGCAGCCAGACACACTCCCTGCCCTTGTCTAAGGAAAAGTAGCAATAAAGACAAGGTCACAGCAGGTAACCATGACCATGTGTGCACTGACGATGCTGTACACATGGTCTCATGGGAGCATGGTCATGGCATCTAAGACCCTACATTCTGTTTGGAATGTATGTCAAGCCCCTGTATGAGCAGGTCCAGCATGACCTTCCCAGCATGAGGGAGGGTTAGTCCATGAACATGAGGCTCCCTGAAGGTTCATAGCAGCTCAGTGTTCTCCATGAGAAAACTAATTCTGCTGTGTCTGAATGATGTGGGAATGTCTTTCAGTATGCTGTAAATATCAATCTTTAAATAAAGAAGCTGTTTTGGCCCATGACAGGCACCATAGAAAAGGTAGGAAGAGAAATCACAGCATAGGTAGGAGAAGCAGGGCGGAGTTAGGCAGACCAAGCCTGAAGCCCAAAGGAGCAACATGTAAGGAACACAGGTGAGCCATGGGCCACATGGCAGACAGATTAGTGAAAATGGGTTGATTTAAGATGTAAGAGCTAGCTAACAATGTGCCTGATAGGCCAAACAGCATGAACTTAATATAAGCGTCTGAATCATTTTGGGGGCCTGAGCAGCCGTGGGCGGCTAAAGGGTCTGAGACTGACTGCAGGTCTGTGGGTCTGGACCTCTGGCCGCCCAGGATCAAGAAACCTAACTACTACATCTGAAGCCTTGAGCACAGGTCAGGCATGGCCTCTACTCTGTAATTTACCATGACCCAAGAATTCCCAACTACTGGAGACTATCAGAAGTTAAAGATGGGTTTCCTTGTCAAACACCCCACCTATAGGGCACAGCAGCTTCAGATACCTAGCCTTCTTGGGACCAGCCTGGCCTGCTTGGGGGTACTGTTCATTTGTTCACATGGTCAATTGCCTGAAGCTGTATTTCCACCAGACCTGGAACCAGCCAACCCTCCTAGACCCTCATGGAACGGTCTAACAGTGCTAGGATGTCTCTTCCCAGAGGAACTTGTGGGACTGGTCTGTTCTAACAAGAAAAAACAGCACATGAGTCCCTGGAAGGGCTCTGTGGTTTCATTCACGAAGGTGAATGAACTAGGACCTTCCCACGGACGCAGGGAGCACTGACAAGAGAAGGCCTGGTCTGCAGCCCCTACACACCAGGCAACAACACAAAGAGCCCTCAGTGCCGTACAAAGGCCTCCCAGACACCTAAAGTCTTTGCTCTGAGGCTGAGAATGGGAGATAAACAATAAACCAAGGTACTTAAAAAGTTAAGAAAAAAATGATCTGTTTTCTTTTAATATTTGTCCCAGACATGGATGGTTCAGTTCATGTAAGTCCGACATGTTCTTGAGAAATTCCTTAGCCTTTGATGACAATGGATGATACAACCCACATGACAACCCCCAAACTTTCCCTCCAGTGAGCTGCTTCTCCTGTCACATGAGGAGAAGCTGGCCTCACTGCAGGCCAAGCAGGGGGAGCTCCCAATGCTCCCCAGAACCTCTGCACTCTCACTCTCTTCTTGCTTAGCGGCACTTAGAGCCTCAGGGCCTGGGGAAACCCAGGATGATCTGCACCATTATCTCACTTAGAACCCTTAATGACAGAACAGACACCCGCCACAATGCCAGCCAGGCCCCTCAGCAGTCCTTGCACATGAGCTAGGAGACAAGCAGAGAGACAAAGGAGAGCAGAAGGCAGAGCACTGTAGGCTCTACCTAGACCTGGCCCTGAACAGCAGCCCAAGGCAATGCTTCAGAACCATGTCACTAAGGGAGAAACACCCCAGATTTAAGCCTGTAAGTCATCCTCACCCCCAAATCTAAACACACAGCCTCCAGGGTCACAATGAGGTCAGTGGACTCTGGGGCTCTGAGCACACAAAGGCAGCTTGGCTCTCCACATATGGAGACCTAACACACACTTCAGAGAGGCACTGCCCACTCCCATTTGACACTTGGATGAGGGCAGACTGTCTTCCCAGAATGCTCTAGGGTAGTCTGAGGAACTTTCGAAGCTGTGAAGGCACCAAATATGATAGGCTTTCAACTCTGTTTCAATCTCAGAGACAAGGTGTGTGCACGTGCAGGGTGGCAGCTTGGGAACACTGGCATCAGCTCCTCTGCCTGGCTAGACCCTTGGGACATTAGTCCTCATCTCTAGAACCACCTCCGGGAAAGGCAGCAAGTGTGTCTCCTGTTGGCTCTTCTCCAGCATCTGCATCATGAGAGGCACTCAAAAACACACATACACATAATGCAGATATACTATATATGTGTATAAATATATACGCCTATATATATGAAAAAGAGGAAACCTCAATTGAGAAGTTGCCTTGTGGCGATATTTTGTTTATGCTCTAACAAATAAGGCTTTGCCTGAAGATCAGAGAGCAGAGCTATCGCTAGTTAGCCACAGAGCCAAGCAGTGGTGGCTCACAATTTTACACCTTTAATCCTGACACTTAGAATGAGGAAGCAGGAAGATCAGAAGTTCAAGGCCACCCCTGGGCTACACAGGATTGATTGATTCCACAAAACCAGTTGAAGGTAGTTCACACCTTTAATCCCAGCACTAGGGAGGTGGAGACAGGATCCATTCAGTCTGAGGATTTGGTAGAGGCAGGAAGTCTCTCCGGTGGCTGGATCCTTTACTTCTCTGATCTTCCAGTATTTACCCTGATATCTGACTTTGGGTTTTTATTATTAAAACCAATTAGAATCTGCAGTACGTCTGGCACCCAACATGAGGCATGAACCCACAATCCTGATATTAAGAGTCTCGCTCTACTGACTTGAGCTAGCCCAGCTTTTGAAGAAATACCATCCTCTGTTGCTCCATTAAGGCCTTTCCTCCTCTTCCTCAAATTGACTATAGCTGAACTCTGTGCATCCAACTTCTTTTAATGCAGTTCTTCCAGCCTCGGGTCCCATCTGATTCTTTCCTCTCTCCATCCAGTAATATCATTTCCTGTCTATCTATACAGATCTCTAGACTTCTATGGTTAACTAGTGGCTAGCTCCACCCTCTGATCTTCATGCAAGCTTTGTCAGAACACAAATGGGATACGACAACATTACCCCTTTTTGTCTTAAAAAGGGCTGTAGTCAAGACTATGGGGCCATCTTCCCTATTGATTTATGTGGTAATAGTTAGAGGGCCTAGGTCACTGTGGGAAACGGCTACCCTTTCAGAAGGTGGTCCTGGATTACATAAGAAAGGAAACTAAGCCAGCACGTAGCAATCCTTCATGATCTCTGCCTTTTTCCTCAGTGACTAACTGCAACTCAAAAGACAGGCAAACCCGTTCCTCCCCGAGTTGGCTTTGGCCAGTGTTTTATCATCGCAACAACAGAAAGCCAGGGAACAGGATGGCTTTGACTCCCCCGTCCTGCCACGCTCTGGCTGGTGAACCTGGATGAGCTACTTGAACTCTGAATATGTCATTCACTTCTGGGAGGGGATAGTCCCTAATGGAGGTGGACACACTCCACGGTCCCCAGACAGTGACTTATCACCACTGCTGTCTTCCTATCAATATTACTGCAACATGAAGTTGATTCCACTGGAGCCTCAGGTTAAAGGGCTCACTTATTTGAAGCTGTTTTTTACAATGAGATCAAAAAATGAAAAACTACAAATCAACGACATAGCTGGTTTTCAGCACCTCCTGAGGAAGATGGGAGATGTGAGACCCATTAGATATGGAAACCCATTTTAACTCTGAGAAGTAACATTTGTGTAAATGTCAAGCAAGAGGAGATTTGAATCCCTACTCTCTTGACGGCACGCTCTGTGAGTTGTGGGAGCCTCCAGAGGTCTTTCTAACTCAATTAAAAGGCATCATATGGGGGCTGGAGAGATGGCTCCTAGTTAAAGAGTACTGAGGGCATGGGTTTAATTCCCAGCACCCACATGGCAGCTCACAACTATAACTCATATTTCAGGGGATTCGACACTCTTGTGCAGATATTCATGCAGGCAAAATGTCAATGTGTATAAAAATATATTATAAAAAAGGCATCATATGTAAAACCTCACTATACGAGATATCAAGATAGCTGCTACACAGACAAGTATGTGGGACCATGTGCTGATGGCTCCTGATACCATCTGGGTCAGGCTGAGAAGGGTCCTCTTTCCTCCCAAATGTGAATGGGAGACCAGTCCACAGTCTGCATGCTGGAGCCCTTGACCTCTCTTCCGACTACAGGATCACTGTTCAAGTTCACTGGCTCTCTCATTTCCACTTTTTTGCCTCTATGCTAGCCCAGAGCTGAGTCAAGGAGAGAAGGAGGTCAAATCCTACCCACCTCAGAGTCAAGGAGAGATGGAGGTTGAATCCACCTACCTCAGGGCTCAAGAAGTGAGTTTTACATCTTGTAAGGTGACAAACAAGACAAACCAAGATCAGTCTTCTGTGGCCTGCAAACCTAACAAGTTCACTAGCTGTCCCATCTCGGGAGTATGCCAGCCCTTGTCCCAGACTGGGGAGTGGGGGGAGGTAAGGGGGGATTTATACTAACTTCATATTCACATGCCCATACACACATGAGCACATACTCTTTCATACATCACACACATGCACCAAAGGAAAAGGGGGGGGTGGTGAAAAAGATGTTAGTTTGGTGAGGGGCTGCCATGTCCCACTGCATGACACCTCAGTTCATTCTGCCCTGGCAAGTGAGCAGTCAGCATGGGTCCCTAAGCTCCAGTCGAAACAGAGTTATAATTAAGAGCTGGGATGTGCTTCTGTACACCTGTAACCTCAGGTCTGGGATCACAGACTCCGTCAGTCCTAGGACATGGAGAGACTGTTTGGGATGGATACCTGTGTTTGAGTCTTAGCTCTGACCCTGCCATGGACCCTGTTCTCTCTCTCATTGCACCGCTGGAGCATCTTCATCTTCCTCTCACTGAGATAGCTATTCATCTGAGAGGATCTGAGAAACTGAGGACGCGGCTTACAAGCATAGGGGCTCTCCTGACTTACCGAATGGTAACAGTAATACCGTCACCTCTACATCAGGCAGCTCCAAATTCTAGAACGTCAGGTGACCAGGCAGCAGAGCAAGGGAAGCGGCTCAGCCGTCACACTCTCATAGATTTTGCCTGTGAGAGCCAAGAGCTAACGTGCAGAGGTACTCACAGGTCTCGGTATTGGTCGAAGGCGTTGTTGGCCTCCACCTCCAGCTTTCTCAGACGAGCAGACGGCATGGCCCCATCTTCTAAAGGAGGATCATACTTGTTACTCCACGGTGACCTGGAAGCAAGGAAAGGAGGAGATGGTCCTATGAATCATTCTAGAGTTGCTTGGCCTGTAACTTCGAGCCCAAGCTCAGCTGCCTGAAGTTCAGAGGCCCAGTCACCAAGGGCTTTCTGGAAAGGCCTACAGGGCAAAAGTCACAGACTGGCTAATGCAGCCCGAAAACACCTCAGCTCCAACTTCACTTCTTCCTGTGGAAAGCAAGGCTACCATTCACTCCCCTCAGGCTATTTCGAGGAACAGATTAGAAAAAAATGCCTAGTGTTTTGGCCACAAATACCAGTGTTTTCCCATGTTCATCATCAAGGTGGTCAGCTGGTGCCGCTTGCCTCCCTGCCTTCCTGGAGGAGACTCCTCAGACCTCAGACAGTAAGTTTTAAGAAGACAGCTGACAGTTACAGAAGCAGGCAGGAGGTGCCTAGCTCCTTAGGGAACATAATCAATGAACCCAACACAA
The DNA here is from genome assembly GCA_033318265.1 of Phyllotis vaccarum. Classification (NCBI taxonomy): domain Eukaryota; kingdom Metazoa; phylum Chordata; class Mammalia; order Rodentia; family Cricetidae; genus Phyllotis; species Phyllotis vaccarum. The sequence goes on along the minus strand of JARWLC010000003.1, from coordinate 54,005,957 downwards.
GGGGCTAGGCACCCCCAAAAACCATGAAGTAAAGAAAACCAGCCCAAAGACTTGCTATGAAGATTTGCCACACCAGGAGACATTAGGTCAGCAAAAGCAGTGGGAGATGTTTTTAAGAAGGTTCTCAATGGTGGAGGTCAAAGGACGGGTGCTCAAAAGGAAGAGAGTTAACACGTGAGGCTGGGGAGGCTGTAGAGATGGCTCGGCCATTAAGAGCACTTGCTGCTCTTGCAGAGGACTCAGGTTTGATTACCAGCACACACATGGCAGCTCATGGAATCCAACAGGAACCAGGCACTCACCTGGTGCAGACATACATGTAGGAAAAACATCCACACACACAAAATAATTTTTTGACAAGTTAGAAAGTAATACAGAGGAAGAAGAGATGAGATGAACTGAACTGGAGAGAAGCTCCTATGCCCTTGAATATGAACACAACATGCTGCTCTCCTCCTCTCCCCCAGGCTCAGGATTGTCAAGGAAGGAAAAGTCTGATTGCTGTTTCTTGGCCCCCCAGCATATAGCAGTGAGTCACACGAAAGGTGGAATTGGGGGCTGTAGTTTGTTTTCTCAGAAACGGCCCAGAGTGCAGAGAGGGAAAGGTTGCTGTGTGGTCCCTTGAGGGCTCCAGGCTACAAAGTGCCTGACCACACAGAGTAGGGCCCCTGGAAACCTGTCCATGTTCAAGTCACTAGGCTCAATTGCCAAACAAAGTAAGAAAGCTTCTTTCCAAGTTCAAGTCTGCCCACCCCTCTCAACAGAGTTGAAGACCTAAGATAGATGGGGATAGGGAAAACAGCCCAGGCCACCCCAAGTCCAGAACCAGCTTGAATCTTTGATGAAGAAGGCCTGTCAGATGTCTGCCTTTATGGCACCCTGACAAGCTCTGCAGAGTTCTTCAGGCAAACTGGCACGGTGTAAAGATGGAGTTGGGGTGGCATTATATGTCTGTAGTGCTGGCAACTGTGAAGAGAATGCAGGAAGATCAAGCTTGAGTGTAGCCTGAGCTACCTATCTAGGCCTATCTCCCAAATATAATAAAACAAGGTGGGGGAGGAGGAGGAAGAAGAAGAAGTAGGAAGGAAATCCAGAAAGGCTTCTTTCCTTAGATCTCAGAGGACAGCTGAATGGTGCTGGCAGTTGCCACTACTTACTAGTCAGCAAGGTTTGACTCCTTCTCCCGGAAGACAGTGTGCAAGAACAAAGGACTGTGACCTGGACCCCATCTCCCCCAACCCTGCTTCCTGAGAATCTTCTGTCATACCTTGCAGGGGAATCCACACCCCTACCCTCACCCCGCTATCGCCTTCTCATGGGCATGACATGAGGCACAGCCCATGAATCTCTTTGAAAGGCAACCTGAAGCCTGCAAGGTGACACTTGCTGACCAGCCTGATGACCCACATGGTGGAGGGAGAGAACTGATTCCCTCAGGTTCTGACCTTGAGCGTATGCATAGTACACACACAGAGTAACTAAATATGGTTAAAAAACATTTTAAGCCTGACCAAAAAAAAAAAAAAAAACCCCAAAGCAACCTGCTAGGACACAACCAGTCATCTCCATGCAAACTGGTGCCTTGAAGTATAAGGAGCCTGTAAATGTGTTACACATTCCTCCTTCCTCACAGACGACAACATTTCAAGCCGTTAGGTCTGGAGCCGGGGTAATTGTAGCTGGGGGAAAAAATCCTAACATTACCCAGAATATTCTTAGTGGAAGGGGCACTCAGAACACATTTAAGAGCTCAAATGGAGGCCATTTGAGAAAAGACAGATGGACAGAAATGCTTAGATTTCAAAAGTCAGGCCTTTCATTTCCCCAGAAGGCTTTTTTGTTTCAGCTAACAGGTTTCAAGCAGCGCTGCTGGCAGCAGCCGCGTCATAAGGATCTTATTTAAGCAAACGATCAAACACAGGATGGAAATGTATGGAGAAAATCAGAGGACCTTGAAGTTTCAGATCCAGAAGGGGAGAGGGAAGTCAAGCTCTCCCCTTACCTCCTCTGCTTCCCTGTGGGGCTCTGCTCTCCATAGCTCTCTGGAGCTGCAGGAGGTATGCAGGGTGCCCTGGTGGAGCTGAAGCCCTTGGGGGAAGGACACACATGCCCAGACTTCATCCCAGCACAGGGAAGGATGCGGTCCAGCACGATGGCTACCTGACTGAGGCTTGGTTCCATGACCCTCTCCAGGAGGCCCTAACTGAGCCCCAAGCCTGCTGAGGGCTTTCTGTGTGGCCATGTTTGCCCTGGTCTACCACATTGTTGCCAGTTTCAAAGCACCCTCCTCAAGGGTTGCCCCTATACATTTGATGGGGACCATCTCTCAGAACTTCACCTTCCCTGTCATCCCTCATGGCACGTCCACACCCATTGAGTGGGCACCTCAAACTCCGTCTCCAGGATTCTTCTGTCCAGCTGCCACCTGTCTGCACACAGACCACTCTCCACTCATTTCTGCTCCAGTCTCCAGCCTATGCTCTACCTAACCTCCACTGGAAGTAGGAAAGGGGAGGAATCACCAAAACCAGCTCTCCATGCTTATTTTTAAACAAAGGACAAGCTCTGTGCCATCTCAGGCTTCTGATACGTGAGGTCAGACTGAGATGTCTCCAACTGCTCCCGGCTCAGAAAGGGCCCACACCACTTTCCAGCCCTGCCTCTCTTCGCTGGAGGCCAAAGGGTCAGAGAGTTCTGTGACTCTCTGGTTCATTCTGACCAGCTGAATGCAAACCCTGCCTCTTGAACCAAAGTCTGACTTTACTGAATGTCAAACCACAGCATAAACCACCCACAACAGTCTTCATCTGTGCAGACCCAGCTCCAGCATTCTAGAGCATAGCTGGGATCAAGACATCCCTGTTGTGGAATTATCTTTTAATACACTGTGAAGATGTGTTTCTCTCATTAGTTTAATAAAGAGTTAAATGGTCAATAGCTAGACAGGAAAGGATTAGGTGAGACTTGCAGACAGGGAGAGAGCAGTGGGATGGAGAAGGACAGTTGCTGGGAGACTTGGAGAAACAAGATGAACATGCCATGTTGAAGAAAGGTACCAATCCACATGGTAGAATGTTGCTAAGAAATAGGGGTTAATTTAAGTTTTAAAAGCCAGTTAGAAACAAGCCTAAGCTATCAGCTGAGCATTTATAATTAATAATAGTCTCTGTGTGGTTATTTGGGAGCCTGGTTTGGAGCCCACAGTGTTGCTTCCAATCATTTTGCCTGTTTCTACAACACCAGCCCTCTCCAAAGAACACACAGCATGATCTCTACTAAGCCCAAACTCAGTGTGTGCAGCTCAGGGAAATCCTGGAATGTTCAGGGTTTCTCACACTTGGAATTTTTTAAGGGAAATTATCAAGTGTGCCAGGCACAGTGGCATGTGTCTTTAATCCTAGCACTTGGGAGGCAGAGGTACAAGGATCTCTGTGAGTTTGAGACTAGCTGGTCGACATAGTGAGATTCAGGCAAGCAAGGAATAGTGAGACCCTCTCAAAATAACTGGTTGGTTGGTTGGTTAGTTAGTTAACATACTAAAATGTCTAGCCCAGCATCATCTGCTTCACACTGTCCTTCTAAAGTTGAGTCGCATCTTCTGGGCTCCCTGAGCGAGCTCTGAACTGGCTGCATGGATCAGAGTATAGTTCATCAGCTACTGAATGTATTTTCCTGGGCAGGAACCAATATCAACTTGACCTCTCTCACAGCTGTCCACATGGTGGATGGCAAAGGAAGGGAGAAAGGAAGGAAGGACATGCCACCCATCAGGGGCAGCTGGCTTTGAAGCAGCAGGGTTCTTCTGTTAAGACTGCCAAGACACGGAGGCCTCTGTCCAATGCTCAAGGGAGGTAGCCACACATGCCTGTTGGTGGAGAGGAGGAGGATAAAGAGGGACAAACAGAAGGGCGGAGCGTCCCAGTGCAGCAGAGGTGGGCACTGCAGTGAGCTCACCTATAGGAGTCCCCGTCTCTGTTGTAGTCACACAAAAGGTAATCCTTGCCCACCACCTTGTCTCTGGCAATTTTCAGTGGCTGGTCAACAGAAGACAGGAGATCTTCACATAGACTGGGGACCTGGAGAAATGAGGGACAGGGAGAAAAATGGTTAAAGTAGCACCCCCAATTCAGATCCTGCCACCTCAAGGTTAGGTTTTAACATCCGGCTTGTAGTGCCTGGCTGAGTCTGTCTGTTCCTCTCCACATGCGCCCAACACCAACTGTACCTCCCTATAAAGAAACCTGGCCATGAGTTGTTGTGGAGCGTGACTTCCAAGCTCGGGTGTGGCTTTAATTACCTGACCAGCAGGGTGGTCTATGAATATGAGGATGTGTGGCTGGGTATTGGTCTCTAGTGGACAAAATACCAGCTCAGGCCTTGAGAAGAAGGCAAACACTTCAAATACACAGGAATGCAAAGAACTCAAAGAATAACTGGGCCCTGGAGAACTCCCACAGGCTCCCCCATGCTGGGTGGAGTTTCCAGCACTTTCCAGGCCCCTGGCCAAGCATTACCGGGCTGCCCATAGCCAAGCTATATCTGCTACAAAGGTGGATGTCCATACACTTTCCACAGCAGAGAGCAGCTAGCTCAGCTTTATAGCTTTACCTGGGTGCACAGCAGAGGTTGATGGAAGACAGCTTTGTGGTCCAGATGATTGAACAAACTAAAGGGTACTGCCGATGCCCACCACAGCCTGAGTAAGCAGGCTGGGCTCCCAACACAATCATCAGTTTCTACCTACCAAAATACTCCAGGAAGGGACGGCAGCCCTTGCAGAAGCAAATGCCTTTCTGCTTGAGTCACTTCCACTTTCCATGTCCTGACTTTCTCATTTCAGGGCCTGGGCTTATGGGGACCTCATCTCATCATTTACCGGGCAAGAGGTTGCTAGCATACCAATAACTCTTGGAAAGGGACCATCAACTGAGGAAGGTATCAGCAGTTTGGGTCCTGTATCCCTCCCAAAGGCCAGAACCACTAGGCCAACCAGCCTCCAATGCTATATGCTTCTATCTTTAGGGAACATCATTGCTGAGATGGAAAGTTGTCACCTGGCACCAGAGCATCTCTTGCTCTGTGGGATGGTCTATCTCTTGCACATATATCAGCCCCGGAGAAGACGTATGTAGCCCCAGCCAAAGCCTGACATGCTTGTTTTCAGAACGTGATCCACATGCACCTGTGCCTCAACCAACCAATGGGATCATTTCCAAATTTAGTTTTAGTGACATCACTCTATCACTGCCTATTGGATATTATGTACAATGTTGAGCCAGGTATGACAAAACATGCTGTTTACCTGAATGCTCATACCAGGGCATCAAGTAAGTAGCTATTATTACCTTGTTTTACAGATTTACAGATTTGAGGCCCAGGGTCCTTAAGCTGTCTAAGGTTCACACCAACAGCCAACAGTGAATATAGAAATCCAATTCAGGGCTAGGTGACTCCCAAGCCTCCATGCTGTCTCTTGGGACATTAACACAAAGGTGTTCAGATGCTCCCAGTACCCACTGCTGCTCAGTTATAGTTAGTCTCCACCTCGAACACCCTGGCTATGAAAGTATGTCACAAACATCCATGAGGCAGGATGGACCAGGTCTGAGGCACTGACTGCCTTTTATGGACCCTGGCACCTGCATGCCACCTTTCATGTTATAGCTTGTCACCAAGGGCTACTGGGCACTCCTTGAGGGAAAACACTTATGTCAAATCAGCCCTGGCACCTCTTATTCCTCTTCGTCTGGACCAAGGTCCCACTGTCTGCTAATACTGACTAGCAATGCCAGTCCTCTCTGCACCTCAGTGCACCATGCTGCGCAAGCACGGGGTGCCGAGAGATGCCTGAGAAGCCAGTTCTCCTTTACCAGTCAGGCTGGAAAGATGACAGGAGCTGTTAAGAAAGAAGCTCAATTTCCAGCTGGGCACAGCTGTGTGCATTTTAGTCCCAGCTGCTGAGGGAGGAGAAGGATTTGAGCTCGTAAGTTCAATGTAAGCATGACCAGGCCTGGTGGTACAGTCCTATAACCCTAGATACTTGGGAGGCTGAGGCAGGAGGATCTCAAGTTCAAAGACAGCCTGGGTTATATTAAGTTTCAAGCCAGCTGGAATAACTAAAGACTTTGTCTCAATAAAGAATATATGTCTGGGAATATAGTGGTAGAGTGCTTGCCTACTATGCATGAGGCCCAAAGTTCAATCCTCAGTGTTTCAAATAACAAAACAAAACAAAACAAAAAAACACAAAACCTCAACAGCAAACCAAACCCCAAAACCAGACCTAAAGAGCCACAGCAATGTTAGAAAGACAGAACTAGAAGATCTCGGGCCACTGTTCTGCTAAAATAACTAACTAACTAACTAACTAACTAACTAACTAACTAACTAACTAACTAACTAACTAATTTAAAAAATCTGTCAATAGAAGCAGGCAATCCATGTCAGAGCCTACCCACCCCTGAAGAGCTGACCCTGGGCTTCTGCAAGCCCACAAGTACCAACCAACCACAGAACTTACACTCCAACAGAGTCACACCATGGCAGCACCGTGGAAAGCCATGGAGATCAGCAGGATGTAGGATACATCCCAGCGCACAGACACCTGGGAATGGGTCATGGCTGGCTGGCTCTCCACCCATTGGTGTCCCTTAGGGTAAGTTCTCAAGTTGGGCCATATTTTCAAGTTCTATTTGCACTGGCCCCTCTTCTTCTGAACAAAGGCAACCGAGCCTGGAGCAACAGCCCCAGGGTGCCCTGTGGGTACCACCTGCCAGTCCTGCCCCTCACTCTGCCATCCTTCCAACTTCCCAAGAATGACGAGTAGCTATCTCCTCAACATTTGTTGTTGTTGTTTTTTAGCTGTTAAAAAAAAGTCTCCATTGAGGGATGGCGCATAAACTGTGAGATGACCAGTTAGATGTGAATTTCAGATTTATGATGAAGACCATTTTAGTCTGACCTTGTCTCAAATGTTACATGGGACAGTTATTTTATTTTTTTACTTGTTCAAACTAACAATCTATCATATTCCCCTTCTATGCAGACCCATCCTATACTCCAGCTTCTCTATGGAGATTCTTGGAGTAACACTGATGTCAGCAGAACCCTGATGCTCCAGAGCTGGTTGTCCTAATACCACCAGTAGACTCTTCTGCCTGCCCCTTGTCAATTCTCCTGGGTTAATACTGTGCCCAGAGGCCACAAGGCCACCCCCAGCCACGCACAGTACCCCACCAGCTGTAGAGGGGTTCTCAGCCTATGCTCAGGACCCACAGGAGTGGACATGGGATCTTGTGTCTGAGATCATGCTGGAGAACAAGAGCTGCTAGTCTCCGGAACCCAGTTAACCCTTCAAAGCTTCTTCCCCAGTTCTTCCTGCCCACCGGCTGTGTCACACTTCAGGGTGCCATGAACCCTAAGTTTCCGGAGCATTTTAAATGCATGACCAGGTCCAACTAGCTAAGAGTTCACTTTGCAGCCTTAAGGGAGAGGACCAGAGCCAGTACAAATGGCTTTTGATTGCTCTCCAAACAGATGCGCATCTGCCCTAGCTGCTATCGCTGGCTTTTGTATGGAATATTCACCTAACTCCAAGGGTGGTGGCCAACCCAGGCTGCTGGGACTTCAACTTACTTTCCAGTGAGTTGGAAAAGTAACATGGCGCTGCCAGGACAGGGCCTGTCTTCTCTCTAGAGGGGAGGCTCAGCATTCTTTATTGCACAGAGTGTGGCCACTAGCCAAGGGGTAGGGACCACTGGGTACTCTCACCTGGCTTTGGGTGTAGCCCAAGAACAGCAAAGAAAGCTTTAACAGGGGACAGGATAGTGACATGTAATCCTACTATTCAGAAGGCCAAGGCAGAAGGATCACTTGACTCCATGAGTTCAAAACCAGTGTAGGCAACATAGCAAAACCCTGTATCAGATAATGGTGATAATAACCATAAAAGAGATGTGTCTGCACCATGGGATCAGGTCTGTTAACATTACCCCCTTCAAGCCCCAAGGCAGGTCTTCATAGAGACTGTTTTAAAAGAAGGGGACACAGGGCCTGAGAAACAGACTGCCTAGATTCACATAGGCCAGCATGCGGCATCTGAGGACGGCACAGGGGACACAGCTCAGTTGGAAATACATGCAGTGCTGCTCCTGCCCCAATGGCATGTTTGCCGCTGCGGCTCACGGCATGAAAAGCGACACCGACCACAGCTCCCGGCCACAGCCTGTGTGCTGTCACAGGTTCTGCTTTGCCTCTTTCTCTTCTCCACTAGTTATTAATGTTGAAAACAATTGTTCAACCAGAAAAAAAGAAACTTGAGATGAACCCTTGAAAAAAAAGGCACAAAAAGCGCAAAGGCCGCAGTCAATGCTCCATATGATCCAGCCCCTGGCGCCCTCTACACATGGTTCCTTAAAAAAAAAAAATGGCCAGGAGAACACATTCCATTGTTTGATCTGCCTGCTGGCTGAGAGCCGGCCACAGGAGAGATAAGGATCTAAAGCAGACCCTGTCTACTTGGGTGCACATGCAGATGAATGATGTGAAATCCAGAGGGGGGAGGGAGGGGAGGAGAGGATGAGGGAAAGGGGAGACAGTCAGTGTCCTGGCTGGCCTCACTCTAGATGAAAAGGGTAAGAGGCCCCACTGGCCAGCAGAGGGCTCTGCTTACAACCAGATCACATTTTCCCCAAGGCCCTAAAGTTACACTTTTAAAAAACCAAACAGGGAAAGCAAGGAGAGTGGCTCTGGTGGCACAAGTGTAACCATCAGAAACAGAACACACAGGAGAACCAGCTGGGTTCCAATTCTGGTCTGCCATTCCCAGCCTCCTAAGCAGGATTAAGCACCAGACCGCTGCTATAGGTTCAGGGTGAGCTGCCAAAGATTTCACTAGGGTGTATGCTAACGGGACATCTCACCGGGGTGACATTCGAATGACAGGGAAAGGAGAGCATCAGAACACAGCTCTGCAGTAAGAGCCCACTAGGGTAAGTGTTAGAACAGAGATTACGCATGGCTAGGACGCCCCGTGAGGCATACAGGACAAAGAAAGCCGGGAAAGCAAGCATCCCAATCCAGTTAAACTGGAGGGCAGGGCAAAAAGAGGACTGAACAGCAGGGTTTGCGACCACCTCCAGGCAGGGCCTTCTCTCTGTGTGGCCCCAGCCCCTCCAGGCCCCACCTCTGCTCCTCCTCCCTGGACGCCAAAAAGACATCCATAAGCCTCATTTGAATATGGTGACCTGTAGGGCGTAGCATTATTACCACTGTTACACATACATGTCAGGTATGTCAAGTACGAAACTGGAGTGAGCACAGACCTGGTTTTGAGACAGCTGGCAAGGAAGGTAGTATTGCTCCTGGACGGCTCCAGTGGTGGGCTAGTGCTCAGTAGCTAAGGGTCCACAGCAAGTGGAGATGAGATGCCCGGCACTGACACAGCATTAGAACTCTGGCAAGCCATGGAGGGCAGACTCTTTATAACACAAATGAGTGGCTCGAGATAGACTTACAGCAGAAAAGAAGCACTCGGGGTGCAGCTTGGGAGTGTGGCCCCCACACACCCTGTCTATTTTACTAAGTCCGAGAGCTGAGTCTGAAGAAGGACTCCACCAAGACAAGCAATCAGGAAGCTCCGGCTCAGTTTCAGACCTTGAACATTTCACTGCCCCGGGTTAGCTGATTTTATCATCTCTGTGGTCACCCAGGACAGGGTTCTCAGAGTTCATCAAAACATCACAATACTCTATAAAGTAAAATCTGCCAGTTACAAATTGCCAAGGCCAGGCCTTGCCATCCACCAAGTACAAATTATGTACTCTGTGGGGCAGAAGGAACCATTATGGTCTCACCAGCTTCTCTTAGCTCCATGTTCAAATAAGATCTTGATCTTCTCCCTTCTGGCACTGCTTTCCTGCCCAGTCCTGCCCAACTGGTCCCCCAAACACTCATCTTCTCCAAGCCTGTTCTTTGAAGGCACGGGGGGGGGGGGGGGGGAGGAGGGTCCAGGTTTGCTTACTGCCTATTGCCCATGCCACATGTCTTCATCAATGTCAGTTACCAAGTAGCTAGGGCCTAATCACTACAAAACAGACAGGGTTTCATGTAGCCCAGGCTAGCTCTTTCCTATGTAGCCAAGGATGACTTTAACTTCTGAGTCCCAGGATTATAGGAGCAGCACAATTGATGATGTGCTAATGAGGCCAGGTCTTGATGTGCACTAGGTAAACACTCTACCAATTGAGCTGCATCCCTCTGCCTCTCAAGCAATGGGATTAAAAGCATGTACTACTACATCTGGCAAATACTTTTTTTGTCAGTATGGGTGTTCATCTGCAAATATGTCTGTGCATCATGTATGAACAGTACCTGTAGAGGCCAGAGGAGGGCATTAGTTCCCCTGACTACAGTTATAAACAGTTGTGAGCAGTCATGTGAATCCTGGGAATTGAACCTGGGTCCTCAGAAAGACAAACTAGTGCTCTTAACCACTACACTACCTCTTCAAACCCACATAGACTTTGAAGGGCCAGTGTGAACCTGGCAAAAGCCCTGCTTCTTCAAGTATCCCAACTCCAAATTCCTCCAACTGCCTTCCCCTGCTGCCCAGCCCACACTCCTGGCCTACTTCAAGCATTCAGGGGAATGAGACTGAGCATGTTACACTCTCACCAAATATTTTTACCTGACTCCCTACCAAGCCTGTTTATGGACACCCTGGGCACTCCCCGCCCAGGACAGGGCCTCCAGTGCTGGGGAGGAGATACAGTCTTCTGCCTCTGGTCCTTGGGGAAGGTCCTAGCTCTCTCCAACTCACTTCTATGTTTTGTTTTCTTTTTCCTTATCAACCAAAATGTAGGATCTAAGTGAGGGAACACTCGTCAGCTGTCAGGCTCTTCTGACTAGAAGCTCTCCAGCTACAGTTCTCTGATTTCCAGCTGCAACAGCATTTGTATAGACACTACACTGAAGCAGTCAGGCAGACCTCAAACAAGAAACTTATGAGGGCTAGGTCAAGGCCAGGGTCCGTGTGCAGGGGAGTTATACCTTCTAACCACCACAGCTCCTTCCTCCTCCTCCTCCTCCTCCTCCTCCTTTTCCTCCTCCTCCTCCTCAGCTTTCTCCCTGAGAGCTGCCTCTAGGTGTGTGGTGCCTAAACCACCTATGCCCTGGAGTGGAGCCAAATCAACAGCCTGCCTTTGTCCCCTCTCTAAGAATTCTTCAAGCATCAATGCTAATAGCAAAGATTCTCAGAACACCCCTTGCCACCTTCCAATGCCACAGCTTTAATGAAAACAAACAACATCAAACCAAACCAGAGCCTTTCTATAACCCCAGAAACATAAATGTCTTATGCACAGCAGACTAAAAACCAAGGAGAGGTCAACAAGAGAGCCATACCAAACAAAGACAAAGACCTGGAGACCTGCTGAGCAGCAAACATTTTGGAATGATGGAATCTGAAACACAAACACAGAAGGGCCCTGCACACAGCTAGGAGTCCTTTTAAATTGGGGAAAGATCTGCAAAGCTGTGAGGCTCTGGAAAACTTCTGGAATGTAAAGAGCACGGGACCCATTGGCAGCTTCCAAGTTCAAGTTCTGTTAGATATGTTCCCAAGAATGACACACCGCCCTTGCCACCTCCTGCAGCCTCAGGTGAGCCCTCAAAGACAACAGAGGACCTCCTGGCTGAGGAGGAGCCAGGCTGCACTCTCTGCCTGTGGGTATCCCCTAAGTCTAAGAAGGGACACTCTCAGAAAGAGAATCAATTAAAAACAGAAACCAGTCACAGTCCCCATGCAGGTAGGTATTAGGTCATGGCATAGAAAAATGGCATTACGATTGTGCTCCATACAAATGGGCCATGTGGCCACCAGCGAGGCAGACACTCTCCTGGAGTGGCTGACACTCCTCTGTTACTTTTTCTCTGGGCTGTAACAAAATTCAATGCAATCTGAGAGTGCTCTTTAAACCAGAAACAACTTTACTCCTGGGATACTCAGCCTCCCGAGAGTGCAGGGCTGCCCAATGTAGGAGTTCTCAAAGTGTCATCAAGTCGGGGCTCAGTTTCTCCCAGCAGTGGCTGTTCGATGCCAAGGTGCTGAGAAAGCACCTGCCCAACCAGAAACACCCAGGTCCTCTGAGATCACAGACGATGGCAGTGACACTGGCAAGAACAACTTTCTCTCCACTGAAGTTCAAGGTCACTTCGCCAGGCCAGCAGGCCCCAGAGCAGAACTCTCAAGAGCATGCCTCCATGCTGTGACTAACTGCAGATCAGTCTGAAAAATGAGCATGTGCCTAAACTTGCCACGGGCAAGCAACTCATGAAGCCCAACTTGGACCCAGCACCAGGATCAATTCCAGGCATAACATAGGCATCTGATCGCACACACTCTCTGCCCATGGTGCATCTCTGGACAGATAGTATCTGTTCCCATGCAGTCTCTTCAGCTTGCTGAAGGACCTCTGGGCATGAGAAACAGTCCCCATAGCCCCCAGCAGTCTACACCATGTCCAGGGAGCCTCCAGCATGCTGGCCTCCTCAATGCAGCTGATACCCATCTTTACTGTCGCTTTCACCTGCTCCAAGAAGCTTCCCCTGAGGCCACCCATGAAGGTGGACTGAAACATGTCCCTCTGAGGTACCCAGGGCACAGTGCTCTGAATTCTAAGTCTGGAACTCTGTCCTCTAGCTGCTGTCATGTTGCTATTGAACAGTTGTGGTCACCCACAGTAAACCCTCCCAAGACCAGGCTTGGTAACATCCTCTGTAGAAGTGGGGGAAGGTCACTAGACCCTAAGAGTCCAAGCTATTCCCTCACTCATGATTCCCTCAGCTCAGAGAGTGCAGTCAGCAAACCCTAACAGGCAGCAATATGGCTGGGGCTGAAGTATGGAGAAGGGGCCCAACAGATACACAGGAAAACAGAACCAGTATGGAGATGTATCTCAGTAAAGGAGCATCATGTGAAAGCAGACTAGTCATGGCAAGAAGGGGGTGGGACAAGGCAAGTCCAGGTGCTCATAACCAGATATGTTCTTTGAATGTGACCCAGACAAGCACCTGGAATCTTACAGACCGTGGTCAAAGGTACATCCTGGAGCGCTTACTCTGGCTGTGGAGAGGTGGACCCAGGAGCAGAGAGAGTGACTGTTCTCCCAAAGACCTACATGACTTAGAGAGGAGAGTAACCATAAATGTTCTCTGAACTGTTCTAGGGAGGTATGACTATACTCACACCCTACAGGCTGGCTGGGTGGCATTCTGTGAGTGACAACTGGACATGAGTCTGCATGGCCCCAGCAGTCTGCACCATGTCCAGGGAGCCTCCAGCATGCTCACCTCTCTCTCTTGGACTCATCACCAAGGTTCTTTCTGTCACATGCCCTGCAGCCATAGGAAAGTACTGGAGGTGACCTTGTCACCAAAGGCTGAGCATGGTTGTTCACCCTGCGCTCCACTATTGGACAGCAGAGGATACAACTGACAAGAGCTCCCGAGCCAATCAGAAAAGAGCCCAGCACTTCTGAAGGGCCCACTTCTCACCAAGCTGAATGAGAAGGGAAAACAACTGGCTGACCGCTCCCAGGCCGCCATTTTCCTCCACTTTCATGCCACAGAATCCTGTGAAACAAGTACAGTGTCACCTTGCTCTTCATTATACCAGTCAGAATAGTCTGCACTTTGCAATGCATCAAACCCTCCCCATGGGGACAAGAGACATTCCAAAACCTTCCCTGCCGCTGAGAAACTGACCTAGGGCTGAGGCGGTTTTACTTACCTGGATGTTAGAGTGCAATAAGACCCAGCTAACTCAGGCCAACTTACTGCCTGCCAGGGCTGATGTTCTGAGTGCCACAACTCAGTTCCAGGAGCCATCTGCATTTCCTTCCCCCTTTCATCTCTGATAACACAGCTTGGAAAATGTGTACAACTCTCTCACCCCAAATTGGGGGAGGGACATCACCTTACTTATGTCCACCTATGATTGACACACAGCCAGGAATTATGTCACACACTCAGGAGACAGACCACTACCTCCTATGGGAGCCAGAGGGAGGTTCCTTGGGAACTAGGGACATAAAGCTACAGTAAACAATTACCAACAAGCACCCTAAGCCGTCTACACCTGGGAAGGTCAGAGAGACTGTTCCAGGAAGGCAGGTGAAGGAGCTCACTACTAGAGCATTCCCTGCCACACATCCCTCTTCTCAAACGGGGATGGGGTGTGTGTGACCGACTGTGTAAAGGATAATCATTTTCAGCCTGGGGCAGATCTCCCAAGAGCTGTGTTCTAGTCAATAGTAGTTAAGTATTCCCACATATCCAGAAGAGGGGTGATGGAGATGATGGAGATGAAGGACAACTTGGTCTCCTGTTTAGCTCAGCATCTGTCTTTAGAGTAGTCTGCTGTCGGGCCCCCAACTCCAGGCCTCCATCTGATACTTTCCCACCATCTGTAAGCTCAATTTTGCTCTTAGCTTAAAGGTTTCAATTACATAAAAGGTAACAGGCCCACCAGGACCTGGCAGGCTGGCGTGTGACAAGAGCCACTCACACCTCTTTTGCGGCACACCAAGCATCCAGAATCATTTGCAGAGACCAATTTCAAATAGGCCTAGGGATGGATGGCCCCAGCCCTTCAGGAGGCCTCTCCCAGACAGGCTCTGTGCACATGATGACTGACAGGGTCTCTAATGAGCCTTAATTGCCAGCTAACAGGCCTACAAACACATGTATCAAGTGGGCACCAACAAACCACCCACCCAATTACTGAACAAAGTGCCTGGCCAGATGAGGACCCTGACCCAAGAGGAGGGTGGGCCCCAAATTCCCAAAACACTTTGGCCAAAAGCAGTGCAAAGCCTTGGGGTGTCTTGACCCCAGTTAGCGTGGCCACTTGATGTTGACACCTGGCCGCAGGGTCATGTGGAGGCCGGCTCTATCCTCATTAGCATTTCATCTTTAATGATGGTGACCAGACAGCCTTTCAGTATGCAGAAGTAAAGACCATAACCTACCAACACCGAGCAGCACTGCCTATTGGCATTAGCTCTGGTGAAGGCACCTGTATTCAGAGTCAGCCATCTGCTGGTGACCTGCAGTGACAAGGAAAAGGTCATTCTTGGGAGCAGACTGGGCACAGAGTGGCAGGAGGACGAATCTGGAATCACTCAGCCTGGGCCTGATCCCAACTCAGATGCCCAGCAGCTGGCTGAGAGAGTCTGGGACCAACTACACAGCCCGTCTCCCCCACTTCAGAAGACAACCTGTGTGTGCACATCAGACCCAAAGAGGGAAGGATTCAGAGCACTTGCCTCATGCCACAGTTCTCCAGTGGACAGGAGATTCCAGAAGGCATTCAGTACATTCCAGACGAGTCCCCAAACCCACACAGACAGCTGCACAAGCCAAATACTATGCCAAGAGCTTTCTGCTCATAACATCTAACTTGCCAGGTGGCCTCATCTCCCCTGTGAGGAAACTGAGGCCACAGGAAGAAGGTAAGTGCTAATTTCCACTGGGGATCCCACTTTTAAGGCGCCCAAATCTTTTAAGTTCACCAAGGTGCATACTTTAAGACACCCAAACTCAGACCAGCACCCTAAAAACAGCTGACTAAGAATTCTGTAGGAGCCTGATTGGCAAGTACGATAACCTGGGTGGCCTGCAAGGGAGAAACGCCAACTAGAGACAAAGCAACCAGCTCTCTGCTTGGAGCTTTGCTGCAGCTCTAGGCTACCAGCATCTATATGAGTACTTTCCACATAGTGGACATGAGGAAGCATTAGCATTGAGGGGCTCAAACTGCCAGAGGGGAGAAATCTAAAAACACAGCCATTCAATCGGAGACCATGAAAGACCCTTAAGGGAGCCTTAGGGAAGGTGTGTCTGGATTCCAATGTTCTGGAAGGAGAAGATCCTGTGGGAAGGTAAAGCGCAGAATGGATCTGGAAGACCTGGTTCCTGGGCAGTCGGTGCTGGGGGGTAAAGGCCGAGACATGAAGTGACCCGGGGGGGCAAGATCACCTGGCTTATCCTTGTTCAATCAGACTTTTTCCAACCACAATTTAATTTGTGTAGCCCACTCCTGTTCCTCCCTGGGAGTACTGTCTAGATTCAGGGCATAGGGGAGGACAAAGGTACCACTCTGCAACCTCAAAGAGCAGTGGGAAGGCTAGGAACCGGGATTTACACTTCTCTTCACAGTGGACACGGGCTCCCAGGCTGACCCCCTCAGATCCTTAACTAGATTTGGAGCAGAGGGTTTCTTCCTACTTAGGAACTTTGCCTTTCCAGGTCAGGGAGGGGGGGACAGACTGTTCCCATGACCCCTGAAGGGCCTCAGTAGAGGCATAACCTCCCTACCAGCTCCAGCTCCAGCTTAAATAAGCTGTGTCCTTGTCATCAAGAGCTGCCCTGCTGTGGAAGCTGAGGCAGCGCACCTGTGAAAACACAACCAGGAGACGACTTGGGGCATGAGCACAGCCTCTAGGAAAGCAGACTTCAGGTTCTAGGAAGTCACTGAAGCTAACATCACATCAACTAACATGCATTAAGGACTCCCTGTCAAGCCTGTTGGCACTTTGGAAGTGTATTCCTGAATCTTCAACTTACCCCATGAGATAATAAGAGAAAAAACTCAGAGAGGCAAAGTATCTGCCAAAGATTTCAAAGTGACTCTAGGCAACCCCAGGTTTCAGTCCCCATCAACTGTGTTCTTTGGCTGTGGTAGCATAGGGACTCAATGCTCCGTGCTCTCACCATAGTGAAAGGCAGTACAGTTCAGATCTGAGAGAAATCAGTTCCTCTTCTGACAGGAAAAGGGGTTCCTAGAAGTAGTAACCTCAACAGAAGGGTACCCACAGTGATGCTTCTTTGCTTCCACGCCTCAGAGCTGAGGCTGAGAGAGTGAGACCACCAGCCCTAATCTGCACAAACTGCAGCCCAAAGACCTCCTGGCCTAAGCAAGGTCAGCAGCCAAAACTGACAATGAAGCTTCCTGGCTCCCAACGAGGCTCAGCCCATGTCTCTGGTTCACTAGATCTATCAGCCGTCAGAAACAGTCTACTGTAGGCTCTGCTTTGAGGAAAATAACGGGAATCAACACGGTGTGACAAACCTCTCCCCACCACAAGAGGAGACCTTTGCCCCAGTTCTTCAGCTCTCACATCTACACCTCACAAAGTGACTTCAGATTAAACAAAGTCATGACAAAGATCACCCATGACAAGGCCCATAAAAAGAATTTATCGTCTCATGGCTCCCTACTAACATTACTTATTTTTCCCCAAGAATAGAGTCAAATTCTAAATGCGAGAACAATAAAAATCGGTTCCCATCTGAATCCAGGCCCCTGTGAAAAGTCACAAATGTGCACTGTGTAGCCAACTAAAGGCAGCAGAGAGGACAAACAAGGATGCCTGAGGATGCTCTGGAGCCATTTAGGACTGGAAGATGTACCACTGTGGGCTGTTACTCCATGGAGGCCAGAGGTTGAGGTCTGGATGTCGAGCCTTCCTCAACTGCTTTCCAACCTGTTTTTTTCCACTCAGGCAGGGCCTCTCACTGAACCAAGAGCTTGCTGATTCTGCTACACTAGAGGGCCAAGAAGCCCCAGGGACCTTTCTGTCACCACTTTCCTAGCACCTGGGACCACAGGTGATGCTACCATGACTTGCTTTTATAAATGTGCTGGGATCGGAACTCAGGCCCTCATGCTTATGCAGCAAGTTACCACTTGACTGACTGGGTTTTTTCATCTCGCTTATCTCTGATTATCTCTGTTTGGAGACAGGCTCTCTGTGTAGCCCTAGCTGTCTAGGAACTCACTCTGTCGAGCAGGCTGGCCAAAAAATTTAAAAAAATCCACCTACCTCTGCCTTTCCGAATGCTGGGATAAAGATGTGCACCACCATGTCTGGTCCCTTCATTTCTTTTTTAAATTGGATGGAATGAGGAAGTCCCACTTTGCCTGTAGTAGGACTCCATCAACCGAATCAGTTCCCATTTACACATGAGAGCGAGGCAGATGAGGGTGCCCCAGGAAGCCCCTCTTCCTCAGAGCAAATCATCATTTCTTCTTGACTTGGTGGGTCACCCCCCCCCCCATACCCTGACACAAACCAGAAGCTGCACCATCAAGAGTCAGGACCTTTGTATCAATAATAAAGTCATGACAGGCCATTATCTTGTGGTGCTGGCAGATGACAGAAGGACCATCCCAGCCTCCAAAGCCCAGGATCAGCTTGCCTGCTTGACTGGCATCTAAAGGCTCCCCACCGCCTTCCAAGCATGCATTAAAGCATTGTTGGGAGACCTTTAGCTAGAATGCTTTCCCTTAGAATAGAAACTGACTTTAAACACAGGGCCACCTACGGGAAGCTCAGAAATATCAGCACAAAAGAACCTGCTGGAGCTGGTGCCTATCACCAGGACTAGCCCCAGAACAGAAGGAACACAGCAGGAAAAAACCTGGTAAACCCCACGATGGATAAAAGGTGAAAGCTAAGTTCTCCCACCTGGCTATAACCATCCAGGGAATGTTGAGGGTCACAAGAGTCTGTGGTTCAGGCAAGGCAATGCCCCCTCAGCCAGTCAAGTACCAGGCTGGCACAGTCAAAGCACAGGGAAGACAGAGTTTTGATGGAGAGTAAATGTAGTTTTTATATTAAGATGCCTTTCACATGAACATGGTATGAAAATTCTTTTAAAAACGTAAAATCCTCAGTGTCCTCTTTGAGACCAGTGTTTTAGATCTGTGCTTCCCAAACTGAACATGAATCTGCTTTCTGTATTGTCACAACACTCAAGAAAAAGGACACTAAGCTGGAATTAAATAGAATGGGGGTGGGCACACAGATGACAGGTTGGCAGTGTCATCTAGGAGGCTGGCACAGCTGTTACACCTTCACCTTTGTGCGTAGGTCTGCCTGCTGTCTATTTTACTTGACAGGTATACAGAGTAAAAGCGGTCTACAGCCAGGTGCTCCTCCCAGAATACCCCTCCCCACACCTGTCACCAGCACCTACAACCACACCTGGCCGACAGAGAATGACAACACTGAGAGAGAATAATTATGTCAAACAGTTCTCAACACTCAACCCCATGTTCCAGAAGACCCCGACAGAGGCTGTTCCACGGTGACAGTGCGTGGAATTCCCTGTGGAAGGGCAGCCAAGGAAGAAAAGCTGCACTCCTTCCAAGGCACAGGTTGAACCCACTGCCAATATCATCACTGTTGGCCCAACTCGTGAACCTTCTACCGATCTATGCTGAGATCTCATCAGACAAGAGGGGACATTTTACATATTGTCTTTGAAATAAAGGAAGGAAAATGTCCAACCTGGGGGTTGAACACTCTTACAAAGGGGGGCCACCGAAGACCATCAGAACACACGGACATGTGTATTATGATTCACGAGAGAGCAAAATTACAGTCATTAAGTAGCAATAAAAATAACTGTATGGTTGGAGGTTGAGAACCACTGGCCTAGACTGTCTTAAGTGCCAGTGATGAAGGCAGACAACAGAGCATGGTAAAGCATCAGTATACGCCTGACCGCTAAGGTTCCAAGGGCATGGTTGGTCTCTGGGGTCCCTGGACCCAGATCAGCTCCATTGCCCAGGGTCAGAATGAGTTCCACACTCCATTCCTCACAGCTGATACTGGAAATGTAGTTTCCAGATTATTTAACAGTAAGTGAAAAGTAGCAATGCTAAGTATTTACCAGCTAATCTGCTGATCAATACATTGGCATGGTTTCAACTACAGTATTGTGCTTATTTCCACCTACTAGTGACAAAAGGGACCTGGCAACACAGGATATTTGTGGACAGAAGGTTCTTGGCCTCCTTCACCACAGCCCCCAATCACCAAACACAGGCATAATTACACCTGGCCATTCTGAGCGGTCTTGTCCCATCGCACCCCTGCAGACCTCCCATAACCTGGACAATCTCTGGGAGCAGTTCCAAGTTCAGTTACTGCTGGGACTGGAGTGGTCCCCACACATACCCCGTTGCCATGGCACTTTCTATTTCTAGAGGATGGTCAGTCTGCTTGTTGTAAGGAGGAATATACTGGAACAAACTTGATCAGGTTATCAACAGGCTGATGAAGTATCAGGGTGCCTCGTCTACCTCTTCCCTAGGCCTGGCCAGGGTGTCCAGCAGCTCTCCCAGATCCAACGTCTTTTCCTCTGTTTGAGTAAGTCTGGGAACACCCAAGAATGAAGCCTTGGAAGGAAGAAAGGTAGGAATTTAAAAAACAAAACAAAATTTAGTGACTGGTGTTTGACAGCCAAGCCTCCAGGCCTGGTAAAAAAGATCTGTGGCTATTTCTGGCGTAGTCCTAAAAAGGTAAAGGACGGATGGCTTGGTGGGTGCCAATCTGCAGTAACAAACTCCTTCCTCAGCTCAGGGCTCAAAATATACCCCAGCAGGGAGGCTCTGACACTAGCTGCCAGTGTTCAGGGTAAGGCCACAAAAGGTCAAAGGAGAACCATCCCATCACATGATCCCTGGCTCACGTGGGCGTAGGTACTTTTGAAGCAGCTTAGCGACCAATTGCAGCAAAGTTCCCTCTAGCACAGTGGAATTAGTATGTGATAAAATGATGTTTTGGCCATCTGCAAAGGATGGTCACGTCCCACCAATCCCCAGGCTGTGGTGCTGGGAAGAACAAAGAGCACTGACTGGAAGGGCAAACCAGGCTGCTAAGCACATTTTGATGCTGCTCTGTATCTGGACCTGTGTAGAGGGAACAGAGCCCCCTCCAGCAGGCTGGTTCTGATATGTAAATGAGGCCACGAAACCCCCAAGATCGATCCCCCACCCCAACCCCACCCGCATCAGTCTCAAAGCTGGAGGTGTTCCTCAAGAAAGCAGCACTCCTTGAAGGCTTGAGCAGGGGAGCACACGGGAATGCTGTGGCCCATCTCTATGTGAGCCCCTCTAAATCCCTGACTCCAGACAACGGAAATGTGGCCATGGGCAGTGGGAGTTCTCTGAAATAGCAGCTCCGGGAAGAAGCTCAAACTGAATGTGGCACAGGACACAGAACAACTCCTACAGACTGAGAAGACGAACAATGTGTTTAAAAGGAAAAAGTGTCATCTCTCAGCACAACAGGAGGAATGTGACCTGTAGAGTCAATCACAGGACCCAACAGAGAGTGCTCCACACACATGCACTGCACACACGGGGACTCTGAAGCCAAGCCGTCACTCACATGGCTTCTGCAGCATGCTGGTGTGGCGTTAATGAGCCATGCTTCACTAGACCCTAATTTGTTGAGAAGTTATGGCTCATTTCTATCTTGACATCCATCATGCTTCAATTAAAAAATTAATAAGCACCCCAAATCCCCAAACCACTCTCTGACAGGAGCCTGCTGTCCAGACTGGAGGTAAGTGACCCAAGTCTGGCTTCACACAGCCAGCACCTTTCAAGCCATCCCATGAAGCTATGGAGGCTAATCGTGAAAGGCCTGGCTCTAAGAAAGGAATTCCTTCATGCTCCGTACAATATTTTAAAGTGCAACAACAAAATATATCTATGATATATATAAAAAAAATATGCCTCTGATCCCAGTAGTAGGGGAGCTGAGGCAGAAGGCTGTCAAATTCAAGGCCAACCTGGGATACATAGCCAGACCTTGTCTCAAAAAACAAGCAATAACAAGAAAAATGAGCACTCCTATGCCCTAACATTACTAGTGGATCAAGTTATTTAGCATGTTCTCCACACACAGGGAAACCTGACACCACAGAGACATGCCACATTCAGTCTTTTGCTGGGGTAATCCTCCTCAAAGGTGACCAGAGCCAAATGCAGAGTGGGAGAGACCAGCATTCGTGATGCCACTTGGCCACATCACCTCCCTACAGCCTCAGTTCCCAAAAAGGTATAAAGGTTTCCATTACTGGGACCAAATTCCTGCCACAACTTAAAGGAGGTCATGCCATGTTTCTGGCTTGTGGCTTCAGAGCTCTCTGTCCATGGTTGGTTGGCTCTGGGGTTCTTGGGCCTATGGGGAGGCCAAACATCAAAACACAGTATATGGAGTGAAGCTGCTCCCTTATGCTGCAAATGCGGGAAGAGGGGCCAAGGTCCCAGTACCTCCTTCACTAACTTCCTTCCATTAGGCCTCATCTCCTAAAGGATCCACTGCCTGCCAACAGCACCATAAGAAGGGGATCAAGCTTCCCATACGTGTAACCCTGTAACTGTAACAGACGCGAACTGTTGGGTACAGTCAACCACTGCTAGTTAGCTCTTTCCCCACCCCGTCTCTCTACCTCCACCCATCTCCTGTTCAGTTCTTAGAGAAGACAGAGTGGGAAAGGGAAGTGCAGTTTGTGGGACTCCACCCTCTGTCCATGCAGCCTGTACAGAACCTGAGGCAGAGCACCCTGACCCAGCGTCTCCTTCCCTCCTGGACCTGAGAGCAAAGCAAGCCAGCCACAATCACATCTCAGAGATGAGTGGTGAGGGTCCCAGGGGAAAGCAACAGCTGTAATCTGATGCTTCAGTTGCCGTGAGAACAAAACCAGCCTGTTAAACACCACGAGTGTGCAGAGAAATATATGTTCATCCTCCTGTGCTTCCATGTTATTTCAAAACTACAGTAAAAACTAAGTTGGCCAACTGAGCTGAACATCAGCTTAGCACACTCTGACAGAGTTGAAACGACAACACTCCCAAAGCTGAGCAGAGCGAGGACCTGACCGAACCTCCAACTCTGGCCACAGAGGGTCAGTCACAGACTGCTGAAAAAAAAAAAAACAAAAAACAAAACAAAACAAAAAAAAAAACGCCAAGACTTCCCAGACTGCCCTTGGCAGAGCTGCCTCTTAGGACTGTTGAGGACTAAATAAAACCATACAACAGAGGCAGTGGACACCCTGCACAAATGGCCCAGAGTGATGGATAGAACAATCACCACATCAAGTCTGACTTCTGGGTGTCTGTGCTATCCCAATGTACCACAAGCACACAGGCATGTGCCTGTGTGTGCACACCCTGAGACTGTCTTTCACACCCACCTTCTCTTCGAGTCCAGCACAAGGCACCTGAGGCTGGCGTTCTCACAGGGTCACTAACCTCCTGAAACTACCCCCTTCTCACATCATGAATATTCTGCAATCCCTGCTCACAGCTCCCTCCATCAGCTTCATGCTTGTCTCGCACACCTGCTCACAGCTGGAGCTGCTGGCCCTATAAACAGAGATGGCCGTGCTGGGTTTTATCTGGGATTGATGGCAATCTCCTACTATCCAATTGTTTTCCTGGTGAAAGCATTCTGAATCCTGAGATGGAATAAAAGTAAATCACCAGTACAGATGAGAGGTGGAAAACCCCCACTTTAAATGATGCTTCATTGCTCCACATCCAGGAAAACATGGGACACAATGGGAAAAACAGACTCGGTTCCAGAACCCCATTAAATCATCTATGTAAGCTGGAAGGCCTCCTGGGACCTGATTTCAATTATTCCTGTGGCTTTACAGTGTTGAGTATTTTAGTAATTCCAAGTATTATTTCAGTGCCAGCTCATCCAAGCCATCATTTTAAAACCAATTACTTTATATGGTTTAAAAAAAAAAAAAAAAAAAAAACCTCAAAACTTTAAAAATGAGTTGAATACTTTAAAAACAGATGTGTTAAAACTTTTTGTTGTTAAAACTTTCAAGCTAGAAAGAACCTTGCTGGCTGAGGAAGTTCACCCAACATGGTGGGTGCCTGCAGAGGTGTGGCCTACATGTAACTTCTAGAAAAGGTAAATAAGGTAACTGGGGAAGGAGTCATAATTAACTTTATAAGCAATGCTTATCCTGGACTTTATCAATACAGATGGGCTCAGAGAAAGACCACCATATGAAACTCATCTTTCCTCTGCTGGGAGGGATCTCAGAGCCCAGGGTGGGTCTGGCTTGGAGAGATGAGGTTTCCTGTTTTGAATTCCACACAAAAAACAGCACAGAAGAGAGCAACTGTGCGCCTTGGCCTCAAGTAAAACCATATGAAGAAGGTACGTACCAGGTCGATCAGGTCACTGAGGTTCTTCTCAATCTGCTGTGGGGGCAGGCGCCTCATCAGGTCCAAAGCACAGTCTAGCTGCTGATCGCTCTGTGGAGAAACAAAGAGAAGCATCTAAGTCACTCCCACCAATACTAAGCGCTCCTACACAAAGGCCTCATTTCTCCTGATGCTGTTTCCTCAGGATCCTCTTGAGACCCAAGGAGCATGCCACGGACCCTCTGCGAGGCCTGGGGGGGGGGGGGGGTGCTGCGCAGTCTGCTGCCCCCTTTCCAGAGAAGCTTGTCTGTGTCCAATCCTGAAGGGGGAGAAAGCAAGATGGAGGGTCCTTAAGCCCTTCCTCAGCACTCCTGTGGAGCACAGCTCCCAGCTACAGGCTCTTGGAGAAAGTTAGGGACCTCTGCTCTAAGCCAAAGATGAATATCATCACATGACACCACCATGCCAGGGGCCCTGAAAACTCCACATCAGAAAGATTGAAGAAGCAGGACCACAATATGTAATGAGATTACAAGCTCATCATTTCATCAATCAACCAATGCCTAGGCAGTTTCCTGAAGTGTCTGCAAACCAGTCTAGGACCTAGAGCACCAAACAGTCAAGCTTGTGGCTGACAGGGAAGGTACCTGTCACCAAACTTGGCAACTTGAGTTCAATCCCTGGACTGACACACGGGAAAGCCAGAGCAGACTGCCCATGAGCACTTTGACAAGTGCTCCTGAGTGCACGGACAGACACAAAATAGATAAATGTTCAAAAAGGGCTCATTCTAGCCGGCAAAATAACACAACAAACTGCCAACGGCTGCCTAGGGGTACTGGAGGATAAAAGCCACTCTTGTTCACTGAGCACCTTTCCAAAGTTACACACAATATGCTATGGGGAGAGTGTGCTGCTTAATACTCCCCTAACCAATATTCACTGAGGGCCACTGTACGCCACTTGCTACAGACACACAGAAATAATAAAGGGATTAGAGGTGACGGAGAAGAAGAAGCAGAGTGGGCAAACAGCAAAGCACAGCAGGCTCCAGGACAGAGAATTAAGTTCTAGCACCGGGAACCAAGTGAGGAGGGAGTGCAGGGGTGGGGGGCATTCTGAGGGTGGGTGGCCATGGAGTCCCCAGCATCAAAAAGAGCTCTTAATTTGTATCTAATACCTGTCCTGGTCCAGCTCATCTCAGGACTTCTGGAGGTCCTAACCGAGCAAGCCAGAGTCTCATAAAACACACACAGGAATTGTAGAATGCCACATTTGGCTGTAATGAGCCAAACCTTCAAGGATTATTGCCATCCAGACAAGTGTGGGGCAGGAACCCACTTTGTACCCACCGGACATGGCACACCACTAACTGGAGTCAATTATATTTTTACATATACAGACATGGCTGACTGTTTAAAAAAAAAAAAAAAAGCATGTCCCTTGCTCAAGATGGTTATACATGATCATTTATTTAGGGAACAAACTCCAAAGAATAGAACACAAAGCTCCCAACCTTCTGCTGCTTTTGTTCAAGGAGGTATTCAGTGGTCATGAACATCTTGCTTGTACTGTCCACTTTTAAGACAAGATATGTTGCCAAGGCCACGGTGGCATGGACTTGGCTCATAGCACAGGAAGCTATTGTGACAGACATGTCAGAGTACAGCACAGGTGAGCTGATAACTCCATTTCCCAGGTGTGTGCCTCCCGCCCCCATTTCTCTGCCCTGTGTATGCATGAGATGGGGACAGTCATGGTATGGTGACTTGGGCCATAATGCATATGGGATGTCAACACACAGCAGCATGTGTTTAATACCTGGAGCATCTTATGTAAGTACCATTCAGGCCTCACATATGTAAAAACTTGACAGCCTAGAGGTTCCAGAGACCAAAGTTCAACTCCCACAGCAAATGGTTCACAACCACTTACAATTCCAGCTTCAGAAGGATCCTCTAAACCTCTGGCTCCTGAACACACGCATACACACACACACACA
The DNA here is from genome assembly GCA_033318265.1 of Phyllotis vaccarum. Lineage (NCBI taxonomy): Eukaryota > Metazoa > Chordata > Mammalia > Rodentia > Cricetidae > Phyllotis > Phyllotis vaccarum. The sequence goes on along the minus strand of JARWLC010000003.1, from coordinate 53,979,924 downwards.
CACACACACACACACACACACACACACGAGATCACTATTTTATAACACATCTCTCACATTACTGCTGCCACCAACTAGACTCGCAATCTCAATTTGCCCGTGCAGAAACAAAAACCCTGGAGTGGGAGATGAGTTCAGCTGGGAAGAGTACTTGCCTAGCAGGTTCAGGGCTCTAGGCTCCATCCCCAGCATAACAGGGCATGGTGGCACATGCTTGCAATTCTAGCACTTGGGAGGCAGACAAGGAGGCTCAGAAGTTCCAAGTCATTCTCACCTGTGTAGTGAACTCAAGACTAGTCTGGGACACTCGAGAGAGGGACCCTGCCTCCAAAATAAGTGACTGGACAGGTGCTAGAGAGGGCTCAGTGGCAATGAGTTCACATTGCTCTTGCAAAGGACCATTCCTAGCACCCATTTCAGAAGGCCCACAAATGCCTGCAACTCCAGTTCCAGAGTATCTCACACCCCTAGCCTCTGAGTATGCACACACATATGCATACATGCACATGCTTAAATGATCCAATTAAAGCTTGTGTTTCTCACCCAGAGGTGATTTCTGCCGGACCTACTAATGTCCACACATCTATTGACCTGTTCCAGAAGATACATGAGAATGCTTTTGCCTGTCACAAGGGAAAGGGGTGCTGCTAGCACTGAATGTCAGGGATCAGGAACGCCATTAAACACCTCACAGTGCAAAAAAGAGCCTTCCCTAATTCCCTGGCTGAGAGTCAGATTTTGTTTTTGTTCTGCTTGCTGGGGGGGGGGGGGGGGGGAACGACCACAGAGGACACACCACACATGGGGATGGGACAGACACGGGATGACTTGCTTCTAGTGCCTGGTCAAACAAAGCAAGGGCTTTTTTCAGAAACAACTGACAAGCATTTAGCAAATACCACTCAGGCCCTAAAAACTTTTGAGTTTTGGAAAGTAGACATTAGCAACCTTCCTCGGAATTCAAAAGAAAATATCTACATATGAAAGCCGAACTCACTTGCAAACATAACCCTGACACAACAGGCACTTGTGGGGGTTAGCCAGAAACTGAATTAACAGAAACCTGACCTGTGAAGGCCATCATGGAAGAGCACCATTCTGACCTCTGGGCAGCCTTTTCGTACCCCAAGACCCCAGCATGCTGTTTCCCCTCACTCCAAGGGGTCTCTGCAGAAGGCCTTCCTCCCAGTCAGCCAGACTGCACCTGCCCATTCCTGCACCCTTCCTGCCCTGCCAATCTCAGGAGGACTGCACTTGTCCAATTCATCTTAATTGGAAACGTTACACAACAAATTTCTGGGGCTAAGAATGTTTAACTCTAATTGGGCTGGGAAATGACTGAATGCTTCCCCTAAGCGCAGAAACACAGGAAAGCCTACTGACAGCCTATAAAAAACTAAAATTAGAGTGGACTGGAGCCACTTGCTAGGATCATCCCGAGTCTAAGGGGCCCAAAGGGAACCAGCACCAAGAACATGAAGAAAACGGGATTATGGTGAGGGGGTCCCAAGGAGCAACCCAGGAGATGCCTCCCCTCCGTTTTTGTAAGGTCCATACCTTTTTTTAAAGTATGAGTGAACTTGTCTGTTATACATGAATGTTTTATGTGCCTCAAACTAAGGCAGCAGCCCAGGGAATGATGATTACAGAATTCCTAAGGGTGGGAGGAGTCACAAAGCTACCAGAAGATGGAGAATGACCTTGTCCAGATCTTATGAGACATGCTATGAATCTTCAAACTGTGCTAATTCGTTACCTGTGTAGTCAGCAGACAGATATCTAAGTATATATATTTTTAGTATTGATTTTTACTTGTACAGATATATCGCTTGCCTATGTCTATGACCCTGCACATGCCTGGTGCCAATGAAGGCCAAGAGGAAATCAGACCCCATGGAACTGGAGTTACAGACAGTAGTGAGCCATGTGGGTGCTGAGAATCGAATCTGGGCCCTCTAAAAAGCAATAAGTGCTCTTAACCATGAAGCCATCTCCCCAGCCCTCCTAAATAAATTACTAGGAAGAAATATCCAGGAACAAGTAAAGATGCATACAGCAGAGGAGGAAGGCTACTTGTCTGTGTGACTTCAATTTGTGCCGGGCTTTGGCCTGAGATGCCTCCTAAATGGATCCTACTCCTTCCTCATTCTAAATGGAGATGCATGGCTGGGTCTCTCTTCCCTGCTGGTCTATAAAACCATCATTCTGGATTCACAATTCAACAACTAGGCATTTGAGTGCCAACCTTGGGCAAGGCCCGAACTTGGCCTAATGAAAGAGATGTAGTCCCAATTATCACAGAACTGTCCAAATAGCCACCTGCTGTAGGGTGTGCACATGAAAGGGACATGGAAGAGACAGGCATAGCAAATGGAGTGATTTACCTTTGCTCCTGAGCCCGTCTTCTTAGGCTGTCCCCCTCACAATTAGGTCTTTATGGAAACTACAGCTGCTTGACTGAAGTGATTTCTTCCAAATGCCCTCCTTCAGAACACAAGCTCTCTGGGTTTCCTTCCCAGAATACTCGTGGCTATGGGATGGGATGGGATGAGAAGTAGCCAGAGAAAGGCCATTTCACTTCACCGTCCACAACTCTCTGCCCATTCAATTAGTCACTCAATGATTATTTATTGTTTCCTAGGAAACAAGCTCTGTTTTTGATGCTCAGCAGTGAACACAAAGTCCCTGGTCTTTAAAGAGCTTATGGTGCAGTTCAAAAAAAAAAAAAAAAAAAAAAAATCAGAATTAATTAGGGGAAAAAAACACCCAGGACAAGAGCTTGAGGGTATGAAAGGGTAAGGGCGGTGGCTTCTGAAGGACATCAGTGGAGACAGGAAAGTTTGGCTTTTGCTGGCTTTAAAAAAAAGTCACAAAACTGCCTAAGTTTCCTGGCAACAAGTAAACTAATGTCCATATGGACAAGAAGTAACAAAGTACCACAGGCTAAAATATCTGCTGCAGGGTACAGACATCCAAGTGTCATCCAGTCCTCCAGGCCAACCTGTCCTGCTAAGTCACACACAGAGACAAAGTCCCCAGGAAATCATCCACAAAAAAAAAGCATATCAGTCTTTACTCAGGGGACACCAAGAGCCAGGCATGTCCCATCCTGTGATAAATCTTATCTGAACAACAGCACACACACTATCTCACCACTGATAAAGCTGGACAAAGCCCACTAGAAGACTCCCAGGGACAAGGGGGGCCACAGTGCACCTCAGCGTACAAAAGGAAGTGAGGGGAAGGGAGTGATGAGAAGCTGTAGTGAGAACCAGCACAGCACAGGGAGGAGCAGCTGAGATCTGGTGTGACCTGTATTCAGTCATCCCCAAGCCGCTCACAGCTTATTTAGCCTGGGTCCTGGCTCAGAGCCACATCACTCTATTAGTATCATTTGTGTCTCTGTTAGAAGGAAGGCTTCATTTCTGCACTATGTTCTGTGGAGTCCTACTGCTCTGTGAAGATGTAGGGGTTTCTGAATAGTTCCACAGAATTATCAACACCCTGTATCACAGGAGACTAATTTTCCAAAATCAGTCATAACCAGGCACTTTACCCCATACAACATGCCTGGTCAACCTCCCTTCTACCGTGTCCACTTGAGCCCATTGCCTTTCTTGGAAGTGGGGTGCACCTGTGACTGTTCTAGCAATCTTAGAGCAGGACTAATGTTGAGTGACTTCTGAGGACAGGTAAGACTGGCAGCTTCTCTCCCTCAGGAAGAGAAACTCGGTACCTACGAAAGAGACTGGCCCTAAGCCCCAGAAATACTTCTGGCTCTGTGACTATAAACGTAAGCCCCTAGGCCAGAATGATCTGGCCAGAATGCCACTGAGCCAATGACCCACAGAAACTGTTGGAGAAACTTTGGAGACAAGTCTTAGGTGATCTTGTTGAATGACAGTATCACGCAAAGATTCTTGTGATGACCACTAGGGGGTAGTTTGACTGAGCTTTGGGCAGGAAAAAAACAGCAAAAGGCCTTCTCGACCCCTAGGCTCTGAGGGCATCAGAAAGCCATAGTTAAGAGATAGATGGAGAAAGTGAGGTGGTGTCTAGGAGACAGGAGGTGAGTTGAGAAGCTCGGAGTGCGTGTGATCTGGGCATCCTTTGAAACACTGCGTATCTAATTCCAAGAGAACCAGAAATTCACACTACTAATATTCCCAGGCAGGAATAGCCCTGGTCTCCCTGACTGGTTAGGGCAGATCTGAGCTATGAAGGCATCTGGAGGCAAACAACCCTGGAAGCCTTGGAGCCTGCAGAGCTGGTGCCTCGGTTTACATTCCTGAGAGGTTTAGTGAATGCTCATTTCACAAACAGTACAAGGGGAAGCTGCTGGCGCCTAGAGGTTGGGCTGACTTACCACAGACATGTCTCACTTGACCAGGACTGGCCTCGGATGGTCTTGTGACCCAGCGAGCAATTGTTTAAAAAACAGAATCTGTTTTCTGCCTTGGAACTTAGAACAGTTTGTGCTGGGGAAATCTGGGAGAGAATCGAGGGCAAACCCAGCCTCTGTATAAGGTCACTCTAGAAAAATGCACATTTTGGTTTAATAAAATGAAAAGTGATTCTTCTATTGCATGACTGCCCCTGGGAGGGACAATGGTGACAGTGATCAGACACAAAGTGTCTGTCCTCAGAATGGCATCTGTTTCCCTAGGAAACCAAGAAGTCAAAGCAACACCTGGTTGGGGAGAAGGTACTTGCCCAAAACTTTGGGTTCTACTGCACATTGCCATGGCTGGGTCATTAACATCTTGTAAAACAGATTAACACAAACATCATGCGACATATCAGGAACTATTCAGCACTGTCATAGATCATAGAGATGGTTATGCCTCAGGAAGAAAGGAGCTCAGATCCCTGAACAGCCTGGCCTGCCAGCTAGCATGCAAGGAATAATCTCCTGCTTTATCCTGACAGAAAAATTAACTATTTAATGTGGCCAGCATGGTGGCAGGAGCAATGTGCATCCTTCCCACACGGCAGAACTCACTGGGGCAGAGGAACATGCTTCTCTGCCAGGACACACTCTGGGCACCCTAGGACCCATTCTTCCCTAGTTTCTAACTTGACACAGGCTTTCCCTGCAAGCTGCCTAGAGTCTCTAGAAAGGAGACAAGTCACTCGGCACCAACAGAGGGTAGACTTGAAAGTCAACATCACTGTGTGCCACAGGCATGAGGACCAACGACTCCCTACAGCCACAATGAGGACAGAAGATAAGAGCGGCCTCACTCCATTGCTGTCAAGAGGTCTGCATGATCTTCTGCACTTTGGAGCCTGCTCCCTGAAGTTCTCTGAAGCTGTCAGATCGTCTGTCTGTCCCACTAAGGTTAATTACAGCCGAGAACAGCTGCACTACTAAACCATCTCCTATTTGCCAGAACTTACATCTGAGGTTACCAAAACTGGACCAATGTGATAGGCTTAGAGTCATCCCGAGATGCCTAGCAGTGGGAACTTCCGTGTGCTTCTCCCAGTGTTTATTCCAAGGGAAACTTAGCAACCTGAACACAGCTCCCTAGCTAGCTCCAGAGCTACCATCGACGGCCCTTCCCTTACACAGTCCTTCAGGAACTGAGTCACTCCAGAGCTGGAGCTGTGCTTCTGTTTGCAGTCTGAGCCCCCAACTGCAGAACTCTGCATAGTTTCTTCATGGAGACTGGAATTCCCTCTCTAAACCTAGTGGAAAGACAGAGTTCTCTGAAAGGAACAGGTCCCCAGAGTCTCAGGAGGGACAGCTGTGCTGGCAACTATCTGACACTGGTAGACTCCACACTCAGCAAGCAGGTCTACTTCTGGGCTTTCCAACCTTCTGTGGAAGGCAGATGTCCTTATTTCCTGTACCCTCCACTTCTTCAACACAGATGGCGGCCACCATTGTCCTCATACATATGCCTGTGTGCTAAAAACCCCCAAACCCCCAAGCCGTACTTCACGGCAGTGGCTGCATGCTTTCCATGCCTTGGACATACAAAGGCAACAGGGATGGCATAGAGGAGAAACAGCCAGGTCAGACGACAACAGACTTGGGTAGCACATTCTTGGGCCTGCTTATGCCAGCTGGCTGACCTGGAGCAGCTCGCTCACCTGTCCAGGCTTGAAAACACAAGAGCTGTCACACTGGCGGAGTCTCAGGAATCTTCTAAGTGAGGCACCTTGTGGCCCAGGTTGATCTGTATGTAACTAGACTGGCAAGTCAACAGCGAGTGAAGCAGGAACCAAATGCAAACCCTTCATGCCACACGCTGTGCTTTCTACCTGCTTACAGCTTAATCATAAGCAGAAACTTGAGAATAAAGCTGGGTTTGCTTCCTCCCCCAATAGCGCGTTGGACATTCTGTGTCAGGTGAATTGACTAGGACACTATTAAAAGGCCCTGGGCTCACTGGAAAGAAGTTAGAGAGGGGAACACTGACTCAGAAGAGCACTCTTGTGAACTGCTCATCATTAAGCATATTCAATGTGCGAACCAGTTTCAAAGGAAAAGGGGAAAGAAAGCAGCACAGCATCTGGGAGCCAGAAGACCAGCCCCTGTGTCCTGGAGCAGATCACCAGTTTCACAGGAAAGCAAAGCAAAGGGAGTCAGGAAGTTCAGGCTACCTGCCCTGGTGCCAGAGCACTGTGACATGACTGACCTCCATGCCCGAATGTTCTACCCAGGCTGCCTACCAACAGGCTCTACTTGAACACCAACTTCCAGGAATAATATAGCCTTTTGGCTCTGAATCAATCAGCAACACGGCCAGTCTTCTCCTGGGCTCAGCAGGGCTGGGCAGTCCTATCACCAATCTGTCTCCTTGGATTACAACCAGAGCCTCACACACACCACTACTGACAGGTGATTTCTCGGAAAACACTAAAGCCTCCTGGAGACGGTTTCTCTGGTAGATGGTTTCCTGGCCCCTTCAGAAGAGTCCACAGGGCGCCATCACCTATGGTCTGCTCATTAATGGTTCGCAGATGTCTACAGCTGCCGCCTCTGCACGATCCTGGCTGGTTTCATATAACCAGGGACTAATCCTCCACTTTGTCAGCTGGCAGCTAGACACATAATTAGGGGCAATCCCAAGACTTTGTCAATAAATGGCATGTGTGCTGTCCACATCCACCTCAATGGTACCAGAAACACAAGAAGACTCTTCTCAAAAGCCAGACAATTAATCCAGAGTATCCTGTATTCCAAACACAGAAGAAAACTGTTTGGAAAAGGTCCACACATGCACTGGCCAAGAAAAGTGAACTCCTTTTGCAGCAGGGGTGGCCAATCGACAAGAACCTTCTAAACATATTCACAACGTAGCCCGGATACAGTCTGTAATATTTAGACATGGGTTTACCCCAATAAAGCATTTGTACGGCTTTCAAAGATGGAGGTGGAAGTATTGACAAATCAGGTCCAGTCAGCCAACAGCACAAACAGTCCCAAAGCAGCGATATGTAAAGAATACGGAGGGCGGGGATAATCAAGTCTCCAACCCAAGCATTCTACATAGAAACAGAACAGGGCTGGTTCTTGATTTAGGTCTAAAGGGAGGCTTAAAAGGAACACAATACTTGGGCATCAAATAAGTATTGTGTGAGATAGGATGTAACTCAGAGGTAAAGTTGCTTGCCCAACACACATGAAGCCCTCGATTCGAGCCCCAGACAGGAAAAATAAACCAATAGCACATGTCTACTTAAAAACATATTTTAACTTTTAAATTCACCCACTGTACTGATCAGACTGAGACCTACCCACTACCTTCAATATACCATTTCTTTGGGTAGGGTCTTTCCAAGTCTTCTGTACTAGCTATTTTGAGTGTATGGTTAAAGTTATCCACTGGAGTTGCTGTACTGTGCTGTGGAGCTTGGTAATTTCTTCCCACTTTCCAGGCCCATGTGCAACAAAATCCAGAAGACTGTACCCAACTTCTGGGAATTGCTGTCTGATTGTCCCAACTCAAGGCTAGATACTACAATGAACTGTCAACTACAGGTACAGAACAGCAGACCACACAGACTCCTGCAAGGACCTGTCCCCACACTTTCCTGTGTCACCAAAGCTACTCTGCTGATTGAAATCTACAAGGCAGTATTTTACCAACAACATGTAACATGCTTGCAATTTTGGGTTGCGGGGGTTGTTTTGTTTTTTCAAGACAGGGTTTCTCTGTGTAGCTCTGGCTATGCTGGAACTAGCACTATTAGACCAAGCTGGCCTTGAACTCAGACATTTGCCTGCCTCTGAAATTCCTGAGTGCTGGAATTAAAGGCATGTGTACTGCCGGGCACACTTGCAAATTTACACAAAGGCCTGGTACTCCTCTCTTCCAGCTTACATCAGGCCCCACAGGGCAGGGAGATGCCAAAAGAAGTGATACTTCTTGGCTTCACTGTTGAAGACCCTTAACAGACAGGACCTTAGAAGAAAGACAGAGGAGGGTGTAACAGTGGAGTCTGGACAAGTTTGTCACCTTCCTGAGCCTTAATTCTTTTCATCTGTTAAATAGAAATGACTATAATATTTCCCATGCAGGCTTACAATGTCTACGAAGCCTGTAAAGAAACCCATAGTCTAAAACCATGTCCAGGAGAAGCAGAAATTACCAAGACCCTCATACAGACAATCCTGGTGCAGAGACCATGCTCCAATGTTTCTATGCAAAATTAAAAGCCACGCCTACTATCTGCTTATTGATTAACTTTACCTAAAGACATACTAGTAGGTAGCCTCCAACAAGGGCTTGAAAATTCCATTTGGTCAAAGCCAATCATTGTGGTTCTTCAGCTGGACCAAAGCAATCTCTCTCCACCCATCTGCAGATATAGCTGAACTGGTAAACCCCCTTGCCAGCAAACCACATCTGCAGAGACTTGAAGCCTTCCCACCTTCTATCCTCCAATGAATGTGAGTGCAATGTCTCAAAGGAAGCTGTCCAGAGAAGTCACTGAACACTCAAGAACGGGCAGAAAGAATCAGAGAGGGAGACACCAACCACCTTTCAATCCTCCCCCAAATGTTATCCTGCCGACCAGGAACTAAGCTTAACCCTGGGAGTACTGTTAGTACCATGCTATCAGACTACCATCTAAAGCAGCCCTATTAAGATCAGGGAAGCTCCCACTAAGCCAAAGTGGCCGACTCCACCTCACAGCCAAAAAGACTTCATCAAAAATATAACTGAGGCTTTGTATGTATACATATAGGTACATGTGCATGTGTACAGATGTACATGTACAGACCAGGGACAACCTTTCTTATTTTATTGTTTAGACAAGGCCTCTCACTGGCTTGGGATTTACTACCAAGGGCTCTGCCCGCCTTGCCCACCTTGCTGGGACTGTAACACATAGCCCTAAGTACTCTATAAGTTCATGTTTCCTGTTCCACAGGAGTAACAGTCCGTTACTCGACATCTGGGTTGGTACCACTGAGCTTTGGAGGAAGCTGGTAGCATCCTAGGTGAAGAACGGTGCAGAGGTGGTTGGCAAATTCAGACCCCACCAGGTCTGTGTGCATAGCCTAGGTCAAGCATCTAAACTCCAAACTCAGGTTTTTCCTAGAAGAAAAGGATGGTCCCTGCTCTGTGCTATCCTTTTGAGAGGAAATGGGAGTGACTAGTAAAGTTCAGTGGCCTTTACACATGAGGAAAGAATTAAGAAATGAAAAGGTAAAACAAACAAAAACCTACATTTCAAGCCAAAGGCTTCTCTGGCCACCTTTAGGAAACAGTGCTGGACTCCCCATCACAGTATAACCAACACTGTGCTCAGGAGGCCCGAAGATCCATGAGCCTGGGTGGCTCTACAGCCAGATCTAAGGGGAATGGGCTAGACTGATTTGGACTGTGCATGTGTGGATGGAGAACCAATCTACAGATCCCAGCACTCAGTTTCTCTAATGGCACTTCCCATCTCTAGGCAGATAAACTTTCATCCTGATACATAGGCCCATCTGACAGCTTCAGCTGTGGATAGCTCAAATGTTTGAGCCCTAGCAGCCACAAGGTCCTGGGCTAGATCCCCAGTGCTGACCCCTCAAAAATTAAAAACAGCCTCATTCACAGCTTTCTGTAGAAGTAAGAAATATAGGCCAGGAGAAGGAGACTGAAGGGAGAAACCAAGAAGCCCCATCCTGATTACCTCTACACTGCTGATCCCTAACCTACAGATGGCTACAGACAGAACCCCACCGAATGTGAGACACACTTTCCCAGACAGTGTTGTTATAATTTCCAAAAAGAGAAAACACAGAGCCTCAATTGCTTCTGCCTCTTGGTCTTGAGAATGCCTGAGCTGCCTGAACACTGTCTGCAGTCTGAGATTGGCATGAAGGAATCCTACGCCAGGGGAAACTCAGAGGGCAGCAAGGTTACTGTCACGGCAAGACGTTAGAAAGGCATCCATCCGGGATCCTTCTACCCCCACCCCATCACAGGAAAACCAGATACGCGTCTACCCAGGGGCCTCAGCAAAGCCAGCTTCAGGACTCACTCACTCGTGACAGAAAGAGAAAACATCTTCGCTTCACTTTACCAAGTTTCTCTGATAGTTTAGCTCATAAATTCTGTGACCAGACAGAACAAGGCAAGTTCAGGAAAGTGGAGGGGGGTGTTTGCTCAGCTTTCTGCTCGGGGATAGGTAGAGGGCAGCTCACTTTCCCCTCCTAACCCTTGACTCCCTGGAGAACAAGTATTTGCATGGCCAACAGATGCTCAGCTTTCTGCAGAGCCCCACACAGAATTCATCCATCTATCTGAGTATTGTTCTTACCTCCCACCACCTCCCCCGGCAGGAGAGGGACAAGGCACATGGCTCCGAGGTCACAGTCCTCACTTAAAGGATTGTGGGAATGCTTATGGAAACCCTTGTCACAGCTCTGCCAGCTGGAATAACTGCTGGGAGAGAAGCTGGAGAACGGTGCAGTGCAGGCTCTGACATGACACGGAGGCCACAGGCAGATGTTGCCGCTATCTCTAGTGACCCCACTGTGCTCTGTAAGCAGGCACAGTTCAGTGCTTCAGGCACAACTCAGGAAGGAAAGGGAGGGGGCACCCCTGTGCACCTCAGCAATGTGATGCTCCCCACAGCTTCGGGAGGGCAGGTTATAATTAGAAAATTCTATTAGAAAATGAACCAAAGGCAACCAGAACATGCTGAGGGAAAGGGGAAGTTTCCTAAGATGACTCCTAGGCTTCCCGCCCGTTGCCTCTTGTTTCTGTGTAGCAGGGGCATGGTCTACCTGTCTATGTACTGTTTCCCGTGAGATTCTCTGCACAGGGCCTAAGGACCATGCCAGGGGCTGTGTCTGTACCTTTACTCTGGAATGTAGGAAAGGCTCAAAGTCGGAGAAGACACAAGTGCTGTGCCTGAGTCCCCAGCAGGGATAACCCAGGCGTCCTTCACTGTCACAGAAAGGTTTGCTCACTTTCTTGTAGTTTCCCTTGTGGCCTCTGGCTGAGGAACATGGCTTAGCTCATTCGCACAGGAAGATTAATTCCAGAGCAAGGGGCAGGGTAGGAATCCGTTTCCAATCAATGATGGAAAACAGCTTTGCTCACAGCCAGATTTATTTTTGCATGAGTTCCAAGACCTCGAAAGTTCAAGGAGGTATGAGCATGGAGGCAGGTCTTCAATGGCGCCTGCCTGCCCACAGGAGTCTGCTAGCCTTGACTGTCCACTTGAAGTGGACACAACCAAAGGAAAAGGCTAGTGAAGTGCAGGGCTGCTTCATCCCACAGGTGGGCATCAGAGTTTTAAAACCACTGCAGACACCCCATTCCTATAGAACACAGGCATGTACACTCGACAGTGGACTGGAAAAAGCCTATAATTAAATAGCAGAAATTCTGAATTAAGATCTTTGTTTCTTAAAAAGCATCACAGACTTTTGGGGGAATTCAGTTACTCCAGAGGTGTGGTCCCCTAAACAGCTCTGCAACACTGGCCACTCCAGTCTCTCTGCTGGTGGCCACCTAGGAATCGTCCCTTCTTACAGGCAGCCTGTTCACAGCACACTGGCTGCCCGGCAGCTATTCTTCTGCCTGCTGACAGTTCTGTCTGCCAGACCCATGTCCAAGCTACCCCAGTTCTTTGCTACACAGCATCCTAGAAGACCTACCAGAAGCTGAGCCACAACTTCCCTGTCAGCTGCCGGTCCCAGCTCCACCTGTGTCCCACACAAGATTCAGGCCACTTACTGGGCAGCTCTTCCAGGGCTTACTGCATGCCACGTGAATGTTCCTGACAAATCTGGCCCTTAGAAGTGTGTGTGCACGCATGTGTGTGAAGAGATCTGTGGACTTCAGGTGTCAGGCCCTCTGTTGACCACTGCATACACCAGGTTAGCTGGCCCAAGAGCTTCTGAGGATTCTCCACTTCCCATCTCATTTTACCTCATGGCAGGGATTACAGATGCATTCTACAAAGCTGGTTGTATTGAGTTCTGGGGATTCAAATTCAGCTGCTCATGACTGTGAGGCACCCTGCATTATCTCCTTACCCATTTGCTTGTTTTTGAGAAGATCTGGCCCTAACACCCAGAACTTCGGCTGCAGCCCTTCTAGTTTCACACTGACCTTTCGTGAGACACTGAGGTGGGGGGGGTGGGGGGGTGGGGTGGCATGACAACAACTTTCCCCACAACTAAAGTAAAACACACACACTACTGACTAGTTCAATGAGCTGCCTAGAATGTAGTTGGAGACACACTCATTCAGGAGGCACATTAATCAAAGATACCTTCACAATCAATGGGCACTGGAAATGGATGCGGGCAGGGAGGATGTGAAAACCCCCCTCTTTATGGAGATTAAGCATTCTCCTGAAATCCAGTTCTCACAGCTCCCTCCACCCTCTGCACAACGAAAAGGTGAACTGAGTCCAGCCGAAGAGCAACTGCTCAGAATGACAACCGGGGATTCTCAGCAAGGGGCTGTCACCATGCTTGCTGGGGGACCTGGGGCTCAACCATCAACAGAGGAGTGACTCGTGGTCAGAGTCTGCATCAGATTTTATGCCTCCACTCTACCAGCTTCCTCTATTTCATCCCCAAAGCATATTATGCTAAAGTTACACGCTCAAAGCCTTCAACACCAGTAGGCAGATAGATCTCTGTGAGTTTCAGGACATCCAGAGCTACACAGTGAGCTCCTGCCTCAAAATAAAACAAAACAAAAAAAATAAGATCAAACACTTTCAAAAGATAACGAAATTGGAGCACAGCCGTAGCGACAGCAGAGCCAACCAAAGCAACAAGTGCACACTGCATCCTGCCTGTCTTCCCTACCCAGCTTGTATCCCAACCAGATCCTGCGGGGAAGGGACACATGGTACTGTGGTGGCCTAGCACACCATGAATCCACTTGCTCAGGGACTCTGCTTCCAAGTGATGGCGGGGTGTACAGGAGCACTGCCAGCCCAGCCTGGGGCAGGAGGAGCCTTGATGACAGGGAAGAATGGTCTGTTGAAAGGGTGAGGGTAGGGAGAGGGACACATGACACACACTGGACTTCACTCATGGAGCAACTACCAGTCTACCCTTGCTGCACAACAGATACCCAAGACTGCCATCACCAGAACTATGAAACTGCAGGGGGCCACTTGGTGGTGGTGGAACACACCTTTAATCCCAGCACTTGAGAGGCAGAGGAAGTCAGATCTGTGAGTTCAAGGCCAGCCAGGTCTACAGAGTAAGTTCCAAAACAGTCAAGGCTACACAGAGAAACCCTGTCTCAAAAAAACAAAAACAACCCCCAAAAAACTGAAGGGCACCATTCCACCTGGTCCCCAAGTGCCTTGGAAACAAACAAAAAACCACAGGAGCCAGTACTCAACGCTGGACATGACACTGAATGTGTTAGGTATTTTAAAATTGGGAAACCAAACTGCTTAGAGCCAAAATGCTGTCTAAACAGCAAAATTATGTGAAATGTACTGGCTCCTCTGCCGTCCTCTGCCATCCTCCACATTTACCCTTCACGTGATCAGTGTCCTAATACCTTAGCCTCCTGAGATGTAGAGCCAAACAGGATGCAAGCCATTTTAGGGACTAGATGAAATTCAGGCAAGACAGCCAGAAACTAAGATAGTCTGCAACTAAGTTTCAAATTGGGAAGAAAACAATGTAAGGGTACAGACACCAATCCCGAGGCTCAGGAATCATAAGGATTGCATAAGAGGCTCTGACATGAAACACGGTCATTTCAGCAAGATTTATGACATCCCAAAGAGAAAGCAGCCTAGGTCCCAACAAGTGTGTTGTCATACACTGATGAGAGAACACACTGCAGCCTGCGGTCATTAACAGGAAGTTCCCAAAGCTCTTAGATGATACTCTTGGGAGAGGGAAATTTTAAAGTATGGGAGCTTTTGCTAAAATAAATATTTCAGAGAATACGTGGGGGAAACACCAAACTGTAAAAGAGGTTTTATCCAGAAAGGAGACGCTGAGCGGTTTGCTCCTCTCCCACCTCAACAGTTTCCCTGTGCAGCATAGGCTGCCCTTGAAAGTGATCCTCCTGCTCCTGCCTCCCAGTGACAGAATTATAGGTATGTACCACCAAGCCTGGCAACTCCATTTATTTTTTGCATTTTCCAAAGTAAAACACATTTTCCATTTACCATTTTTCCTCATTGTTTGTATGTATGTGCATATGTATATACATATGCACTTATATATGGTGTGATCTCTGTAAAAAGTTAAAGCACTGCAAAAAAAAAAAAAAAAAAAAAAAAAAAAAAAAAAAAAAAGCAATGCCCCTCACTGCCCCAAAGATTCCTTTACCCACACATCCCAAAGGAAATACCCAGTTTGATAGCTTGGTCCCTACCACTTGCAAATGTTTTCTGATATTATTTTCAGAATAAAATAATTACTTTAGGGTCTAAGGATATAGCTCAGTGGTAGAGCATTTGCCTAGCACGCGTAAGATCCTAGGCTCAATTCTCAGTTCCGCAAATGCTACCAACTACTTAAAAAATAATCCCTATGATCCAGATATATGAAATGACCAGATAGTGGCTTCCTGGGACAGGGTGGGAATAGAGGTGACTAGAAATGGTCTGAGGGCTCTTTTGGGGGTAAGGGAAGCATTCTAAAATTGGACTGTGGTTATGGTCACACAACTCTGTACAGTTACTAAAAATTTAAATAAATGCACTGAACACTTAGAATTTTTATTTGAAAGAAAGAAAACAAAGCCCATTATCCCAAGACTTGGCCTTGAGGGAGGCAGCCATGGTTTAGGGCAGGAGTATGCGGTACTTATCACTAGGAGGCTCACAGAAGCTACCATCTCTGCAGACTATGCACAGCTCAGGATACACTGTGTGCGGAGAACTGAAAACACGTGGCTTTCCTTCAACAGGAACTGTAAAGCCACGGGCCGGATCAAGATGTGCTGCTGTGGAAGAGCTCAAGAGTGGAGGAAACAGATGAAAGCTAAAATGAGGACCACAGTAATCCATGTTGAGAAAGTGAGGATGCTAACCCATTACAGAGAGGGCATGCTCATTAGAGGGCAGATAAGCTGGCTGCCTGTACAATCCTCTCAGGAATTAACTGGCAATTAAGCATCAAATGTTTTTAGAATGTTCCTTTCCTTCTAAACAGGGTTTCAATGTATGGTTTTACCTGTCCTGAAACTGGCTCTGTAGACTAGGCTAAACTTGAACTCAAGAGACCTGCCTGCCTCTGCCTCCCCAGTGCTGGGATTAAAAGGTGGGAGCCACCACCGTCCAGCATGTTCCCTTCCATGCTCTACTCAAAGGCGGCACAGGACAAAGGTTGGCTGCCCCTGCAGTGAGAACACAGAGACCAGCTCCCAACACAGACAGGCACCAACCAGCACTGTTCACTTTCATAACAATGGCATGTGTGCAAAGCAAACCCTGGTAGTGAAAGCACCCTTTCTCTGAAGGGAAAATGTGGCGCTCTCTCTCCTCTCTCTCTCTCTCCTCCTCTCTCTCTCTCTCTCTCTCTCTCTCTCTCTCTCTCTCTCTCTCTCTCTCTGCTGCTCATCTACATCTTATCAATCCCGGGATTTTTTTTTGTTTGCTTATTTTAAAGATTTATTTATTTATATATACAGTGTTCTGTCTGCTTGTATGCCTGCATGCCAAAAGAGGACACAGATTTCATTACAGATGGTTGTAAACCACCACCATGTGGTTACTGGGAATTGAACTCGTGTCCTCTGGAAGAGCAGCCAGTGCGGTTAACCACTGAGCATCTCTCCAGCTCCAACCCTCAGTTTTTAAGGGAGAACTTCTCAAAGACTACAACCCACCTGTTAACTGGGTCTTGTCAACCTGGCCAGGGGGGGGGGGGCACCTTATTTTCTCCAGACACTTTTTGTTAGTTTGTTTGAGATAGGGTTTCTCTGTGTAGCCCCCAGTTGTCCTAGAACTCAGTGTGCAGACCAGGCTGGTCTCGAACATGTGCATACCTAGCTCAGCCACATTTTTAAAAAGAAAAAAAAATGTTTTTCTGTGCATATGTCTGCATATCACCTGGTACAGTGCCTGAGAATACCAGAAGAGGGAGCTGGGAACTGAACCTGGATCCAGCCTATACATAAAATTCTAATACTGAATGTGTGTTCCAAATACACAGTCTCACTGTCCCAAACATGAGACCTGTCATACTGATGACAGCAATGGTCCATATCCCAGCCCTCATGAAAACCCCTGTGAGCATTTAAACTTCGGAGCAAAGGACTGGAAAGGATATGGCTGTGTTTAAATGTGGCCCAGGGGTGTCCAGCCTCTGTCTCTGAGGAGACCTGGGGAAGAAAGGACCCCAGACTCTTCCAAGTATCATGGGGAATGTAGAGCACAAGCATGTGACCTCAGTTGGTGGGCATATGCCCACAAGCTCAGGACCAGACCTCTGTCTGCCCCATTCACAAACCTCACATCTTTGCTGAAGAGAGCCCAGTAGCTTGCTATCCATCCCAACGCTGTCAGAACAGTAATATCAGTAGTTAGAGCAGGGCGTTTGGAGTCAGTGAAAAAGCCCTTTGCCTAGCAAGCTCAAGAACCTGGGTTCAATACCCAGCACCACCCTCAAAATAAAAAAGCCAAACAAATTTAATCAGCTGCTTTTTCATTCTAGCCTAGCATCCTCACTGCATTCTAGGTCACCTTCAGTACAGAGAAGGCTGAGGGCAGAGACATAGAAGCCCGATACTCTGCTTTTCAAGAGTGTCTAAGAGACAGAGATTAATATAGTGCTTCCCTCACCCTCTTTAGTCCACAGCTCAGAGGTCTCCCACCCAGCTTCCTCTCTGACCCATGAGTCAAACCTGGTTCCTATTGTGACCATGAAGAACAAAGGATGGTGTAGTATCCCACCCTCCATCATCTGTGATAATGCCAGGCATTTCCGTTCACTGCACACAACTCCTCCTGCCTGGAGACCAGACTGACTTTACTCCCCAATGTGGCAACAACCATCACCCAAACCACCATGCTTCCTGGGAGGCTTTTCTGCCATGAGTCTGTTGGTTCGAGAAACAGTAAGACTTCCACCAATTCTGCCTCTGACTTCCTTTGCTGTGGTAGTTAATGTTCCGCTCCTGGCAGCCATTTGGCCACCTGCTGTTGCTCCTCTCAAGGCCTGAGGTGTACGTACATCAGCATGCTGAGGCTCTGGTTCATGCCTTCTAGGCTGGCTGTCACCTAGTCCCGGACTACCCAGCACTCCAGGAGACAAGGGTTAAAGGCAGCAGAGGCAATAGGAAGTGGCAAGAGACCACTGGCCATTGCCCCAGGCTACCCTGGCTGGCTGACTGCTCCCATCTGGCTTCGATCTGACCCATGCAGCTGGCCAGGTGGTTTTCATTTGCAGATGAAACCCCAGCGGCTCTGTGGCCACAGAAACGCCTGACCTTGGAGTCTCGGGGAGGCTGACACACACAGACCATACTTGTGTGTCACTGAGCAGGGCTAAAAGGTCACACTCTACAGTTGGAACCCTGAGGACTACAAGAACAAAGTGGGCCCTCCTGGACATTCTGATGACAGCCAGCAAAAGACACACCAGGACTAGGGCTAAGAAACAGTGACAGGGCCCTTCATGCCGGCCTCAAACCAAAGATGCCTCTATATCATACGCCAGTGTGCCAAGGCAGGAGAAGCAGGTCTCCAGCTGAACTCCCAAATGTCCACATCACAGCATAGTACAGAAGAGAAAAGTGGATTCATCAAGAAAGCACAGTTGAGCCCCTGAGATGGCTCAGGGGCCAAAGCTACCCTCTATGCCTGACAAAGTTGGGTCCTCAGGACCTAGATGGTAGAAGAGCCAATGTCTACAAAGTGTCCACTGACCTCACATGTGAACTGTGTGTGGACCCACACTTTTTAAAGAGGTGTTTACATACATGCAGGTGCCATCTGACAAGGAGAGTTGCAGGCTGCATTTCAGCAGGCGAGGTACACTGAAGGCATGTCATGGTTAAGTTCATTCAGCCTGAATATTACTTCTAAAGTGTCTCTGGCATCTATCCCATTTGTTATGCGAAGAGATTAAAGCAAAGATGTTAAAAACTAGACAAACTAAGCAGCTAGTACTTGGTGGGGCTGGAATGGAATCTAAACCGAGAAACAAAATGTTAAACTTCCCTGCCCTACTGTCTGTAATAGGATTCTTTATTAAAAACAGCATCTGTGTATACATACGACCACCAAGCTAAAAGGAAAAGGCCAGAGGGAACATCCTGTCTCTTATCCAGGCCATGGGGTGAAGAAGGGTTCATCTTCTTTGCTGGACACTGACTGCTATATTTCTAACTTTTCTACAACTACAAAAGCAGGGTGAGGCCATAATATTTGCTTTTTTAAGACCCTAGAGAGCAAACAGTTCGATGACTGGGCTCAGGCCAGCCTGTCACGAGACTGGGGTGGGGCTGGTAAGACTCTGGAGTTACTTAACTCACTTCCTCCCCTCAGGCACACAATTGGAATGCCACTGCTGAACCTCAGTACTCATGATGATTAGGGACAGAAGGGAATTCTGGTGCAACTCCTGGCACACCATCTACCACGGCATCTTTCCTGAAGAGTCCCAGACATGAGTCTTCACAACAGATCCACTCTGGCCCACCCCAGTAGATATTTAAAATACAGTGAAGCAACGCTAATTCTGGTCAAAGGAAGGAAGGCCCGAGGAACCTGCTCGGAGTCACAGGCCTGTCAAAGACTGAATCCATGAGATTTGGATGAGGCTTGCCCTGCACCAGCTCCTTTCCCAGCCTGCTGCCCCTATGCAAGCGGCAGGGGAAAAAGAGCCTGAGAAGAGGAAGGGAGTGCAGTTTCTCATCACTTGCCCTCCAGTGCTGCAGGGCCCCCAGAGAGCGCACCTCCTGCTCACACTCTAAACCAGTTCAACTTGAAGCACTTAATTTAGAGAGAAGGTTTTCATGGCAGCTGTTTGTCCCCTTCCCTCTCTTCTTAATATTTGTCCTTGTCTTTAAAAAGGACTATGTCTATGTGAAAGTGCTTTGTCTGCCTTTATACATGCATGCCTTGTGTGTGCCGGGTACCAGGGTCAGAGGAGGGCAATGGAGTCCCTCGGTGACAGGCAGCTGTAAGCCCTGGGCCACACTGTACTAGGCAAGGGCTCTGCCAGAGTTTCACTTTTACCTGTAAGGTAAGGTCTGGCTCTGCAGCCCAGGCTGACCTGGAACTGTGGTGCAGATGCCCTCAGTCTCCAGAGTGCTGGGATTCCTCATGCTCTGCCACACCCAGCTCTGTTTCCTGTTTTATTGTCCATTTCTCCTCTTAGCAGAAATGCTGTGTCCAACACATCACTGCTGCCTGTGGGCACAGCTACAGCAGATCAGCAAGGCTCCAGTCTGATCAAAGCCAGGGAAGGGGATACCAGTCCCAGCTCTTTCAAACTGAACAATTCAACCCCAAGAAAGCCCAGAAGAGTAAAAGAGATGATGCCACCATGGGTGGCGATCTTGACAACTGGCAGACTAGGTCCCTATGCAAAACGATACTAGCACACCTGCAAACAGGCACCCTCAGAGACTGACACTCAGTACATGGAGCAGGACAAGCCTGCTGTAAGAAACCAGCCATGGGGCTAATGAGATGGCTCAGCAGGTAAGAGTATTTGCCACACAAGCCTGAACACGTACCCTGGATCCCTGGAACCCACAATGGAAGGAGAGAACTGCTTTTCCAAAGTTCACAGGGAAGAGCAGGAAACCACTAGCATCTCGGGCTCTGCCCACTCAAGCAGACTCCTGCTCAGGCTCATCCACGAGACACAGTACTGTTTAACTTGACAGTACCTTCAGTTCAACATGGGGCCCTTTAGAGAGTGGCTCTGCTGATGTGATGCCAACTAAGACTGCTACACAGCATGTTTGCAGAAGTTGGGTGCAAAGGCCCCTCAAGCAGCTCCTTGACAACACAAGCAGAGGAAGACACAGGGATCATCATCGGAAGGAGCTCATTGTACCCAGATGAGAGAACAGAACTCAGAGGGCAGAGGCTGGCACACGAGTCCTGGGAAGGAAAACCCTAAATCTCACCCCTTCACATTTTGGAGGCTGATATTCAGGCTAGTTAGAAATTTCTGAAGAAGGGGAAGGAGAGTGAGGGGAAGCTCCAGACACGGAACACAACGCTTGTTTTGGACAGGCCCCAGTGACATGACCGCCGATGTTTGCCTCTGGAATGGCAGAAAGATGTTTATTATTGGCAGAAGTCATCTTTGCTGTTACATGACTCATTCCTGCCTGCGGGGGCTGCTCTCATCTGCAGCCAAGGAGAGACTGCTGAATTATCAAGTTTGCAGAAGTTATCACTGACCGATACTCAGCACGGCAGGGCCCCAGCCACAGGCAGGCTGGGGCTGACCTCACATCACCACCATCTGCTGCTGCTTCGTTGAAAGGCCTGAAGAACATTGTCCAACTCAGCAACCTAGGTGGTGGTGGGCTTGCTCAAAATACCCAGGGTTTGTTTGGGGTTTGGTCCCAGGGGCAGGACTCAAGACTGCTGTGGCAGAGAAGGGAAGAAGATGGAGGCAAACAGGAGGCATCACAGGTACAGATGTCATACAAGCCTTCCACCATGAACATAAACTATACTGTAACTGACAAACGCATAAGCTTCCCTTGGACTACCAGGGAGAGCAGGATAGAGCTCCCGAGACGGATGTGGTATTGTTAGACTATCAATGCACACTGACCTTCAGAGACCTAGCCCTTTAACAGTGCTAGAGTCTGATGTTCCTGAGTATAGCTAAACAGTAGCCCAGGGACACAGGGACACTCACTGACAAGCTGAGCTGAGGATGGAGGATAGACAATGCATCTCCAGACCACTTCATTCCTGTGGTTTCTCATCTCTGCTGACTGGAAAGGGTCTTGTCCTCATCTATTCTAAAACCAAGCTTGAGGCTGATCATATTAACCAATGGCTCTCAACCTGTGGATCATGACCCCTGGGGGGGGGGGGGGGGGGTGGACAACCTTTTCACAGGGTTGCACATCAAACATCCTGTATATCAGATATTTACATTATGATAACAGCAGCAAAATTACAGTTATGAACTGGCAACAAAAGGTTTTATGTTTGAAGTCACAACCTAAGGAACTACACACATTAAAGGGCTGCAGCAACAGAAAACACCACCTAAATTCAGCAGCTCCACTTGCAAACACCGGTGGATATCTACTGCGCATTTACTATGTGCCTGCAATAACACTAGGAAGTATCTGAATGACTATTTAATTATTTTGTTATTTCTCTCCATCCCTAATCCCTTGACCAATGACCAAGGTTGTCTCCTGATGGAGCCACACCTGATCAACCCTCCTTCCTCCTCTGTATCTTGGCCAGAGCAAGCTTCCCAAGACTCAGACTTGGCTAGTCCCCAGTGCTGACGAGCTTGGTCTCAGGGGACTAGGAGGGCCACCTGGGATTCCCTCTCTGAGCTCCTGAGAACAACTGTTCTACATGCCATATTCCTTCTGCCTCATGCCACTCCAAACCCAGTGGCCAGACTTGATTTCTCTATGCACTGTGCCACCTGGGGCCTCACTGAGCCCAGACAGCAACGGCAAGTCAGATGCTTGCGTTCTGATTCGGAAAAGGCAGGGTAGGGTGGTTAAGGGCAGGGAGCTACCTCCCAACTGTTTTACTGGATCCTGAGAAATTGCAATATGTGACAGTGTCCTCTACGTGGTACTCAGTGCCCTCAGGAAGCTGAGCACTCTGCTGCTAAACACCTGCACATCACCGCAAAAAGGAAAGACAGGAAGGAAGTGAAGATGTCACATGACATGCAAAAGAAAAGGCTCAGAGTCAGCAACTCCCAGGCTGCAGAGCAATGAATGACAAGCATCCTGGGTGGGGACCAGAGCCTGGGTCAGATTGTGAATTCAGCCAAGTGGTGTAGAGAGGCAGTTAATGCATCGTCAGGTGAAGAGGGAGTATGAGGGGGCAAGGGTAGAGTGCAATGACAGAGTGCAGGCTTAGCATGCACAAGGCTCTGGATTCAAGAGAGAGGGAGGCAGTTGGCCTGTGTTTGCTGAAAACAGCAAGGGGATCTGGTACTTTCTAAACCACTCAACACCAGCAAGGGAATTGGTCCTTATTTCCTCACCTATATAACTTGTTCTGGAATCGGGATTTCCTGGCTTAAAGGACACTCTGAAGGACTCGGCCGGCTGTGACAGTGTGCTTGGATTGTAGGTCTGCCAGTCCTTCTAGAGGGACCACGATGAGCACTTGGCTCTTCTGTCCTCTGGCTTTCGTTCATCAAGGTGATCATTGGCCCAGAAGCCTGTATGGTAAGCATAGGTGCCAACGTGGGAGAATGGGTACAGTCACTGGGACAGGGGAAAACACCACAGCTCTTGCAATATACAAAGAAGGCCAGAAACAACAGCTCACCAACATTTTCTTATCACTAACGGTATCACAGTAGATTTTCTTTAGGAAAAGGAACCTAGCTCACCCCAGCTAAAGGCAGGAAGTGGATGGACACAGCATGGTGCCATCTCCAGGTTTTTGCATTTAAAGTTAACATTGCAAGAAGATGATATCAGTGCTGCTCACTTTAGTGTGTGTGGGAGGGTGTGTACACAGAGGTCAGAGGGCAACTTTGCAGTGTCCACTCTCTCCCCTGGCCCTTACATGAGTTCTGGGGACCTGTCTTAGGTGGTCAGGTTTGTTCAGTAACCCATTCAAATCATTTTTCCAGCCCCAAATGCATGATAAAAACAAAACACAAACTCTCTGGATATTAATAAAACCCTCAAAAGAGCAGATGTAAATCCAAGGCATGGCCAGCTGCTCTACTTAGAACCTAAAAACAATCTCCAAACACCACCTCTCTGTTTCAGACAGAGGCTGGCACGCACAAATAGCCTTCCACCAACAGTAGCCTCACAGCTCATTGGTAGAGTGCTTGCCTAGCTCAAGGCCCTGAGTTCAATCCCAGGGAGGGGGAGAGGAAGGGAGGGAAATAAGACCCTGGTTTTAGGCTCTTTACCACAGAGACTCAATCTGCAAATCCACTCCCTCAGGCAGACTGCAGAACCACCCTCCTTCTTATCCACAGTTCATTTTGGACTGTTTTGTCACGAGAAACCCTCAGACTGTTGCACTTGGTAGATGTCCATGGTCTACTTGGGGAAAGGAAAGAGAAGAATCTGTGGCTACAACCACTCAGATCCAGGGAATCCACCGGCCACGACAAAACCACAGCCGTCATACTGAGAAGAGGAGCCACCAGCGTGCAGCCTCAGCTCGACTTGAGCAGTGGGCATGCTGGCATGTGGCACCCTTCCTCCAGGCCATGGGACAGAGAAGCACTGAGGAGCTGACACTCATGTCAATGGGTCCTCTCCAGGATTTCCACCAGCAACATGAGCGAGCTCCTGGAGACTGGTGAGGTGTAGGCTGTGGGATGGGATGGGACCCAAGAGCTAGGCAGGAGCTGGCTTTCTAGCCTACCTCATTCCAGCAAGGCAGAAGGCAAGCAGCTTTAGCCAAGTGCTGATAGAACTAAAGCCGGCAGGGAGAGGTGGGCAAAACAAAGGGGATGGGAGCCACTCACTAAGGAGGCATAGCCACTAGCCGACTCTTTAATTTATCAATTTCCTGAGGTTTCTGGCTAATTAGGCCTTTTGTCATACTGTAATGGATCAAATTTCAACTGGATTCACAAACAGTTCAAAGTGGAAGGTGCCACAGAAATCACAGAGGACTCTGGGGACTGCAGACAGGCCCAAGGCATCTGGTTCCAGCCTTTATTCCCACTAATGAGGCAGCTCTAATTTCCCACTCAGTGGCACTCAGAGGGCACTATATAATCCACATGTGCACGTGAGCTCTCTGCCATCACCAGGCTCTAATTTGAGGCATGTAACACATGTGGCTCAAAGGCGGGAAAGCAACACTGACTATAACCAATAAGCACAGTAGACTAACAAATCCTGCCAACCAAAGGTCTGAGAGTGAGAAATGAGGACAGGGTTACTGCATAGGATGCCAGAAGCCGAGAGAAACGCCAGTGCAGATTAACACACTGCTGGGGCATTCTAATTGACATGGCACCTCCAAAAATCAATCTGGTGGCATTAGAGTTGTGAAGGGGACAAGAGAGATGGTTTGGTGATTAGAAGCACTTGCTGCTCTTGTAGAGGCCTAGGGTTTGGTTCCCAGCATCCACATGGCAGCTGACAACCTCCTATAACTCCAGTTAGAGAGGATCCTGATGCCCTCTTCTGGCTCTGAGGACCCTGAGCAACCAAGTGTCACATATATACATGCACACAATCTAATAGTGAGGCAGAGAGGAAGAATTTCACACTCCCAGTTACACAGTTACAATCAGTACTGCTTTCGACAGAGAAACAGTTAAGATTACTGTACTTTTTGAGAGGAAATGAGAAGCGCCCTTTGGAACAGTTTTTAAACTTCCTTCCTCTTCCTCAGTCTCTCAGTCCCTAAGTTCAAAATTTCTCCTTCTACAAAAGGTGAAGGGTCACCAGGAAAAAAAAAATCACCTCTTAGACTCGTGACAAGGCTAAGCACTGGTCTGGAACTGTAAGGACATTGGCAGCCCCTCATGAACGAGGAGTCCTGTTCCTACCCAGGACATGGGCCACCTGTATCCAAAGGTCCACTAATTAATGCCGCCTACGGCACCCTCTCCTTGTGTCTCTATCTGGACATACATCCATGCCTGCATCTCTATCTGGACATACATCCATGCCTGCATCTCTATCTGGACATACATCCATGCCTGCATCTCTATCTGTATACACATGTATGCCTGCATCTCTATCTGTATACACATGTATGCCTCCATCTCTATCTGGACATACATCCATGCCTGCATCTCTATCTGTATACACATGTATGCCTGCATCTCTATCTGTATACACATGTATGCCTCCATCTCTATCTGGACATACATCCATGCCTGCATCTCTATCTGTATACACATGTATGCCTCCATCTCTATCTGGACATACATCCATGCCTGCATCTCTATCTGTATACACATGTATGCCTCCATCTCTATCTGGACATACATCCATGCCTGCATCTCTATCTGTATACACATGTATGCCTGCATCTCTATCTGGACATACATCCATGCCTGCATGCTAACTGTTGCCTCACTGACCTGCAGAAAACAACTACTCATCTCTGGAAAGGAGAACCCAGAGGAGCAGGGGCAGGTGGTTCACATTCTCTTTAAAACGTCGTTTGTGGGAGGTTGCTGGAGAGAAGGCTCAAGGGTTAAGTGCACTGGCTTCCCTTTCAGAGGACCCGAGTTCAATTCCCAATTCCCACATGGCAACTCACACCTGCCTACAACTTCAATTCCAGGGTGTATGACATCCTCACACATACATATATGTAGGCAAAACATCAATACACATAAAAATAAGTAATTTTAAAACAAACAAACACACAAGCAAACAGAAAACTTCACCAGGGAGGTTACTGACATTAAGGACCTCACTGCCAGAATGTGCTATGAGAAGGCAGGGCTGGCCTTCTTGTGTTCACTCCTGGGGGCTCTGACACAGCAACAAGTGTCCACTGGAATCACTGGGAAATAAGAAAATGAATCTTTACAAGTTCAGAGAGGCCAAGTGACTTGCCCAATGTCACCTGCCAGTAGGGAGGGGTAGCAGTCAGCTTTCTCTGATCCAGCAAGCCAGTGGACAAAAGATTTAAGGAAGGTCTTTACCCCTTTGGGACAGGCAGGCAATCAGAGAATACTACATACGGATCCAGTTCTGCCTCTGTCCTGCCCCACCCACTGCCACACTCTGGATCTGCTGGCAGAAGCCCAGTCTCACCCTGCCTGAGATGAGCAGTGCCCCCAAGAGGGCACTGCAGTGGAAGAGGCTTGCAGTGGATACAGAGATGCTTACAAGGCCCATACAGCTAGCCACCTGCCTGCTACAACACCCAATATTCTAAACCGAAAGAACCACTGTCTCCAATCTAAGCTTAAGAAAAGAAAGCAAGCTGGAGGGAATTTCCCTTTTAAAATCAGAGTTTTTGATGTGGAGCATCTGTTTTTGAAATGGCCACTGTAGTTGCACAGACAGACGTAATAGCAACAGCGGATGAGCAGAACATGAACTGGCAACCCAGGCGGGATTCTGAATAATAAAATTAACCCTTGGTGTGATGATGAGCAAATTACTTAACCTCCCTGAACCTCACTTTCCTCGTCTCTAATACCAGGCAGCACCACCTAGCAGGGATGGATGAGCATAGATTAGATGAATGCACTCTAACAGAGGACTGCTCTTACTTTCTCCCTTCCCCACTGCTCTAGGTACCATACACAGGGCAATTAATTGATGTGGCCTTCTTTCTGCATGCTGTGAATTACCATTGAACAGTAAAGCAACTGTTTTGGCCTATAGCAAGCTAACTTAAAGGCAGGTGGGAAATCCAAGCATAGATAAAGGGGAAGGAGAACAGAGTCACGGGGACACCCTTAGAGGTGCCGTGCAAGATATAAGGTCACAAGCCACATGGCAAAACATAGATTACTAAAAATGGGTTAAGATGAAAGATCTAGCTATCAATAAGCCTGAACCATAGGCCAAACAGTTTGCAATTAATATAAGCATCTTAGTCATTATTTGGGAATAAGAGGCTATGGGACTGCAGGGCTGGACCTCAAGCCAGATAGGCCAGAAATTTCTGGCTATAATCAATAATCAAGGCTATAATCACAGCCATTAAATGACACATAGAAGAGGTCTTTAAAAGCTCATTCAATACTGGGTAGTGATGGTGTACAACTTTAATCCCAGTGTTAAGGAGGGGGAGACAGGCAGATCTCTCAGCTGGAGGCCACCCTGATCTACAGACTAGTTCAAGGCCAGCCAAGGTTACACAAAGAAACCTGCTCAAATAAGCCAAACCAAAACCAAAAGCCCATTCAGTCCAATCCCCCATTACACATGGAGAAAGAGAGATCTGAGGAGGGTAAGCATGGACTACTTTCCAATATGGCAATTACCAGGGGCTTTATTTAGCAAGCAGGCACTTTATAAGAATAACAGGCCAAAAACTACACTGGGGAAAAAAAAAAATCAAAATATGTGCCTGCTTACCTCATCTGCTTTGAAATAACCACAAAAGCTCCATTTAATCAAACACGGTGGTGTGTGCCTATAGTCTCGGCAGCCAAAAGGATGAGGCAGGAGAACCAACCTGAAGAACGCAATCAGACTTGCCTCTTAACAGAACACATACCAAATGAGCCTGGCTATCCCTGGCTATCCTAGCACTGAAGATGGGGGGGGGGGGGGGGGCGCCAAGGAGGCAAATGCTTCAAAGAAGATCTTGTCTCAAAAATTTAAAGAAGCAAAAAGTATCTTCCAAGCTTTAACAAAGACTTATCATTTATTTGTGTGTGTGTGTGTGTGTGTATGTGTGTGTGTGCCCAGTGTGGCCAGAAGGGAGCAATACATCCTCTGAACTAGAGTTACAGATGGTTGTGAGTCATCATGTGGGTGTTAGGAATCTAACCTGGGTCCTCTGGAAGGGCACCCAGTACTCCAAACTGCTGAGCCATCTCTCCAGCACCAAGAGCATGATTTCTAAGATAAGAGTAAACAAGGCTAAGTTCCTTACATGTGAACTCTGATGCCAAAATTCTCTTACGACCCCACTAAGGCTAGCACAACCTCACCCTCAACTCTTCCAGTACGTAGAGCTAAGGCTTGGTTACAGAGGACAATCCAGGGAGCAAGCCTTATTGCCAAGAACAAGAATCTCCAAGACTAAGGTCACACCCCATTCTGGGGGAGGTCCGGCAGGGTTAGCACCTGAGCTCCTGTGATACTGCAAAACGCAGGCTAGTGACTGTCTTCTCATCCAGTAGCAAGCCTGTTCAAAGGACAGAGGAGGCACTTTCTATGTAAAGTTTGCACTTGCGTTTTAATGAGTAAAATGTGTGTGTGGGGACTCCACAGAAAAACTTATTCATGAATATTCAAGAATAAATTATTCATAATGTCCCCCAATTGGAAGCAACTCAAAAGCTACACCTATGCTATGAAATGCCTTCTAATACTATAAAGCAATAAAGAATAGAACATTCATGGGGAGGGAGAACACAGGTAAGGATGAAGACAAACAGGCCCCCAGTCACAGCAGATACAGAGGTTCTGATGCCTACCCAGATCAACAGTGTACTGTGTCTTCCAGAGAACCTACACAGGAAGGGTCTGAATGATTTTACCAGAAATTCTTGAGAAGACAGTCTAACGCTGATGGGAGTACAACACAGTGGAGTCAGGATACAACAGTGAGCAATGATCCCTGCACTTGGGTAAAGGCAAGGAGAGCTGTGGAGTCAAGGTCACCCTCCACTCCAGAGTTTGGGGCCAGTCCTTAAAAAAAGAAGATGAAAGCAGTGTGGAGACCCTTCAGCCTCTCCCATCAGATGCTAAAGGTGGCAGCAGAGCATTCTCGGTGATAACGACACCAAATCTTGCCTCTGGACTTCCCACCCTCCAGAACTAAGAGCATCTGTTGTTTGTAAATTATCCAACCTAACATATTTATTACAGCAGCCCGAGCAGACCAGGACCATGTACTACTTTGGGGACTTGCAACTACAGAGCTCTGTGTCGGCATGCAGCCGGCAGTATAGAAGTTGATTTCCTGTTGTGTTTCTGGCAGGAACAGCTTGTGAGGTGGGGGGAGGGGAGAGACAGTTCTGGATCCAACAGGAATCACATGTAGAGCTGGGCTGGGATGGTGCACTCCTTTAATCCCAGCAATCAGGAAGCAGAGACAGGCAGATCTCTGAGTTCAAGGTCAGCCTGGTCTACTACAGAAAAAAATCCCAGGACAGCCAGAAAAATCCCAGGCTATTAAAATGCTTTAATCCCAGGCTACACAGAAAAAAATCTCAAATATAGGGAAAACAAAACAAATACTATTTCCTCTCCTCCTGGAGTCGAGCACCAACAGAGAAGAGCCGCATTTACTGAGCACTTACTGTGTCCAGTGTTCATGTGAACCATGCTCCCTCATTACTGATAAAACCAACATGATCGAGTGCATGCTGGGTGTACACTCAGACATTCCCTACCTCATCTCATCTGACCCGCCTTAATGGGGAAGAAGCAGTCCAGGGTGCTAAGCCCAAAGACACAAAGCTCAAAGAAAACCCAGGCAGCATGGTTTGAAGGCCAAAGGTCACAACTGCTGGGACAGAGGCAACACCCATTCAGTCCTGGGGGTGGGGGTGGAGAAAACATGAGACATCCAGACAGACCTGTGCCCCTCCCCTGCACCCCCAACCCCCCACCCCCACCCGCCATCCACAATGGCTACCAGGGAGGGAGCACTGAGACCCCCAAGAGTAAGAAGTGTGTGTGAGGTCTTCCTTCTGAGCAAATGGACTAGCTACATGTTCGGATCAGTGTTTTGCACACCCTTACCACCAGAGTGCCCTCCAAGGAAATAGGGTGATCAGGCACCCACATCCTGAAACTCTTGAGCCTGGAAAGATCCCAGTGATCGTATTTCCAAGATGCAGACTGAGGGGATAGGAAGGTTCAATGTTCCTCAATCAACATGTGGCCTTCAGGCTCCTGGCACAGTGCCCTTGTCACCCCACAGCATTTCTAGTCTATACTATCCAGACAGACACTGGGTCTGAGGGAGGCTCACAGCAGGTATGCCGAATGACTGACGCTTGATCATCACTGCTTTTTCTAGATATACATACACCTGCGCCTCACACTGGGCATCTAAGGATGTCTGCTTTAGAAAGAAACTAAAGGATATTTAAAGAAAAGCATCAGATAATAATAAAGACACACACAAATCCAGTAAACATCATGCTGTTGGCTGCCAAGCAGAAAAACATGTCCCCCACCTCACAGTTTGCTCCAGCAGCAGGCGAAAGCAAACCAAAGGGAAGAGAGAGAAGCCACAGAGAGACTGAGTGAAGTCCAAGGGGGGAGCCCTGGGCAGCAGTGGACACGTGCCCTGCCCCTCCTCTTCCCTAGCTTATCTAGCAACAATCTTCACACCTTAAACACTCTCAGACCCAAAAGCCAAGCACCCTCCATGAGCCAAGTCAGCAGAACCAAGGACTGTGGTAAAGGCCCCTCCAGCCCACAGCAGAGCCTGCTGGAGGCAGCCCATCCCCTCCATGCCTCTGTGAGAGATAACACAGCTCCTCCCTATCCCACTACAAGCTTTACCTCCCATACAGTGAGGCCAAAGTTCCCCAAACCTCCTGGTTCAGAGAGCCCAAATCTTCACAACTGTTTTGGTTTAAAGCACAATTGGAGTTCTTGCAATACTTCATTATGCCCCCAAATCTGTTTGCACACCCACATCTGATGCTGGGATAGAGCCTGAATCCAGGGGGTGGGGGAGGACCTCCGCATCCCCAGGAGACCCCAGAGGAGCCAGATCAACTCTCAGAGTTGGAAGCTCAAACCTCTCAAAAGAAAAAGTGGCTCCCACTCACTCATTGGAAAATGTCCAATACTCCCAGGGGTTAGGCTTCTCCCCACAAACACAAGATAAAGTGTCTGGAAGGGCCAGATAAGGTGGTCCAGCCCTGCAATCCCAGCAATGAGGGGCTGAAACAAGACAGGACAGGACAGCCTCGGCTTCATAAGCAAAACTGTCTCAAAACAACTGGGCTGGAGCAATGGCTCACTGGGTAAGGGCACTTGCCTAGGAGATCACACACCCTTTTCTGGCCTCCCAGGGTACCTACAGGCATGTGGTACACATATGTACACTCAGACCCCAGAGAGAAATAAAAATAAAATCCTACGGTTAAAAAACAAACAGATCTTTTAAAACAAACAAAACTAGGGCTGGAGAGATGGTTCAGCAGTGAAGAGCACTGGCTGCCTTTCCAGAGGACCCAGGTTCGATTCTCAGCACCCACATGGCAGCTCAGTTGTCTTTAGCTCCAGCTCCAGGGGATCTGATACCTTCATACAGACACACATACAGGACAAACACCAATGGATGTAAAATAAATTAGACCCATTAGATGGCTCAGCAGGTAAAGGCACTTGCCGCCAAGTCTGAGGACCAGTAAGGACCCCTGGACTCAACATGGCGGAGGGAGGAAGTTGTCCTCTGACCTGGACATGTGTGCTGTGACCCAGCTCACACAAAAATCTCTAGGAAAACAAAACACACAGAAAATTTTTATTTAAATCTTATTTGATTTGAGGCAGGGTCTTGCTATGTAGCCCAGGCTAGTCTCAAACTTGTGTCTGTTGCCTCCAAATGCTGGGATTAAAAAAGTATACAATATCTGCCTGGCTTTCAAATCTATTTATAAGCTGCCCTGTACCTACCTCCCCTAGAAAAAGTGCATAAGCCAAGCTTCTGGACAAATGCTAGGAGCAGACTCTTTCCAATCTGGGGAACATGTATCCAAGGGGCAATCTGTATCCTTGATTTATTTACAGACACGGTCTGGCTATGTGGGCCTGGTAGGCCTGAAATTTGAAATGCTTCTCTGTTCCACAAGTATGGGGATTACAGGTGGCATCACCACATCCGGCTGGTTTTTTTTGTTTTGTTTTTTCCCCAGGTTGGGGCTCGAGGCCTAGGCTGCTCTCAAACTCACTATGTAGCCAAGGATGACCCTGAACTCCTGATACCCTGCTGCTTCACCCACCAGGTGCCAGCTTGAAAGGCAGGCACCACCACAGTTGCCTTAAAACTTATTTTTAACTCCCAAATCAGTACAGTTGGTCCTTTGGTATCCAAGGTTTGGTTACTGAACCACCCACCTCCCCACCTGTGGTGACTGATCAGAATGAGCAGTAGCCCCCACAGGCTCATGTATGAAACACTTAAGTCTCCAGCAGCTGGTGGTACTGTTTGGGGGGGCTGTGGAACTTTTTTTTTAAAAAAAAACATGCAGCCTTGATGGAGGAAGTGCATCAGTACAGAGCAGGTTTTGATGGCTTACAGCCTATCCTGACTGGCTGGTCACACTCTTTTTCCTGTATGGGTAACAATAAGTTCTGCCAGCTCTCTGCTCTGGCCACAATGCCACATCTTCCCTGACACTGTGGACCCCTAGCCCTCTGGAAGTTGTTATTTACAGTATTTTATCTCAACAAAATAGCCAATATGGCTCCCGTACCCCACACCCCACAGATGCCACAGCCCAAGTGCTCTATAGAACATGATGCAATATATTAACCTTGTTTTTATTTTTGTTTGTAAGACCTGCTATTATTTATGTATGTCTGTCTGCCTGTGCATGTATTCTCCAGTTCTCATGGAGGCCAGAGGGGGTGTTGGATCCTTGGCAGCTGGAGTTAGAGGCATTTGTGAGCAGCCAGTGTGGATCAGAGATCTGAGGTCTGAAATCCATCTGATTCCCCCTGATAAAGCAGTAAATGACCATCATAGAATCATCTGCTTCTCCTTTTTGTTTGATTTTTTTTGAGACAGAGTTTCATGCAGGCCAGTCTAGTCTTGAACTTGATATATAGCTAAGGCTAGCCCTGAACTCCAAACCCTCCTGCCTCTCCCTCCTGAGCATTGGGATTACAGGTGTGTACCACTCCTGGCCTTCTCCTGTACAGTTTTTATCAACTTTAAGTTGTTTATAGTACTTAATATAACAAAAATTACATGCACATGAGTGTTGTATTATTTAGGAAATAATGATCAAAAATGATTATATATTTGAACATTCAAAGTGGACACAATTTTCTTCAAGAATATTTTGTATGCACTGTTTGCTGACAAGAAAGTTGTCCTTCCAAAACAAGCTGGAAGTGAGCACTTTATGCTCTGTCCTGCTGTGGCTCTCTCCCTTTAAACAAACAGCCCCTTTCATAGCCCCTGGCTGCATTTTCACACTGCTGCATCCTTTGCTGAGTTGCCCATTTAAAAAAACTGCTAATACCTTAGTCCCTAAGCACACAAAGGCCACGACAGTACACTGCTCATGCATCCAGTATCAATTCATTGGCTTCACACACGAAGGGCATTCCACAAAAACACTCAGGGTATCTCAGTTACTTTCTATTGCTGTAATAAAACATCACAACCAAGGCAATGTATAAAAGGAGTGGTATGTTTGGGATTCTGGCTCCAGGTTAGTCTACAATGGCCAAGCAGAGGCAGAAGGCATCAGGCGGCTGGGGCAACAGCTGGAGCAGCAGCTGGGGGCTCATACCTGGAACTGCAAGCAGGAGATAGAGATCTAACTCTGTCTGAGGTGGGAGAACATCCGCAATCTCACAATCGCCACTGACATACTTCCTCCAGCCAGCCACACCTCCTAATGCTCCCCAAACCACCACCAAAAGGGGACACCAGGTACTTTAGGGGAGATGTCTCACCACAGAGAGTCACATACTAAGCAGATAATAAAAAGACTGTGACTAAGCCAGGTGGTGGCCCAGGCCTTTAATTCCAGCACCTGGGAGACAGAAGCAGGTGGACCTGAGTTCAAGGCCAGCCTGGTCTACAAAGCAAGTTCCAGGACAGAACTTGCTCACAGGCCCCCTGAGGACAGCAGCCAGGCTGAAGCACTAGATGAACACTCACTGGACTTCGTGACCAGTGAACATGGGAGAAAAGTGCCCATCCTTTCTGCCCTAGATTTTCACTCCTGGGGACTTCCTTAAAAGAGACAGACAGGCAGGCAGGCAGGCAGGCAGGCAGGCAAGCAGGCAGGCGTCTACTGTAACACAGCACAGGAAAGAGCCTACAAACTTCAACTATTAGCCTCACGACCCTCTGACAGAACAGATTACTTTGCCTTTTCCAGGACTGCCATGAGCAGCTGTCAAATCTCTTGCTGCGAGGTCTTCACATCCTAACCTTTGGAGGCCACATAGTCTACATAATAGACATCACACACACATACACACAGACACATACGTACACAGATACACACACACACATACATAGACATACACAGACACACACAGACACACAACACACAGAGACACACATACAGATACAAATACACAGATACACACAAACACACATGCATATAGACATACAAGCACAGAAACATGTATAGTCACACATATTCACACACACACACACACACTGCTAGGCAACCCCCAACCTACTTTCTTTAGCAACCCATTATTGCAATCTACACTTCCCAAGTACAAAACAAATCAGAGGCCACAGGTCAAAGGGACCTGGGTTTGAGTTCAAGCCAGTTACTGGATTTCTTCTGTGATCGAGTGCTTGGACAAGCCCCACACTGTATAAAACCAGCTGAATTCTAAGACCGCGGAGAGGCTGTGGGCAAAGGATTGAGAGTGGAGTTAAGAGCACCTGCTTCAAGCCCTGCCTCAGCCCATATTAGCAATTTATATACATTACATCAACTGCTAGTGGAAGGCCCTAAAAACAAAGAATTGTGCACAGGAGAATTCTGGGAATTCAGCAGAATGCACGCAAAACTCTTAAGGGCCAACCAGTACCAGCAGCACTCAACCACACTTGTGCCAACACAGCCTGGAAATCCCAGCCTCTCCGCCCCTATCGTTTTCCTTAGCAATGCTGAATAAGATCCAAGCCCCACTGGGGCTAAGGATGGTTCAATGGCTAAGAGCACTGGCTGCTCTTCCAGAGGTCCTGAGTTCAGTTCTCAGCAACCACATGGTGGCTCACAACCATCTAGAATGAAATCAGGTGCCCTCTTCTGGCCTGCAGGCAGAACACTGCATATAATAAATACATAAGTTAAAAAAAAAAAATCCAAGCCCCACAAAACACCCACTTCATCATACAAATGTGCAGGACCAAGATGGGTCTGGAGTATGGTGACACATGCCTGCAATCCCAGCAACTGGGAGGTAGAGGGAGGAAAAGTGGGATTCAAGGCCATCCCTAGACACAGAGACACAATTCAAAGCCAGTCTGGGATACATAAATTCCATTTCAAAAATTTTACAAATTATAATTTGGCAGAAATGGTGCAGGATCTGAGGACTCAACCTTGGTTCTATGTCTACATTCTGCAAATTAGTCACACAGGAGGGAGGGCCCTCCTGGGTGCCTAGCAACCATTCACCTATGATTTCATGGGGTAACCTATTAGGATGAGTACCTGCCTAAGATGTAAGAAGCCCTGATTTGGATCTCAGTACCACATAAAACCAGGCATGGTAGTACTCGCCTATAATTCAGGAGATCAGAAATTTAGGATTAGCTTTGACCACAGGGAGTTTTGAGATCAGCTTGGTCTACCTGAGACTCGGCCAAGGTTGTCTCAAAAACAACAACAAAACAAAACTAGAAGAATTCTGAGTCAGGCTTGGTGGCCCACGCCTTCACTCCCAGGTGAAATATCTGTGAGTTCAAGGCCAGACTTGTCAAGCCAAGTTCTAGGTCAGCCAGAGCTATATCATAAGACTGTGTCTCAAAAAAAATAAAATAACATATGCCCTCAAACAAAATAATAAACGCCTGAGGCAGTTAAGACTGGTGAGCCTATGCTGATTTTCATAAATGCAACATGGTGAGAAGCCAAGAGTTGCCTATGAAAACTTGCCATCTCCAAAAATGAGCTGAAAAATAGGTATAGTACAGGAAGGAGAGCTGACAAGGGGCACTGATAAACATCACACCTTAGCTCCTTAAAGTCTCTTGGTACCAAGGACAGCTGACACACCAAGGTTGGTCACTCATGCTCAGAAAATGCTCATTCACAGAGCACAGGTGCCACCATCAGAGATGCTCAGAGCTGGTGAGGTTTGCAGCCTCCTCAGTCGGCTAAAGAAGCAGAGACATCCACACTCAAAGGTCCTTTAGGGTCTAAGAACATGGTAAGCTCACAGATGTCTGTAGCATGGAACTCTTCCCAGCATGCAGCAACAGTTAACAGATTGTGCCTGACTTTGCCATGACTTCAATCCTCACAAATCCACTGGAAGTAGCTTCCCCCTCCTTCTACAATGTAGGGACTGAATCCAGAGCACTTACCCTAAACAAGCACTCTCCCACTGAGCTACAGACCCACCTACAAACAGCTGGGTTCTGCTGTTGACTTTTGATGGAGGTTTTTTGCTGGTGATGTTTTATTTGATTGATTGATTGATTGATTGATTGACTAACATTGTTTTTCAGTCAGTCTCATTATGTCCCCTGGCAAGCCTGGGATTCAGAGATCCTCCTGCATCTGTCTCCCAAGTACTGAGATCAAAGGCATGAACTATGATGCCAGCGAAAATAGCTGGTTTTATTCTCACCACTTCAGAGACAAGACAGAGAAGAGACCCTCCCCCCTCACTGGCTTTCTGCTTCCAGCACATGCCACCCGCCAGTAAACAAATAACCACTCACAGCCTTAGAATCAAGTCAGTCACAGACTCCAGGAGAAGCTGCTTGTGTAACTTCATCACCCACTGGCTGCTACCAGGGTCACAGGTGATCCTCACCAAGGCCACACTGTCAGCCTTTTGTCAAAGCTGGTCCTGACCTCAGGGAGAGACCCTGCTCAGTCCCTCCGTTGCTGTCTAGCCCTTGACTCTGATGGGTTTAAGTGATAGCTGGGTTTAAGAGAAGGCACAGATCCAAGGAACTCTGGACACTACTAATGTCTCTAGTCAAATCGCCCTGCTCTCTCGCCCACAAATTCTCTCTGTATAATACATACTATAATAAAAACAGATACCAATTTTTAATCTTACCTGCCCCCAAATGGCAGTCTTACTTGGCTCATCTTCAAAAAGGGAAGTTGTTCACATCATTAAGGACAAACACACAATTCAGTCATTCAACAAACACCTCTGGAGCCACACTACATGACAGAGACAATGGAACATTGCTGCAGTACTCACAACCAAGCCAAGGTACCATTTCCCTCCCAAGGATAATAAACTGAGCAGGAAGAATAAGAATAACCAACTAGGCCTGCCCAAAGCCACCTACAGCACTCAGTGCCCAAGCACAAGGCTTGGGATGTGCTTCACAGAAAACCAGATGACAGAATCCTGCAGGGCTTACCAACCAACAGTTCCCAACAGGGACTGCCATGGAGGGCCAACCTGTTGCTGACCTTGTTACTCCAGAAGCCAGGGATGCTGGCATTCCAGAAGAAAGACCTGTCCTGGTGCTGAGACCTGGGTCCTGTTGGTGGAAGCTAAGACACCACCAATGCTTCCAGGCTAGCAGGCATATATCTGAAACCACATTGCAGCTCCCTTTGGCCCAAGGGCTTTTATTTCAACAATCTGATCCCAAAAGACAAACTTCTACCTTCTACACTAAGCCCAAACTCTCTCGGCCACTGTAGCTGGACCTATTGAGGAACCACTGGGCTTTAGTTTTCTCGTAACTGAATCAGTAACCAACCCAGCAGAACTCAATTGGCAGGAGCTTTTGAGTAGGAAGGGCCTGGAGCCCATCATGACTACCAGTGCCTCGCTGGGGCCTTGGAGTAAGTTACCACAATTACCACTCTCTCTGAGCTTTGGGTTCTTTACCTGCAACAGGAGGAAATGGATCTAGGGCTGGGGTTGACAGAATTGGAGATCAAGATTGTGAGCACCTCCTGGCAGCAGAAAAGGACACTAATGAGCGCCCCAGGAGTAGATTCACAATCAACCACGCACTTTCCCAGCAACCTCCAATTCCAGGACCATCAGTGCACACCTCAAGCCCAAAGCTGTCACCTCAAATCACAGGACAGCCAGAAACAACCACTGACATGTACATGCACATAAAAGTGCTTGTGCCTGAATGAGACTTCACCACAGGGACTTTCTGCAGGGTGCACACTGAGAAAGCTCACAGCAGAAATCCTCAACAGTAGCCAAAGAGATGGTTCAGCATGTAAAGGTGCTTTCAGCATAAGCCCTACAAACTGAGTTCAATCCCTGGAATTCAGGTAAAGGTTAAAGAAGCTGTCTTTCACACACACACACACACAAACACACACACACACACACACACACACACACACACACTCCTCAATAGAAGATGGTGTGATAGCATACATCTTTAATCCTAGTACTTGGGAAGTGGAGGCCGGAGGATAAGGAGCACAAAGGCATTCTGTCTCCATAGCAACCTGCACCCTGAACCTAGGTGAGGTCACCAGGCAGTTAAAAGAGGTGCCGAGGACCAATAAAAACAAACCTGTGTGGTACAGGGAAGGTTCTAGAGAGGCTCCCTCAGAGACTGAGCTACTAGGGTTAAACTCGCACCAGCAGGTGGGGGCACACATGCTCCTCCCCAGGTCTTTCAGTGCAAACTACAACACAGAAAACTGCTCAAGTAAAATCAGAGATAGCCCAGCAAGGTCAAAACCTCCAGCGAAGAAACCCTAGCCAGCTAGACCTGAACTCTCCACCCACCATCACAACCACCAGGAAGCCTGGCTTGGTGCTAAATGGAATGCTTAAGAGCCATTTTCTGGTACAGGCAAAGGTACTTTCACAACCTGACCATAGTCACACACCACATTAACATTTTGGCCAAGGACCAACTACATATGCCACTGTGGTCCCTAAGATGAGAATGCCTGCTAAGAGACTAGCTGTGAGCCATGGGCTGTAATTTAAGGTAAAGAGGATTCTCCTGGTCAATATAATCCCGTAATTTTTTTATATGTTATGAGTTCAGCATAAGAGGAAGCTTCAGGGAGTAGTTTAAGCAGAAGTTCAGGGTCAAGGGCAGGGAGAACAGCTGCCAGCGAGCCACACTGTGGCAAAAAGAACTGAGGCCAGAAGCACTGAACTGGAGTTCTCTCCAGGCTGGGTTTAACTGGGCTGGTCCCCAAGCCTGACAGCTTTGGGCTAGGGACTCCCAACTACAACAGTCTCTAATCTCATAAGGGCTAGTGCGTGCCTCCCAGGCCAGCTGGGAGGTTACATGACCAGCGAACCATCAGTACCCATGTTAATAAAAATAACCACATACCAGCAGCCAACATGCCTCTCACACTGAAACCTTTCCAGACACTGCCTAGACTTTGCATACACACTCAGGCAATCCCAACCATAACCTATGTTGGCCTTGAACAGGATTACCCACAGAGGATCAGAGGACAAAAGCCACCACAGGGAAGTTAGAGATGCAGGAAGCACAGTAAAAGGAAGCCAAGGAGGCCCGCCTGGGTCACAGGGTGGCAGCTCTCACCCCAGTTCTGCACTTATCTCTAGCTCTCCCAGAATCTCGGACATGCCACTTTCCCAGCGTCTCTCACTGAAGTTTAAGACTCTTGTGGATATACCTAATAGGTTTATTTAGTGGGGCAGGAGATGTCCACAGAATGAATGACATGATAAAAATTAATGGAGGGGTGCTAGAGAGATGTTTCAGCAGTTAAGGGCAGCAGGTCCTCTTGCAGAGGACCCAGGCTCAGTTCCCAGCACGCACATGGTGGCTCAAAACCACCCATAACTCCAGTTCTAGGGGATCTGACACTCTCTTCTGATCCACAGGCACCACACATGCATGTCGTATGTAGACACACATGAAGGAAAAACACTCACACACATAAATAAATCTTAAAAGAAAGAAAGATGACCAGAGGCAGCTGGGCCTGGAGTCAGGACAGCATCAGAAGGCCTCAGTTTCCTCATCTGTGTGACAGTAGGTGGGCCTGTCTCGTAGCACTGAATGGAATATCAAAACAGCCAATTGAAGTGGCTGGCTCATGCCACTCTGCAGAACCCCTCAGGAGATCCCTGGCACTTTTATGCATCTAGAACCTAGAGTGCACTGGGCTACACAAGTGCCACCAGCAGATACAAGGTGGATGGATGGGCTAACCAAGCTCAAATGCTCCTCCAGTTGTCAATGGTCTGTCAAGTTCTGTGGGTACCATTATCTAGGATTTTAACCAATCAGAAATTGTTGTATGTCAATGACAAATCACCCAATCAAAAGGCCCACATGGTGATTTTGGGGGGACATGTATACCCCTTAACCAAGACGGCAAATCTCTCCTGCTCACTGTGCCTCTCTTCCTATTTCCTCCATGCCTACCTTGCAGACTACAGCCATAATAGTGAGACTTTGGTACCCCTCAGATGCCGCCTACAGATGTATCCCTCTTCCCTCTCCAGGACCTCCCTGTACAGCATGGCTAGAGAATTTGTGCTGAAATACCACTGCTCCATCAGCCTACTCAAATTTCTACCTGCCCTGTGAGAAATGTCACTGGCTCCATGCTGTCCAGACCAAACGCAAACTCCTGAGCTTAGCAACTTGAGCATCTGGCAGCCAACACTACCACTCCTGTCTACCCAGCAGTCCTCAAACCCAGGCTGACACTATGCTGACCTTGGACTTGGTTCACCAGCTCTCACATTCATGGTGCCTCACCCAAGCCTCCCCTTCCTCTTTGGCTGGGTGACGTCTTCCTGGGCTCCAGGACCAGCTCATAGGCTGGCTGGAGGAGTAGGGCGTGTACAGAGCTTCTGGGTGTGCACATGGCCCTTGGATTCCTCCTCCTGTACACTCCCTCCAGTTATACTCCACCTCCAGGACACACCCTGACTTCACTCCAGGAAGAGAGAACAGGGACAGTGCCTTCCATTTGTGTCACACACACTTGGGTATGTGAAATACATCAGAGAGTAGCTGTAGCTCCAACTGCAGCAAGTGTACTAAAAAAAATGCCACTTGTGGGTCAGGGAACAGATCAATGGTAAAGGCACTGCTGTCAGGCCTGAAGATCTAAGTTTGGTCCCCAGAATCCAATGGTGGAAGAGAAGCAACTCCCCAGTTATCCTCTGACCTATACACACACAAACCATAAATGTAAAATCATTTCCTTTTCCAGGTGTCCCTACAAAATGTTCCCCTCACACTGCATGCACATCAAGGAACTGAGGGGAAGGAAGGTCACACACACAGTGAGAGGCCATCAGGACTCCATCCAAGTATGGCCCATGATGAAGGCAGCAGAGGAGAGACAGCTACCTCTCACTTCTGCCTTACTCAGCACCAGGCAGCCAGTGCGAGGTACCAGGATAAGGTCCTGTGGGCACAAGAGCTCCTGCTTTCTGTCCCGTCCTCTCTTTCAGAAGGGATTCCAACCATCCAAATCTGATTTCTTTCTTTTGGGGGGGGGGGGTGTGGTTTTTGAGATAGTCTCTGTATCCCTAGGCAACCTGGAGCCCTGCTATGCAGACTAGGCAGGCCTCGAATTCAGAGCTCTGGCTGCTTCTGTCCCCCAAGCACTGGGATTAGAGAGGTGCACTGCTATGCCTGGCTCTAAGTCTGACTTCTTCTACTCATTGTCTGTGGTCAAAGACTGAACCTCCCTCATCAAGCTTTTACAAAATGAAATCGACAACTTCAGGTAGAGTGCATGGCATAGGGCTAGAGCCTCATCAATAGCCCCATCTCCCTACAGCGAAACATTCATCTGTGTGTATGCCGAAAATGGCATTACACCAGCTGCTCCCAGAGCCAGCGGAAGGCCCAGTGGCCACTTCCAGGCTTCCATACCCCATCTACAATCAGATGATCTGCTCTAAGCCCCTACACTTGCAGGACTCAGACTGTCTCACACAGGGCCTGTGATCCACATCATTCATTCAACCTGCTGAGCTTCAGATCTTCCCTGAACAAAACAAGCCAACAGGTTGTTGGTGGTAGATGTCCACCATGCCAGAAAAACAGGCTGCAGGGGTATGGCAGGCCCTAAACCAAGACCACTGGAAAAACCTATAGAGTAGAAGCCAGCTCAAGGTGAACAGTCCCTTCTAACCCCTCCACAGTCCCTGCTTATTTATGTGCCTGTGGCTATCTCAAACACTTCCTCCCTTGGTTAGGGAAGCGACCTGTGGCTCTCTCACCACGTGGCCCAGGATAGACCTGAATTTGAGTAGCTGGAGTTAAGAGGTATGTGACACTATGTGAAGAGGAATGTGACACTATGCCCAGCTTTCCAAGCTGTACTGTCAGTTCTAGGCCCCTCTATAGTGGAAGCGGGAGGGCCAAACCTGTGTCAGCCTTGCACATAAACAGCACAAGCAGTACTGAGGCAATACCAGTAGCTTAAGACAGGCAAGGTGCCTTGTAACTGCTGAACCATAAGCACCTCCCGCTCTGGAAGGCGCCCACTGTCAACTGTGCTTCCCCGTCCATAGGATGTAACAGTATAGAGTTTCCAAGTTATAAAGGGGAAGGCCTACCTTCACAGGCATGGTTTTCATTTCCTTAAACTTAAACTAGTAATCACCAGTTACTTCTTCTTGTTGTTTTGGTTTGGGGGACAGGATTCGTCTGTGTAGCCCTAGCTGTCCTAGAATTCACTCAGATCTGCCTGCCTCTGCTGGGGAAAAGGTGTGTGTCACCACCACGCAGCTCACCGGCTACTTTTTATAACATAAAAGAGACTGGCTGCATTTATTTGAACAGAGCTGTGAACACACATGGGGTCTCCGAGTTGAACTCTACATTGTTTTTAAGTCTATTTATTTATATTTATTATTTGGGGAAGTCTATGCATTATTCAAGTTGTAGCATTTATTATTGGGGGGCAGGACTATGAGTATGGCAGTTAGAGGAAGACTTGGAAGAACTGGTTCTCTCCTTCTATGTGTGGGTTCCAGGAATTGAACTCAGGCCTGGCAGCAATCACCTTTACTTACTGAGCCATCTCTCTGGCATCTGAACTGTGTATCTGATTCACAGAAGGAGACCACCAAGATATATTAGTGCCTACTCCATGATTTCCCCTTCTAAGGACAGGAGGACCCCTTCTACCAGTTCCTGTCAGCGATGCCATCTGAGCTAGAGTAACAGCTCCTGAGGGGCCTCCTGGGCCTTTCACTACCACCACTACACCACCAAGCAACAGCATCTAATTCTCAGAATGATAACCCCTAAATTAGAAGCCAGAGCTCTGTTAGGCAAAGTGCTTTGAAATTGCAAAGCACTTAGGGACAATGTAAGGTTGCCTGCTAAGGGAATGCAAATGATCCCCATTTGCCTGAGCATTCTTAACAGGGACATGAACCAGACTCCAAGAAAAATCATGGCCTCCACTCCAAAATCAAATGCATTTTAAATCTCAGGCGTCTCTCTCTCTCAATAGGAAAACTGGAGCTGGCTGTTTGCTCTACTACCAAGCCCACTGAAAACAAAACCAGGTGATCTTCCTTTATGACCTATGCCACAGCCCCACTAGTCCCAACAACCCACACACCAGGACATCAGATCATTCAAGCATGGTATATTTGACAATGGGCAGTCAGAAATTAAGAGCCTGGAGAGCATGAAGAACAAGTTGATGAGTGAATAAGTACCATCCCACATGGCTAAGTTCATCGACATATGCCAGAACACTCTGAGCAAGCTCCCCTTTTTTTTACTCTCCCTGTGTTGCCCAAGCTGGCCTTGACTGCCTTAAACGGCTGAGATTACAGGTGCCAGCCTTCCACAACGATCTTTCGGTCTTAGGTACTGTTCTAGAACCCAGTCAGTCAGAGACAGAAAACACAAAACCAAAATCTCTGTCCCCAGAGAGCTCAGGATCAGACCCATATAGTATGGCATTTCCTACTAAGAAGAGCCACAATCAGTCTGCAGAAGTAAGGACTTGCCCCTCCCTTGCCATGTTTGAGCATCCCATCATTATGTTTCTTAAACAGTATCATTATATCAGACATACAACAGCATATGAGGAAGATCACTGCCAGGAGCCTGCCAGACTTGCTTCCACTGGCCAAGAGTGGTCTATACACAGACTGTGAGATGCTTTGAATAAGTTGCAACAAATGTCCCAGCCTCTCTTCACCTATCACAAGACAGGGACAGCAGAAGCCTAGAGGACTCTGGCTACTCGACCACCATCTCTGGCTTTCGCCCTGGGGGCACACACAGAAACCGTCAGTCTACTTTTAAGTTTCACCCAAAACTGTCCTGGACAAGTCTTTCCCCATACAAACTAAGGTCAGGGTCCAGACCCCCAGACCAGTTTTCTCCAAAGACAGTCTTGCTTACATCTTTAATCAATATATAGAAAGTGTATTAGCCAACCAGAACTAGGCACCCTAATTCAGTTGATACACTCTTGATTAAACAAGGAATGGGGCTCCTCAAAACCATCTAGGGCTCAAAGTCCACTCCCAAACATCTATCAGGCAGAGGGGAGCCATCCACAAGGCTGTGATGCATACAAGTGTCCCGCCTTAGCTCTGTCTACTTTACAAGCTTCCTTGACAATGTGAGATCCATCTAGGTGCTGGACCTGCTCTGCAAAGGTGTCCAAGTGGATAGGGGGA
Organism: Phyllotis vaccarum; assembly: GCA_033318265.1. Lineage (NCBI taxonomy): Eukaryota > Metazoa > Chordata > Mammalia > Rodentia > Cricetidae > Phyllotis > Phyllotis vaccarum. The sequence goes on along the minus strand of JARWLC010000003.1, from coordinate 53,935,177 downwards.
CCTGGTTATGGGGGGGGACAGCTAAGGCTTCTCAAATGATTTGCTCACACTAGTGCTTGCCTTCATTACCAAAACAAACACCACAGAGATCAACGAGGGAACTCTCAACCTTGGAGAGTTTCACTCACCTGATCCGAGGCACCTCCATAATCAGCAGTTCCAACCCTTACAAGCTGACAGTTGAGGGGGAAAGGGAGGCTGCGCCTGCTAAGGTGCATCGTGTCCAGGCCATATGGTGGACTCTGGGCCTGATGTCCCCCAGCCCCAGGACTGCGGCCTCACAAGAGCGATTGTGCGTTCATCCCTGTCCACTTGGCTTACTCACCGTCAGCAATCTGCACCCTACTCAGGCAGGACACCCCGCTAAACGCTCTGCACTGGCAACACCCAGGCGGCGGCCCCAGGAAATGCCCTGCTTGCTCTGCCTTCCGGGCACAGATGCCGCCCTTCTCTCACTCACTCACTCACTTACTCACTCACTCACTCACTCACTCACTCACTCGTTTGCTCGCTCACACCGAAGCGGGCACTCCAGAAGGGGCAAGCAAAGCTCAAGTCTAGAAGGCATAGCACCCAGCCCACCCCCATCCCGGCTGGGACTCTCCCCCGCTTGCTAGAGGCTGCCAAGAAGGATCGTCCTAGGAATAGGGGAGGGGATACCTGGGAGCAGGACATCGAGCGAGAAGGGTGTATATGGGAGGGTGAGGGTGAAAACAGCGCCGGGCTGACGCAGACTAAGCTAAGTCGTGAGAAGTCTGGGGGAAGGGGATTGCTGGGGCCAGGTCAAGGAGATGCATGCTGGACGGCAACACAGCAGTGGAGTCCAGACTTGAGGACCACGGAGAGAAGATTCCATAGGGGTGAAGGAACAAACGAGGTGGCTTCAGCTACTAGAAAGGGGGTGTTGGGGTGCAGGCTGGGGCCATGGAGAGCAGAAGAGTTTGGAGGGAGGGGGCATAGTCTGGGCCACAGCAGCGAGAAGCACCGTCCTAGCCTGGGCCCTGGGACGGAGGTAGGGAAGCCTCACTCAGGCCACGGGATACAGGCCTACGAGAGGGGTGCCTGGCCCGGCCTCAAGGGGAAGGAAGGTCTAGCCTGGGATCCTCGAGACTAGCCTGGACATGCAGAGGAAAGAGCCGGGCTCCACTTGGAGCCCAGGGCGGGGTCACGGGCCACCCGAGCGTCCCGCCGCTCCCTCCGGACTGAGGAGTGGCGTTTGCTTAGGGTCCTGGACCCCGCCCCTCCCCCACCCTGGGTCCCCACCCTCCCCAGGCCGGCGGGTCGGAGGGGAAGGGGACATGAACTCCCGCAGGAGGTCCCGGAATGGGGCCGTGGCGGGGTCCCTTTACCATGGTGGCGGCGGCGGCGGCAGTCCCTGTCCCGGCGTCTGTGGCTCTCCCCCCCGCAGCAGGGCCCGGCGCTTCCACTTCCCCGGGTGCCCAAGAGTGAACATCCGGGTCAGCGCCCCCCTCCCCCCGCCTCTCCCCCGCCCGCGCCGGGCCGCCGCCACCTTCCTTCCCCGCCCCGGCCAGCCCGGCCCGCCCCCCACGCCGCCCGCTCGCAGCCAATGAGAGCGCAGGACCGCGGCGATCGCCAAGTATGGAGCGCTGCGAGGGGGGCGGGGATACGGGCGGGCCCTGCGGCTGAGTGGGCGTGTCCTAGTGTGGGAGGGTGGGACGTACGCGGGCCAGGCGCGGTGGTTCTTTAAGCCGGGACTGCGGCCTCCGGGAAGGACGAAGGTACCTTGTGTCCCTCCCCTACTGCCAGCTTCGCTTCTAAGCATCTGCAGGACGCGGGCTACCTGAGGGTGGAGCGGTTCACTGGCCCCCCTGGGCGGAGGATGCGGAAGGCCCTGAGCTAGGAGGGGACTGGCCCTCCGCGCCCCACCCGGACCCGGAACTGGTGCGCCGGAATGGGGCTTGGCCATTAAAGAGCGAGCGGAACTTAAAGTGAGATGTCGGCGCTGCCGCCCCTATTGCTGAACACCTATCAGGACCAAGCAAGCAGCCTTTAGGTACCAAAAGATGACAGGAGAATAAACCATAAGAATCTCTGCCCGCACTTCCTAGCTACCAGACAGAGTGGCTGTGAGGAAGACATGGGTAAGAAGATTAGAACATTGGGTTTAATAAACGCTGGCTATTTTGTATACTTTCCTACATTATCAGCAGAGGATCCGCCAGTTTGCCTAATGAGACACTTCGTCTCTCCATACAGAAATCATTGAATTTTCAGGACTAAAGATTGAACCTAGAGCCTCATGCTAGGCTAATGGCATTTATGCTGAACTGAAGCCCCGGCCCTAGAAATTTATTTTGGTTTTTAGAATGCGAGAGACCTAAAGTGCAAATCTTGCTCATAATACCTACCTACCAGACTTGTTACCCTCTGTTTAAAATCAAATCAGGTCGTGAGAGAGGGGATGAGTAAATTTCTTCTCTGGAAGACTGTACCCTAGGCCTCTGAGTTCATAGACCAGTGAAAGCCTTCAGGGACAAGCCACCAGCAGAGAAAGCGTCCAGGTAAGACTCCTCAAGAATGGTATAGACCAGTATTACAGGAATTCAGAGAAGGGAGTGGCACTTAGAAAGTCATTACTCTGTAAATATTTATTGTGTGGCTATCGGCCAAGAGATTACAAAATGGCCTATGCTAACCTAAAACTTGTAGGTGAGATTTTGGTTCTGGAGATGGAGCCTCCTCCTCTGAGTTAAGATCCTGTCAAGCTTGAGTGCTTTCAGAGGACAGTTAGCCAATGTAGTAAAGACAGTTTGGGGAGTGAGATGTAGAAAGACCATCAGAGTGGGTGGAGGAGGTAAGCCGAGGTAGGTAAGCACTGTGTCAGTGGCATTTTGGAGGATGGTCCAAGGTGGCTTTAACTTAGGAAGAAACATTTGATCAAAAAGCTGAAGGTGGGGGTGGAACAGGCCATGTGCACACAGAACAGCAAGGGCAGAGACCCCCAGTGTATCCACAGACAGCAATGAGGCCACTGTGGCCATCCTGAATTGTATTAGCAGAGAGCTTCAAGCGGCAAACTGTGACCCCAAAAGACTGTGAGCCTACTTTATGATGGTCTAGAGGGTAAGTAGGGCCTCAGGAAGCTATTTGTGTGTCCCAGGCATTATTTATTTAAAAAGCAGTATTAAGGACAAGGCTCATTTGGTACACCTCAATTTGGGGCTAGGGAGATGGCATTTGGGGTAAAGCACTTTCTTTGTATAAGAACCTTTTAGATCCACAGTACTCATGTAAAAGCTAGGTGCAGCAGTGCATGTTTGTAACCCCCAGTGCTATGTGAGAGACGGGAGATCATGAAGACCCACGCAGCAAAGGAGATAGTATCCCTCACAAAGCCATGGGAGAAGAGCGTGAAATACATGATAGAAGAAGATTGACAGCCTTATCTGAAAGTGCACTGTCTGTAGTTCCACACTTGTTTCAACCTTATGGGAGTAATATTATTCCCATCTTACAGATGAGGGAACCAGAGGGGCTAAGTAATGCGCCCAAACCTGAATTCAGTTTGAGGTCATCTAGAGCCAGCACCCATATTTATAACCAGTGTAAGCTTATTGCTTCCCTACTTAAAAACCTTCCAGTGGTACCTCCTATGGCTAGGGTGTGGAGAGGTAGCCCTAGGGTAAAGTGCCTGCCATACCTACATGATGACCTGAGTGTAGATAGGCAATAGCCACGCAAAAGCTGGGTGTGGGAGTATGCACCTGTAATCCTAGTGTTGGAGAGGCATAGGAAAGGCTCTCTGAACTTTCTGGCCTCCAGCCTAGCTAAATTAGTGTTCTCTAGGTCCAGTGAGAGACCCTGTCTCAAACAAATAAGGGTAAGGTCTGGGCAAATGGCTCACCCATGTCACACAGTTCTCAACCACCTGTAACTCTGGCTCCAGGCAAATCCAACACTCACTTCTGTCTTCTGCGGGTATCCACACATATGTGGCATATAACACAGTTACATAAAAAAATATAATTTTTTTAAACTTTAATCTTTAAAATGTATCTATATGATGGGAGTCATCTGACACCTGATGTCAACCTCTAGCCCACACGAGTACAAATTCAATAGCCTGTACATAATACATCACATAAAAAACCTTATATAATTTTGAAGTTCCTCATAATAGGAAGGCATAGGAATCCCACAGGGTTCAGGGACACATACTCCCATCTCTACCATCAAGCCCCATTTTAGCTCATTTATTACTTGTAGGGAAAACGGGTGTACAAATATGCTACAGTGGGCTTGTGGGAATGGGCTTCAGGAATCAGTCTCTGTAGGTTCTGGGGACTGAATTCAGGTTGTCAGGCTTGGTGCTATACCCCTGCACCATTTCACCAACGCCATATTTCTGCTGCACCTGTTACCTTGGTTACTAACTGGGCTCCTTGGCTGACTTCTAATTATACCTATACCTGTCAACGCTTTAACCTATATGGGGCCCATTATAGTGGCCTTTATTCCTCTTTATTTTCCACGCCAGTTTCTGTGGGGTAATATTCTTGTAGACTATAAAAATTTTTCACTTCTCACTTTAATAAAATGCTGATTAACCTGTAGCTAGGCAGGAAGTAGAGGCAGGGCAACCAGACTAAGAGAATTCTGGGAAGAGGAAAGGCAGATGCCAGCCAGAGGCAGAGGAAGAAAGATGAGAATGCTGGACTGACCTGAGATACCAAACCACATAACTAAACATAGATTTAAAAAAAAAAAAAAATCCTGAACTACTAGCCCAGCATTTAGTATAATATTAAGCCTCCGAGTCAATTATTTCATAAGCAGCTTCGAGACCTGCCATGTGGGACAGAGAAACTTCCAGCTACAAGTTCCTATTAACTAACAACTTTATGTCTTTCATAGTTCAGATCCCCAAGACCAAGTCAGATTGGCCAGCCCATCTGTTATTCACTGGCCAGATCATTGGGTCAGTCTGCAGGTTGACTGCCCGTGCGTGCGTGCGTGTGTGTAGGGCAGAGGCCAACGGTCAGTCTAAGATGGAGGGATTACAAGTACATGCCATCAAACCTGCTTTTTACATAGATCCTGAGAATCAAACACATGTCCTTGTGTATGTAAGGCAAGAACATTAAAAGTTGGGGCTTCATTTTTGCAAAGAATCACTATATAGACAGCCCTTCTTTCTTTGCTCTGAAATCTTAACCTAGCCAGACATAGTGGAGTATGCCTGTACCCCCAGCACTCAGGAGGCTGAGGCATAAAGAAAGCCTAGCCTGCGCCCAACTCCCTCATCAGGTTCATACTGTCGTATTGTTCTTCCTGCCATTCCTGATTGTTGTCACGAACTGATCTTCACACACACACACACACACACACACACACACACACACACACACACACACACACACACACACACACACCCATGCTTTCATGGCTTCAGCATCTATAAGCACAACTCATTGATATCACTTCTTCTTTACTGATTTCTTCCCTACCCTCAAGTTTCCTTCCTCTCTTCCCAAACACGCATTCCCATGCCATTATGGGCTTGTCTGACTCAGCAAAATCTTGAAGATCACAAGCCTAATCTTAACCTCCTCATGACTTTATTAACACATGAGCATCCCTCTAGCCTCATGGAAACCCGCATACCTGTGAGCCTGCCAGATTCTCACATTTACAGCACAGGCGTTCATGAACATGTGATAAAATGTGCCTTGTGAGCATGTACACACACCCTTAGTAACAGTGGTCATAATTCTTTCCAAAAGTCCATTAACCCTTGGCTTTCCTTGTTTTTCAACTAACCAATCCCAGGGAAGCTCAGTTATTCCCCAACACTGTATTGGAACATTTGAACATTGAGAATTCGTGGTGACTGCCACCATTTTACATGATGTTCACAGACTTGGGGTCCTGCCTGTCCTACCGTGCCTCCTCACTCTGTGAGACCGGGTTTCTCTCTCTTATTGTCTTCACATTTCACACTAAGCTGAAGATCTTGCTTCTCACTCCACAGTTACAAAAGAGCCGGCACCACAGAGCTCTGTCATTTCTCAGTTCCCCATCTTTGTATTTTCTGCCTTTCCTGATTTAAAAATGAAGGAGCCCAGACAGATGCAGTGGCGCATACCTAATTCCAGCATGTTAGAGGCAGGGACAGGTGGGTCTATGTGGGTTTGAGGCCAGCTTGGTCTACAGAGCGAGTTCCAGGACAGCCAGAACTACACAAAGAAACCCTGTCTGTCTCGGAAAAAAAACAAAAATAAAAAGATAAAAAATAAATAAAATGAAGGGCTGTGTCCCTGCTGGAACCCATCCTTCCAAGCACACAAAACCTTCTTGGTCTTCAGTTTGTCCCTCTATCCTTCTTCATTCCTGTCAGCCTCATAAAACATCTCAATAACGCCAGCGTCTGTTAGCCACCTCCCACATATTTGTGTTCCTGTTCATATAAAAACTGAGGGTTGGGAACATGGCTCAGTGGGAAAGAACCAGAGTCAGATCCCCAGCACTCAGGGGAAGGCTGGACATGATGGCACACGTCTATAACCCAGTGTTGTGGACTGGAGACAAGAAGGTGCTTGGGCTCATTGGTTGGCCAGTACAGTAGCCAAGATGTCAAGCTTCCAGTTCCCTGAAAGATTCTGTCTTCAAGTTAAACAAGAGGATAGAGAGATGGCTCAGGAACTAAGAGCACCTGTTGATCTTCCAAAGGACCTGGGTTTGATTCCCAGCACCCTCCTGGCAGCTCACAACCATCTGTAACTCCACTTCCAACAGATTCAGTACCTCTTCTGATCTCCGCAGGTACAGAGTACACAAGTGTGCATACATGCAGGCAAAACAGTCATGCAGAATAAGTCAGTCTAATATAGTGAAGTGGAGAAACTAATGAGAAATAAATGCATCCTGATATAAACATCTAACCACCATCCATGTCTGCATGGGCAGGTGCACACAGGTATACACCACACACACACACACACACACACACACACACACACTACCAGAGATAATTCTGCATTGGGTCTAAATTCCCTTCAGGGGTTAGGGGCTTTTTTGTTGTTTTATTTTTTGAGACAGGATTTCTTTGTGTAGTCCTGGCTGTCCTGGAACTTGCTCTGTAGACCATCCAGGCTGGCCTCGAACTCGCAGAGATCCGCCTGTGCTGGGATTAAAGACGTGCACCACCACCACCTGGCAGCGGTTAGGGTTTTACCTCGCCCTGACCTCAGTGGCTGCTTAGTGCCTTGCCTCACTGTGATATTTGATTAAAGGTGTGAGTTACCACTGTCTGATCCTCCTAGACTGACTGTGGGTAGATCCCTCTGATATCTCCACTGTTTTTTTTTTATTATATTTGAAAATATCCCCACACCTCACTACTTACTGCAGTGTCTGCTGTAACCTCTCCTGTCATGACCTCATGTCCGTCTAAACTTCCTCTTTGAATGCGTAGTTCTGGGACCCCCATCTTTTCCTTATGTAAGCTAGTCACAACATCTTTAACATTTAGAACATGAAAGGCACTCAGTGGAGGTCCATGGACATAAAGCCTCAACATAAGATGAATGTAAGTTAGCATTCTGGGACGGGCAGTGAACCTTTGGCTTCTTGTTCTTTATGGGTACTTACTCTGTACATTTGTTGTTGCTTTGAGACAGTGTCACCATGTAGCCTTGGAATTCCTTATGTAGATCAGGCTGGCCTGGAACTCCCAAGATCACTTTGCTTCCTGAGTGCATGGACCACTGTGCCTAGGGCCCTGAATTCTTATACTCTCCTCAACTCCTTCCAATAAATCTTTGGAACCAGCAACTTCAGTCTTGACTGGTTTTTTGTGTGTTTGTTTGTTTGTTTTTGAAACAGGGTCTATTTCTTTATTGATGCTAAAGATCAAACCCAGGGTTTCAGAGGCTGGCTTCAAACTCATTGTGGAGCCGAAGATGACGGGGAACTCCTGATCCTCCTGCCTCCATCCATAGTCAGAATTACCAGTGTGTATTACCCACCCTGGTTTATTTAGTGTGTCGAGGGAGGAGAAATGGAATCCAGGGTTTCAGGCAGGCTGGTCAAGTTCTCTACTCCCTGAGCAATATCTCTGTTCCTCATCATCACAGAAGACATTGAGGTGAAAATGGACAAGCCAGTCTGACTTTGCTGGTTCTTCATCTGTCCGCAGAACCACTCAACAGATTGTAGGTAGCCTCCATCACGGCCCTTTACACATGGCTCACAAGGTGGAATGGCAGGGAAGCCCTGCAAGTATCACACAAGGAAGAGAACGTTGGAGCGGTGGGGAGGATGTGGAATTGGGATGGTCATTTCCAATACAGGACACATCTGTCTTCTGTGTCAGCTACTCTTTCTTCTTAAGTCCTACAGCTGAGACACCTGGGTTAGTAAATGCACAGTTATCCCAGAAACTGGCCTTAGCTTAGACCCTAAACCACCTCCCATTCACAGGCCTAGCCCTGCTTCCTGAGGTCACACGATGGGGTTGTGTCAATATGACAGTGGCCTGTCTGCCACCAGCTCCCATGTCGGAACACCTGTTTCCCAGTTAGTGGTGTGATTTTGGTGAAGTTGTGAGGCCTGACTGATGTGGGAATGCCCTTCTTTATGCTGTGAATATCAATCTTTAAATAAAGGAGCTGTTTTGGGCCATGGCAGACACCATAGAGAAAGTGGGAGGAGAAATCAGAGCTTAGGTAGGAGAAGCAGGGCGGAGTTAGAGGCAGATCCAGCCAGCCGCCGAAGGAGCAACATGTAAGGAGACACGGGTGAGCCACGAGCCACGTGGCCAACAGATTAATAGAAATGGGTTGATTTAAAATGTAAGTGCTAGCTAACAATGTGCCCGAGCCATAGGCCAAACAGCATGAAGTTAATAGAAGCGTCTGAGTCGTTTCTGGGGGCCTGGGCGGCGGTGCGTGGATAAGTGGTCCCCGGCGGCAGGTCTGTGGGTCTCTGGACCTCTGGCCGCCCGGGACCCGAAACCCACTACAACACCTGACTGGTGGAGGTGGGCTGCTGAGAGCAGACCCTACCTCTCCTGCCATTGTCTCAGCTCTCACTGCCATGCCTCCCCCTGTAGTCTCAGCTTCAATGCCATGTCTCCCCCTCCCCCGAAGGATTATACCCCCAAATCCTTCTTCCCTTAATTGCCTTGTCAGATATTTGGTCATGATGAAAAGTATTTAGTACATGTTTTTTCGCAAGTTACTGCAGTAGTAATATGTATTTATGCATGTTCTTTTACTGCTACAGACCATACCCAGGGTTTCATGGATGCTTAGAAAGTACTGAGCCACTCTCTAGTCCTTGATTTTCTGTTGTTTTAAGATAGGTATAGTCCATCCTAGCCTCAAGCTCACAATCCTCCTGCCTCAGCTTCCCAAGACCTAGGGTGATCCCTCTTTGGGGGGAAGGGGAGGTGACAAGGGTCAGAGTCTAACTATGTAACCTCAGCTGGCCTGGAACTTGATATGTATACATCATTCTGGCTTCAAACTCACAGAGATCCACCTGCCTCTGCCTCCTGAAATGCTGATGAAAGGCCTGGGTCACCACACCTAGTTATCATCTTTTTAATTTTAGATATTTTATGTGTATGAAAATTTTGCTCATATATATATGCTGTGTACCACATGTGTGCCTGGTGCCCACCGAGGTCAGAAGAGACATCAGATGCCCTGGTACTGGAGCTAAGGATGGTTATGAGCCACTAAGTAGGTGCTGGAAATTGAACCTGAGTCTTCTGCCCAAGCAATAAATATCCTTAGCCACTGAGACATCTCTGAAGCTCCCGTCAACAGTTTTTAAGAGAGGATTTTATGACCGCTCACTTCCTCCAGCTTATCTGACAGCCCCTATCTCCGGCCATGTCAAGCCAGAGAATGATCAGTACATTCTAACCTCCAGTTCTCTCCACCTTTGGAAGCAACTCCAAGATCATCACCATGACCAATCCCTCAGCCATCTCATAGGCCCTTCTCCCCAGAAGCAGTGGCTCCCATGGCTCCTCCCTCTTCTTACAGGCATTCTCTTCATGGTCTGCTGTGACACAGCAGGACTCTTCTGCTCTTCACCATGTCTCTAGGAGGCTCCTGTTACTGCATTCTCTGGAGACCCATTTCCTTAACTACTAAATCCAGGGCTTCTTGAGCCTGGCAATAGGTACACTGCTCCACCCAGTGAATGCTCTTTAGTCAGTCTCATATGTGGCCAGATCATGGCATCAGTCAGGGTCCTCAATCATGAGCTGCTCACCCCAGGATGACAAAGGTGGTCTGAGGAGATTGGAGAGATGTTACTAAAGGGAGGAGAAAGGTTGCTGAAGAGTAGAAGGAATTTAAAAAGAAACACCGTCACTCTGGGAATTCTGGATAAACATAGAAATGAGAGCTAGAGGATGTAGTTCAGTTGGTAAGGTGCCTGCCCGATGTGCATGAAACCCAAGACCAGTCTCCAGCACCATATAGAACTGAGTATGACGGCCTATGCCTATCAGTGCCAGCACTTGAGAGGTGAAGAGAGGAGGATCACCAGCCCAAGGTCATCCTTAAATACATAGCAAGTTCAAGGCCAGCCTGGAATTTTTTTTAAAACTCTGTGTGTGTGTGTGTGTGTGTGTGTGTGTGTGTGTGTGTGTGTGTGTGTGTGTGTGCGCGTGCGCGCGCGCGCGCGCGCACATGTGAGTATAGATGTCCACAGAAATCAGAAGTCACCGGATTCCATGTAACTCCAGTGAGTGCTGGGAACCAAACTCAGGTCCTCTGGAAGAGCACCAAGAACTTAACTGCTGAACCATCTCTCCAGATTGTTGGGGGATTATGTTGTTCCATTGTAAATAATTGTCCCCGCCTATGAGTTTAATAATAAGCAATGATTGGCTAAAGGCAGACAGGAAGTGTGGGTGGGACTACCAGACTAAGAAGACTCCTGGAACAGGCAGAACAGAGCAGAATGCCAGAGAGAAGCCAGAAGAAGCAGAGGACAACTATGCTGCTCTGAGAAAAGGTACAGAGCCACATGGCTGAACAGGATAAGAGTCATGGGTTAGATTAAGGGTAAAGAGTTAGCAAGTTATATGCCTGGGTCTTAGGCCGATCAGCCTAAAACTATTGTAAACATCTGTGTGTCTCTGCGGGTCTGTGGGTCTAAACCTTGAGGCTAGGACCGAAATTCTGGGCCAGAAACCTCATGCTACACCAGACTTGAATTTTTTTCTTTTTTAAAAAAAGAAACATACCAGAGTAAAATAGCCTTTTGAGTATTAGAAGCTCTTCCAGTTATTGAGACATAAAGTAGAATTGAATGTAGGGGGAGAGGAGGAATACGCCGACTTCTTTTGAAGACAGAAAACTGTGGTTTGTAGTAAAAGAAGCAGCCTTGACTAGAGAGCTTAGATCAGCATCTTGACAGAACATGTGGCAAGAAAGGAGAAGAGGCCAGAGCCTTGGCAGCCACTGGCTTAATACAGCCTGAGGCTCTGGTGCCAAGAGGATCCTTCACTCTGAGGTTTATCACAATCATCATGGGCTTGTCTTTGTTTTGATTTTCTAATAGGTACCTGGAAGAAACTCCCAGCTGCTTCTGGGGGCCCAGAAGTGTGTGTATCCTGTCCATCTGGGAGGTCCTGATCAGAGATGTAGAAAGGCCTCTCACATGTGGGCCAGCTGTTGGAGTTTTTATATGCACATCTGGGGAGACTTCTCGTTCGGTGAATTAAGTTGGCCAGCCAGCCAGCCACTAGGGTTGGGCTGGACTATACAACATACCCCAGACCGAGTCTCACCTTGGGTTTGGGATAAGTAGCCCCTGTCTTTCCCGGCGGTACTCTACAACACACCCTCTGAAGCTGGGCTTAGAGCCACCTGTGGCGTGTTCCCATGGAAACTAAGCAGTTTATCTTTTACTTTCTTCCTTATCATTTGTCCCTACTGCTCCATAGGCTCCTTGGGGTGGGGCTGTGAGTCACTCCTTAGCCTTACAATCCAGTATCACAAATGGGACCGGTCATACAGGATAAAGTGTGGTCCGCTCCACCCCCTCCTGTCCCTTCTTCAGACAGGACATTGCAGTGGTCCCAGTGAACTCAGCCAGATGCAGAACTTACTGAAGAGCCTCTGAAGTAACCGAACTGAGAGCAGAGTCTGGGGAAAGTCTGGACTAAAGGATGGGAGGACCCCTGGTCCCAGCTACAGGAGGCTGAGGCTGGGGGATCACCAATGTGCTTGAGTTCAGGCTAGCCTAGACAACATAGAGTCTATCTCCTTAAGACAAAACACTAAAAAATAACAACAAAAAAAATCTAAATGATAAAATCTTAGAGACAAAAAATGTAAATACCACTTATAATAATATTAGAAAAATATGTGAAGCAGGCATGGTGGCTTATGCCTTGATTACCAATACTCAGGAGGCAGAGGCAGGGAGATCTCCCTGACTCCTTCTCTGTCTACATGGCAAATCTAGGTCATCCAGAACTACATAGAAAGACCCCATCTCACCAAAAAAAAAAAAGTTGTTCTAAAAGAGGCTCTGGCTCAGCGTTCAGTTTCTGACACCCACATGGTGGCTAACAACATTCTGAACTCCATTTCCAGATTGTCAAAAGCTCGCTTCTAGCCTCATGGACACTGCATGGACATGATCCACAAATATACATGCAGACAAAGACAAACACATACAGAAACACACACACACGCACATGCATGTATCTTTAAAAAATAAAGTTAAATCTGGAAAGTGGTGACACCCAGGAGGCAGAGGCAGGAGGATCTCTGTGAGTTTGAGGCCAGCCTGGTTTACAGAGTGAGTTCTATGACAGAGCTGTTACATAGAGAAACCCTTAAACTAACACATGTTCAACCATGTGTTATCTTGTTCAACCATGTGGCTTGGTACCAGCAAGTGATATGCCTGGGCCATAGGCCGATCAGCCTAAAACTATTACAAGCATCTGTGTGTCTCCACGGGACTGCAGGACTGTGGGTCTGTGGGTCTGTGGGTCCTAAACCTTGAGGCTAGGCCCAAAAGTCCAGGCCAGAAACCTCATACTACACACGCTCATCAGCATTAACAAGTTAATGGCTACCCTGCCCATCTCCTGTTTATGAGCACACTGTCTCTGTTGTCCAGCCTCCCTTGGGGTTATATGGGACCCTTGTAGCCACATGACTTTTTTTTTTTTAGCCAGTAGTGTATAAGAGGAAATAACATGGTGCCATCCCAGAATACAGCCATAACATGTCCTTTGTGTCCTGCCTCATGGTCTCATGGTCACAGTATCCAAAGGAAGCTATCCAGTTGCAGAAGCCTATGTCCCTGTCAGTGGTAAAACATGGAAGGGATTCAATCAGATGGTGCTTGGGGGATGACGAGATACCAGTATTGAGGAGTGTTGATTTCAGCTGCAAGTGTCTTCCTGATACACATCTGAGATGTTCTTTGTAGCTCCCAACGGATCAATAAATATCTGGAATGCTAAACATCATTGGGATTGCCATAAAAGTACAGTTGTTTTACTGATCTTTGTAGGTAGAGTGGGGAGCCTGCAGCTCCATTCCTGGTAAATCAGGATTTGAATGGAGCACTGTCTGCTCCTCAAGTGCATCTTCCCTTCACTTCTCTATCTCAGCCCCAAAAAAGAGGTGTTTAGAAGATGCTTTCTGCACCCCTACTGTTTTGACTTAGAACAGAATCTCCTCTACACCCCATGGTCAGTGACGTCCTTGGATCTTTATGTTCCTATTATTCCCAAGTACCCAAAGAAGGGTAGGTTAAGTGACACCCACTTTCTCCATTTGCCATCTCAATGCCTACAAAACCCATCCTTTACCATGCTGCATGGATGGATCTGCCTTCTCCATCGGCCTCTTCCTTCCAGTCATAAAGTCTGCTGATTCCAGTGAGAAATGGCTCCCGTTGGCTCAGATATATAAGCCTTGATACCCCAGCTTGTGGCACTGTTCTGGGACAAAGTGCCAGAGGAGGAAATCTCTTGCTAGGGGCAGGATTTGAGAGTTCTTAGCCTCGGTCTACTTCCAACTGGCTCTCTCTGCTTGGTGTTCATGGGTGAGGACGTAAGCTCTCAGCTTCCTGCCCTTGCTGTCATTCCCTCTCTGCCAAGATGGACTCAGCCTCCCGAACCATTAAGCCAAAATGGACTGTTTTTAACTTGGTCATGGCATTTTGTCACAGCATCAGAAAGGTGGCAGATACGGTCTGCTCTGTGTCTCTCTTACATAAATAATCATAGCTTCATCCTCTTCACAGTCAGGGAAGAGTAGACGGCAGAGTCTCCCACTAAATCCTGGTGTCTCTCAAAGGGGGATGTGATGCCGCCCATGCACAGCCATCACTCAATAACATAGGCAAAGCCAGGTGTGGCGGTGTACGCCTAGAATCCTAGAACTCGGGAGTGGGGGGGGGGGGATGACCGACTTTGGAGTCAGTCTGGTCTATACAGCAAATTCTGGGGCTGCCAAGGCTAAATACCCTTTCTTTTAAAAAAACATGTATGTATATGCGTGTGTTTGTGTGAAGTGGGAGATGCAACTCAGCAAGACAGCAACTGCCTAATGTGTGCAAGACCTTGATTTGGATCCATAGAGCCATAAACAACAGGAAAAACACCAAACAAACAACAAAGAGAATTTATAGCAAGACGAAAGCACAAAAAAAAAAAAAAAAAAAAAGAAGAAAAAAATAGAAGCAACTGCCGCTTTCCTTTTAGAGTGTAAACTAATCTTTTTCTGTCACACTATACGCATAACTTACCATAATGAGCTTATGCAGCAATACAGATCCTTAACTTGCTTTTTCCTTAGCCAATATCTCACCAGAGTTACTTTACATATTAAGGATTCTCCCAGAATGTTTAATGCTTTCCCAGTGTCTTATTTATGGAAGCATCTTGATCAAGAACAAAACATGGGGTTGGTGAAATGGTTCAGCAAGTAAAAGCGTGGACTCCACAAGACGGAGTTCAAATCCCCGGAGCCAGCACTGAAAGGAGTTCTCTGATATGCACTCTCTCTCTCTCTCTCTCTCTCTCTCTCTCTCTCTCTCTCTCTCTCTCACACACACACACACACACACACACACACACACACACACACACACACACACACACACTACTACTACAACAATTAATAATAATAATAACAATAATAAAATAGACACACACACACCCCCCCCCCCCCCCCCCGGGTTGCACTGTGTTTGCTTCTGAGCATCGCCAAGCATCTCTTCATGCAGTCCTCCATCTTAACTTTTTTTTTTTTTGGACCCACAAGTATAACTCAGTGTCAGAAAAAGAGCATGTGTTCCACCTTTTTGCTGTCCCTTTGACAAATAACCGCAACTCCACCAGCAGTGTATGAGAATGCCGTAGAAACAGTAACAAAAACCACTACTGCTTTCTGGGAAAGAAGGTGATACAACAAGTGATAAGTATTTGCTAACGGCCACCCCACACCAGCTGTGTTTATTTGTTGAACTCCATCTCCATGTCCATGAACCAAACACCCATGGTCCTTTAGATTTTTAGTTTATATAGTACATCATTCAACACCCTGAAACTTTGACCCAGGTTGTAGCTGAAAAAACAAGGGTTTCTGGTAAATACAGTTTCCAGTCGGGAGCCTCAAGCCAAATCTTCCCATCCCTCTTCCTGGAGTGGACCACCTCTGTGGTTAGAACCCCTGGCAATCCATCAAAAAGGGAGGCGGTTGACTTGGAGCTGAAACTGTAAGTGCTTATAAGAAATGAAAGACATGGTTTGAGGTGAAAAAGTCATGCTTCCGGGTACAAAGGCAAAACCACTAATAACTCAAGGATTTGGTGTTCCGTCTGACCTGCTCTGATGCTGTCACCATGGCGATGGTCTCCATAAACAGCTGCAAAATAACCAGATGAAAAGCAAGGAGAAACATCGACCCCGGTGACTGGAGTTATTTTAGGGACCAAGGCAATGTCATGTGGGGTAAATATGGAATGTAGAAACTGTTCTTTTAATAACCATCCTCCCTTCCTTTTGTGAGGTTGAACAAAGGTCTGGCAGATCACAGAAGAAGCCCCAGTCCAGTGTCTTCGGGGTTCAGAAAGTGCAGCCAAAGGAACTGAAATAAATGGGTACAGACACTCAGATTCTTCACACACCCTCCTCCTGGGACACTCGGCTGAGCCTTGTGTGGAGTCCAAGGGTGGAACAAATCTAATGTTCTTTGGAAAAAAAAGACTGGGTCTAGGACTCCAGGGAACTGGATTTTGTTGCCTGCCCCTGACCTTGATTCCTGAGCCAGCGGCAATGATGGAGGGAAGCATCTCCAAGCCACACCAAGTCTCTGGGGCATCTGCATCTGCTGCAGATGCCTTTGCCACCCCTGGCCTCATGCTTTTCTCTTTGATTCCCTGACTCAGCGAGCCCCAGTCTAAAGAGCAGAACCAGCTATGTGTTTTTAATGCCAAGAAAAAACTTCAGACAGTATGCTTTGCCGACTTCTTCGCTGACCCTGAATTCTTCATTGACCCTGAATCACTTCCTTGTCCAACTTCACCCCTTGCTCCCTTCTCTTCTAGACTGTTAAATTGAAGAGCCTAACACAAAGACTGTGTTCTGTGTTCACCAACGGAAACTGAATCCAAAAATCTCCTGCTCTCTAAAATGAATATTTCTCACAGGTCTGTGACTATGGCTCTCTGTTCATTTATTCAACAAGCATTTATTGAGCACCTACTAGGACTTGGTGAGGAATGGAGCTATAGGATCCTGGGATCTTTCTCTCTCTTTCCAGCAGTTGAGAGAAACTTGGGATTGAACTAAGGAACCCAAACATGCTAAGAACTCTCTCTATAACCACGTTTTTTTGGAGTAGGTTTCACAGTGTGTCCCTGGTTTGTCTGGAACTCATTACAAAAAAAAAAAAAAAAAAAAGCCTCCCAAGTGTTAGGATCAAAGGTGTGCACCGCCACACCTGGTTTAACTTTTTATTTTGAGACAGGGTCTCAGCCTCTGAAATAGCTAAGGATTAAAGGCTTGTGCCATCCGAGCAGGCAGAGATCAGATTTTTAAATAAATTGTGTGTGGTGAGCATGTGCCAAGGTGCCCATGTAGCGGTTAGTCCTTGCCTTCCGTCATGTGGGTTCCAGTGATGTGTGTTCGCACACACAAACACACACACACACACATATATGTAATTAAAAATAATACAAATAAATCTAATAAGATTACATTTGTTCCTCCCTGTGTTTTCTTTCTTGCACACTGTAGCTGTGCCATTTGTCTTTCTATGAGTAAATGCAGCCTCTTTGAGGATACTTCTTCCATGAGATTTCGTGCTGAATCCCTGGCATGTAGAACCATCCTTGGTACCCAGCAGGTGTCATTGTCAAATGACAAACAAAATGTAATGAACTGATGCCAGCCATGCTGGCACGTGGCTATTATCCCAGCAGAACAAAGTGATCTACTTGAAGATGTGGCTCAGTGGGTCTAGCATACATGAAGCCCTGGGTTCAAACCTCAGCACTGCATTAAAAAAAGGGGAGGGGGGTGGAGCCTGGTACTGCAAGCCTGTCATCCCAGCACTTGGAAGGCTAAGGCTAAAGGATCAGAAGTTCAAGGTCATCTTGTCTCTATAGGGAGTTCTAGGCCAACCTGGGCTATGTAAGACCCTGTCGCAAAGCACCTAAAAAGGAAATGTAAAGAGCAGATGCCTATGTGAATTCTAGTGAGTATAATAAGTAGATTGTTTAATATGCTGACAGGCAAGTTCATAGGATAAATAAAAATCACAAGCTACAGAAGAAATGCCTGTCCGGGCATGCATGTGAAGTAGAACAGTGTTTCTGTGAAAAACAGAGAAGACACTCATGAGGAGGTTCATAATCATGTGATGAGATTTCCAATATTGATGTAATACATATAAACACTTTTGCAATTTATAGATTTCAAATGAAATTAAGTCAGGTGTGGTGGTGTACACCTTTAACTCCAGCACTTGGGAGGCAGAGGCAGGTGAATCTCTGAATTTGAGGCCAGTGTGGCCTACAGAATAAGTTCCAGGACAGGACAGCCAGGGATACACAGAGAAATCCTGTCTCAAAAATAGATAGATAGACAGACAGATGATAGACAGACAGACAGATGATAGATAGATAGATAGATAGATAGATAGATAGATAGATAGATAATAAAATAAATTAAGGGCTTCTTCACAAATCCAGTGGCTTTGTACACACCACACGTGGGTGGTAGGGATTGTTTTAAATGGTTAACCAAACAGGTGAAATTCCTTTGGCATCTGCTCAAACTGTAGAGCCGAACCACCTCCCTCCCTCAATCCCCTCCTGTGTGCCTGGGCATTCTAAATAAACACATGTAATTTCTTAAGCTGTTAAGTGTTTTACAAGCTGAGCATGGCAGTGTGCAGCTGTGACCCCAGCACTCAGGGGGCCAAAGCAGGAGGGTCATGAGTTATTGGCTAGCTTGGGCTATACAATGAGATCCAAGCCATATTTGGCTACATAATGGAACATTATCTGGAAAAGAAAAGTATTTTACAGAGCAAAGATTGGCCAGGCAGCAAAGGAAGGAGGAAGGTTATTAGAAATACCGTTTTTATGTCAAATGTTGCCAGTGAGACTGGCTGAAGTTTTGACTCTCACAACCACACAAAGCTGCTTTCACGCAATATTCCCAAGAGGATGCTGAAGTTCATAGAGTCTACAAACTTGCCAAACCTCATGAGCCTGAACTTCCAGATAGAAAAGTTCCAGCACTTTCTGTCATATTGACCAGCATGCCAAGCCTCGTAGACGGATTCTGATTGGTCACCCTTAAGACCCATGGGACATATAAAAACTGGCTATCTCTATTGGTCAGACTTGACCAATGAGCTCGTGGTCTACCATTCATGTGGATGGGGACAATGACTAACCATCCCATCCAAACCACCAAAGAACCTTGGAAGGGAGAAGGGTGAGGCCGACTCCCTCAGCTCTAGCAGTGTTACACCCATTTAGCTTGCTCACATGCTGATCTCATTCTATAAATTAACTCAAGGCGTACACTCCTCACAGTCATCAACAGTGTAGACCCCGTGCCCTGTGCATGCTCACACTTGAACCTTTATTGTTTTTCTTATTATTATTATTTTTAAATTTTGTTTGTATAGGTGTTTCTGTCCACATGTACGTCTGTGCACCACTTGTATAACTGGTGCACACAAAGGCCAGAGGAGGATGTGGGATCCCCTGGGACTGAAGTTACAGACAGCTGTACACAGCCATGGGAGTGCTGAGAATCGAACCCACGTCCACTGAAAGAGCAACCAGGGCTCTTAACCACCTCTCCAGCAGCCCCCTCCATTGCTTTTCAATAAGGTTGGACAAAAATGGGTTGTATTTTCTGGATGATTTGGCCTTCCCAGCTTCTCTAAGATCTGAGTCTGTTTCTCACAGCTGACCCACCTTCTGCAAGATGATCTGGTTTAATTCAAGTCCAATCCTTTGTTCTGCTGTCTGCTCTGTCTTTGGGAGATAAATGAACGAGACCTTCATGCTCGGAACTGTTCACTGTGTTGGTTCCTAAGGAGGCCCCAACTCTAAAACAGTCAGTGAGCATCACCGTCCAGCCTGAGAACTGGACAGTTGAACAGACCATCAGATGCCCTCCTGAGAGCTACTGAGAGCTGAAAGGTCTGGGTTCTAATGGTCCTAAGAATGTCCCAGAACCAGAGCTTCTCCTTGAATTGAATCCAGCCCAAGAGCTGCTTGGGACCCAAGTTATCTAAGTAAACATGGATTCCTTGATGAGTTTCCAAAAATCAGGAATGCTGTTTGGTTTGAACAGACTGTGAACCCTAAACCACAACTTACATGTCGCTGGGTCTCTGTGTAAATATTTTAGCCATAGATTTTGAGAATACGGTGTTGGGTGGGGGATGGGATTCCCATCCCTTCTTTTCAAGACTCTGAATCTAAACTGGGTGTTGCTTCTGTGGCTAGATGAAAATATGTTTTGTGTTGATAGCTATTCATCGGCAAGTCCAGGCCTCTACTTTGATTATAACCCCTTAGGATGTTGTAGTGGTGTTTGCTCTACCCATGACCTTGGGCTATCAAGCCCGAAAGAGGAAGTGCTTCTTGCCTGCATATGAGATCTCTGGCCTGCATATGTGTGGACCATAGAAGAAGGGAGAGGAGGGTCGCACATTTTCTTTCAATGTGGTGTGGCTGGACATGGGACAGCCAGGTGCTTATGCTCCCGGACAGAACGAAGGATGACTTCATTCGGTTCTGTTTCTCTTGGGTCTATCTCCCCAAATCATATCCTAATAAATTCCTATCACCCACTGAGCAGACACATGGATGGATCGATCACTATAGAATGTGACTCCACAGGGGTTGCTGGAGTGTGGGAGGATCCCAGAAAACAACGTACCCCTTCTTCCTGATTAAATCCCACAGCAAAGGAAGAACAGACATAGGAATCCAGTAAGTGGAGCTGAAAAAAATCATGGGTGAGGGTGGGGTTAATAAAGATGAGATGAAGAAATAGGTTGTGTGTGTGTGATTCCTCATCCTAGAACGGTGCAGATTTAACTGCTCAAGCCAAAATAACACCTAGACCTATATATAGGATTGAAGGCCTTAGATACGGGCCTAAGAGAGCACAGGAAGGGAAAACCGAGTCCGAATGACTTGCTGTACCAAAACACCCAAGTCATGTAATTTATAAAGGGAAGAGCTTTATTTGGGGCCATAGTTGTAGCAGCCCGAGAGCTTAGACCTGGCTTCTGCTCAGGTTCTGATAAGGACCATAGGGTGGGCTCAACCTTAGGACAGAGTGGGTAAGAGAGAAAACCTAGAGGTCAGATAGCCTGCTCTCGTCATAACCCGCAGCTGTGACAATGGCAGGGACCATTTCATGATGGCAAGGTGACCCAGACACCTCCTTAAGGCCCTATCACCTCTCACGGGTGTGACGCCAGCGATGAATTCCAACAGTTTTGGCAGAAACAGACCACATCCAAACCAGAGCAAGGGTGGCATGCTCAATTCCTTCTCTCCTGCCCAACAATCAGATACCTCTAGTCTTATGGGAAGCAGTAAGAGAGGGGAGAGAGGGGACCAAACAGCGGGGGGGGGGGGGGGGGGGGGGGGGGGCTAGAAAAGTGGTTGCCTAGCATACATAAAGCCCTGATTCCATCCACAATACTCCACAGACAAGGTATGTTGGTGCATACACATAACATAACCCCAGCACTCAAGGAAGGGGGATCAGAAGTTCAAGGTCTTTTTTTTTTTTTTTTTTTTTTTTTTTTTTTTTTTTTTTCTACATAATGAATCCAGGCCAGCTTGGATACATTCTACCCTGTCTCAATCAGTCAATAACCAAAAAAAAAAAAAAAAAAAAAAAAGAGGGATAAAGCAACTAAAATGTTACTGTGATGGCTCCTGCCCTGCAAATACCTCACAGCTCAGCAGCAACAGTCACCTGGAAGAATGACACAAAGCTAGTGTTCCTCGTGAATGGCTTCCAGACCCCACGCTGTGACAAAGACTACATAACTGATAGAATCAGGAAGAAGGCAGAACGTGAGTGTGAAGGGGAAGTTGGCTTAGTTTCAGTTTTGTGAGGCTTCATTTTCTAAATAGAAACAGTGGGCATGGGGGCGTTATATTCTCATAATTCCAGAGCTGGGCAGACTGAGGCTGGGGGACAAGTTGAAGGTCAGCCTGGGCTACATAAAAAAAAAAAAAAATCCTACAAAAAAAATTAAAGGGAGAAGCAGAATAGCTCAATTAGTAGGGCGTTTACCTAGTATGAGGGAGCCCTGGGTTCATCCTTAGTTCCATACAGAGCAGGTGTCGGCACGCCTACAATCTCAGCATTCAGAAAGTAGAGGCAGGGGGATCAGAAGCTCCAGATCATAGCCTGGGCTACATCATGTAACAGGAAGCCTTGCTCACAGATCTTTACTGCTGTACACGTTGTCCAATTCTAACTTCCAAAGCGTGTGTGTGTGTGTGTGTGTGTGTGTGTGTGTGTGTGTGTGTGTGTGTGTGTGTGTGTGTGTGTAGCACTGGCTATCCTGGAACTAGCTCTATATTGACCAGGCTGTCCTTGAACTCACAGAGCTCCGATTGGCTCTGCCTCCTAGTGCTGGAATTAAAGGTGTGCCTCACACCTGCCTTGCCCTCTTTCCTTCTTTTTGTCTCCTTTTCTGGTGCTAACCAAAAGCCTGTGTGTGCTTTCTCTGACATTCTGGGTCTGCTCAATGTTCTCTGAAGACACACACATACTGTCTTTTTTTCTACAGCCACTTCTCCCCTCCATGAAGAGGCAGCTCAGTGGTTAACTAAGTATACTGCTCTCACAGAGGACCTAAGTTAGATTCCCAGTACCCACAACTGCCTGCAAATCCAGCTCCAGAGGATCCGACTCCTTATTTTCTGCAGCAGGCACCAGTACCTATGAGCATGCACAAGAGAGGCGCGCGCGCACACACAGAGGAAAGGGAAGAAAGTAACTGAATATATTTTTTATATTTGGATTTTATGTGTATGAGGGTTTTACTTGCATCTAAATACACATACCATATGTATGCCAGGTACCTACAGAGAGGGAAGAGAGAGTATCAGATCTCCTAGAATTGGAGTTACAGATGGTTGTATGCCTCAGTGTGGTGTTAAAAACCAAAACCAGCTCCTCTGCCAGAGCAGCAGGTGCTCTTAAATGCTGAGCCATCCCCCAGCCCCAAGTAAATGTAACTTTTAAAAATTTAAAAATTAGTGGCTGGCAAGATCATTCAGCCATTTAGGAACATATATTGCTCTTCCAGAGGACCTGAGTTTGGGTCACAGCACCCACATCATGCAGCTCAAAACTGCCTGTAACAGTAGCTCAATGGGATCCAATGCCTCCGGCCTCCACAGATGCACCAGAAGCACCATACATGTAATTTAAAATTAAATTAAAAAGTAAATCTTAAAAACAAAGAGCAAACAAATCTAAACAAAAGCAAAACGATGCAGTGGCACATGCTTATAATTTCAGCTCTCAGGAGGCACAGGCAGGAGGATCTCCATGAGTTCGAGGCCAGCCTGGTCTACAAGTGAGTTCCAGGACAGCCACAATGGTTACACAGAGAAACCTTGTCTCTAGAAACTAGAGAGAGAGAGAGAGAGAGAGAGAGAGAGAGAGAGAGAGAGAGAGAGAGAGAGAGAGAGAGAGAGGAGAGAGAGAGAGAGAGGAGAGAGAGAGAGAGGAAGAAAGGAAAGAAAGACAGATTCCCCCACTTCCTGCTCCACAGCACGTCTGACTGGGGGAGTGGGGGTTGTTATCATACATAATGGCATTTACTACACTTTCATATGCGTGGCAGGTTTATTTATGCCATCACCACAGTGACCAGTGCAGTCTTGCTGACCTTACCAGGCCGTAGGGAGGAGTTGTCATTGTTATATTTATCCATTGATGTGCAAAATTGAAAAAAAAAATAGACTTAGCTTGGGCAGATAAATCTCAACACTGTAGACAACATTCATACAATATCTTAACACTGACCCCCTCCCCCCCAAAACTGATTTTACAAATCCTTTGGTTTTAATAATCAGATTATGTAAACAAACAGAAAAACGCAATTTAAAAGGCACCAGAGAGGTGAAATTGGCCAACTAGTACATGGTCATTTGAACGTAATTGGCCCCATAATCTCATGGAGAGTGGCACTGTTGGGAGGAAGTGTGTCACTTGGGGAGAGGGTTTTGAGGTTTCCTATGCTCAGGATATCACTGAGTGTCTGGTTGATTTCCTGTTGCCTGTAAGATGTAACACTCTCAGCCCAGGCAGAACACTTGCCCGAATGCCACCATGCTCCCCGTCATGAACCACTGAAACTGTAAGGGAGTCACCCCAATTAAATATTTTCCTCTGTAAGAATTGCCATGGTCATGGTGTCTCTTCATGGCAGTAGAAGCCCTAGGTAAGAGATAGTAGAAAATAAATGAAGGGAAAAATAATTCAGGGGCCAGCAGACTGGGAGGAGGCAGGCAAAGGCATTAGCCACAAACTCTCAGGGCCTGAGTTCTATTGCCCATGCCCAGCAAAATGAGATAGGAGACAGAGACAGAATTAGCCAGAGGCTCACAAGCCTGCCAGGCTGGTACACACAGCCCAGCAAATACCTGAGAAGATTGCCTTAACACACTGGAGGGGGAAACTGACTCTTTCAAAAAATAATGATTTTTATTTATGAGTGTGCGTGTTTATCTGTGTATGTGAGTGGCCCTGTGTGTTGCAGGTGCCCTTGGAGTCCAGAAGAGGAGGCTGGACTCTTTGGAGCTGGAAACAGGCAGCTGGAAACTGCCCAGGCTGCTCACATCTGAACTTGGGTCCTCTGATACAGCGACAGTGGGCCCTTGTTCTGATTTGGTTTTGAGACAGGGTCTCTCTATGTAGTTGTAACTGCTCATTAACTATGTAAACAAGGCTGGCCTTGAACTCATGGAGATCCATATGCCTCTGCCTCTCATATGCTAGGACTAAAGGCAGGTGGCACATGGCCGGCCTTTTTTTTAATCACTGAGTCACCTCTCCAGACCCCTTCTCCCTTTTAAGGAGATTTATTTATTTATTTATTTAAATGTGTGTTCATAAGTGTGAGCTAGCTTTGAGTATATTTATACCATATAAATACAGGAGCCCGCAGAAAGCAAAAAAGGATGTGGGTCCTATTGGATGAATTCTATTTGGGTATTATAATAAAAAATCCAGAGCCAGATATTGGGGGAAAGCTGAAATACCAGAGAGACAGAGAACAAGCCACAGCCACTTCTCACCTGCCAACTCAACTCTTCAGGCCTGTCTCCACAAATCCTCTCTCTCCAAACCCCGCTGTCCTCAGTTGAAAAGGGAAGTGACAGGCCAAGGGAAGCAGCCCTGTCTCCATCCACCTTATCTTTCTTTCCCTGCCCAATTATCTCACTTACTGCTTCAACTTTCCAAGTGCTAGGATTAAAGGCATGTGTTTCCCAGGTACTGGGAGCAGAAATGTGAGATTCCCAAGTGTGGGGATTAAAGGTGAGTGCCACCAACACCTGGCTCTGTTAGGTCTGGAACTCACAGATATGGGATGAAAGGCATGGGTCACCACTCCCTGACCCTCAAGGCTCGGCTCTGTCCTCTGATATTTCAGACTTTTTATTAAATATACAATGTATCACCACAAGGTCCCTAAGAACTCGAGTTACAAGTGGTTGTGAGCTACCATGTGGATGCTGGGAATCAAACTTGGCCCTTCAGAGTAGAATGTACTCTTATCCACTGAGCCATCTCTCCAGCCCCACTGGATCAGTTAAGACAGGAGTAGTGGTGGGTTTAGGACAGCCAGGGCTAAATTGTGACATCCTGTCTCAAAAAAATTTTTTTACGGGAGCTGGAGAGATGTGTCAGCAATTAAGAGCACTGGCTGTTCTTCCTGAGAAAACTCAGTTCCTTTTTTTTTGGTTTTTCAAGACAAGATTATACTGTGTAGCTCTGGCTGTCCTGTAACTAGTTTTGATGTCCAGGTGATCCTTACAGAGATCAGTCTGCCTCTGCCTTCTGAGTGTTGGGATTAAAGGCATGGGCCACCATCACCACCACCACCACCACCACCACCACCACCACCACCACCACCACCAGGCTGAGGACCTAGTTTTAAAGTCCAGCCTCAACATGGCAGCTTACAACTGTCTGTAATTTCTGTTCCTTGAGATCTGACAGACACACATACAATCAAAACACCACATAAATTTTTAATTTTGTGTGCGTATATATCTGTGTGCATGTGTTTTATGTGTGTTGTTTTCCTTTATTGCTGTCATTTTATTTATTTAGAGACAAGATCATTTCAGCTAGGCATAACGTGATTTGAACTCAGGTCCTCTTGCCTTTGCAACTAGTGTTCTTACTCAATGACCTGACTTCCTTGTAGCCCAAACTGGGCTTGATTTTGCAACCCTCTTGCTTCGGCCTGCCAGTGCTGGGATTATAGGCATACACCATCACGTCAGGCTACCAGTCTCTTTCCAACTGGGATCTTCCAGACATGGTGTGTATTGTACATGCACAGTGTAGCTATCTCAGACTGGCCTCGTCACATTTAACCACGTGTCACTAGTTACTGCAGGTATTGGAGGAGTAGGGAAACGAGGTAGGGCTGTGTGTTCCTACTTCCTGGGGTTTCCTGTGCATCTGGTTTTCATTTCCTTCTTCTAGTATCTCTCTGTTGTTTGCTTCTCTTTGGGGTTGTGTTTCCGTTTCATTTTTCTCCTCGGTTTGTTCTTCCAGTTTGGGAGGAAGGTTGAGACGAGGTTTCACTGTGCACTTCTGGCTGACCTCAAGCTCACAATGTAGACCAGGCTAGCCTGAGATCATCTACTGTTTTCGCTAAATAATCCTGTGAGGAAGGAATTATTTTGATTCATAGTTTATATGTGGCAAAAGAGGCCCAGAGAGGTTGAGTAAGTTATCCAAAGCCCCAGAGCAGGATTCAAGCCTAGATAGTTCTATCCCAGGACTTACGCTTCTCATCTCTCTGGGCAATGTGGGTCTATCATCACATAGCTAGGGACACACTCACAGCCCTCCAATCACCTCTGCCAGGGACACACTCACAGCCCTACCACTCACCCCTGCCAGGGACACACTCACAGCCCCACCACTCACCCCTGCCAGGGACACACTCACAGCCCCACCACTCACCCCTGCCAGGGACACACTCACAGCCCTACCACTCACCCCTGCCAGGGACACACACACAGCCCTACCACTCACCCCTGCCAGGGACACACTCACAGCCAGCCCTACCACTCACCCCTGCCAGGGATACACTCACAGCCCTACCACTCACCCCTGCCAGGGACACACTCACAGCCCTACCACTCACCCCTGCCAGGGACACACTCACCCCTGCCAGGGACACACTCACAGCCCTACCACTCACCCCTGCCAGGGACACACACATAGCCCTACCACTCACCCCTGCCAGGGACACACTCACAGCCCTACCACTCACCCCTGCCAGGGATACACTCACAGCCCTACCACTCACCCCTGCCAGGGACACACTCACAGCCCTACCACTCACCCCTGCCAGGGACACACTCACCCCTGCCAGGGACACACTCACAGCCCTACCACTCACCCCTGCCAGGGATGCACTCACAGCCCTACCACTCACCCCTGCCAGGGATGCACTCACAACCCTACCACTCACCCCTGCCAGGGATGCACTCATAGCCCTACCACTCACCCCTGCCAGGGATGCACTCATAGCCCTACCACTCACCCCTGCCAGGGATGCACTCACAGCCCTACCACTCACCCCCGCCAGGGCCAAATTCTCTATGAAGCACACTAAACACGAGCCAAAGCCCATGAGACACTTTCAGCAGCCTACAAAATTGTTCTATTTAAATGTGTTTTGCACCGGGTGTGTGGTGGCACACATCTTTAATCCCAGCACTTAGGATGCAGAGACAGGGGGATCTCTGAGTTCAAGGCCAACCTTGACTACAAAGTGAATTTCAGGACAGCCAGGGCTGTGGCACAGAGAAACCTGATCTTAAAATAACAAAATAAATAAATAAATTTTAAAAATGTGTTTTGCTTAAGATTTTTAAATTGTAAAGTATGTGTGTTAGGTGTGTGGTGTGTATGTGTGTGGCTTATATGTGTATGTGGTGTGTATGTTGTGTGTATGTGTGTGTATGTCTGTGTGTATGATGTATGTATGGTGTGGGGGGTGTTGTGTGTGTGTTGTGTGTGTGGTGTGTGTGTATGTGTATGTGGTGTTGTGTGTGTGTTGTGTATGTGGTGTGTGTGTATGTGTATGTTGTGTGTGTATATGTGTGTATGTTATCTATTGTGGTGTGTGTGGTGTGTATGTTTTGTGTGTATATATGTTTGTGTGTGTATGTGTATGTTGTGTATGTGTGGTATGTATGCTGTGTGTGTGTGGTGTGTTGTGGTGTGTGTATATTATGTGTTGTGGTGTGTGTGTGGTATATGTATTGTGTGTAGTGTGTGTGTGTGGCATGTGTTTATATGTGTGTGTGGTGTATATGTTGTGTGTGTGTATGTTATGGGGTGTGTGTGTTTGTGTATATTGTGTGTGTGGTGTGTATGTTGTATGTGTGTATATGGTTTGTGTGTGTGTGTGGTGTATATGTTGTATGTGTGTGTGTTGTGTGGTGTGTATGTTGTGTGTGTTGTGTGTGTGTATGTTGTGTGTGGTGTATGTGTTTGTGTGTGTGGTGTGGGTGTTTGTATATGTTGTGTGTGTATAGTGTGTATGCTGTGTGTGGTGTGTGTGTTTGTATATGTTGTGTGTGTGTATAGTGTGTATGCTGTGTGTGTGTGTGTTGTGTGTGTGTTGGGGTAAGAGAACAACCAGCAGAACAGTTCTCTACTCCTACCATGTGGATCCTGGGGATCAGACAAAGTCAGATGGTAAATGCCTTAACAGGCTGAGCCATCATCTTGCCAGCCTCCCCCCTCCCACCCTTTTTAATGTAGAAAAGTGACTCCCAAAGGCAAGACTTCCTTAAGGAAGCCCTGGGTTTCAACACACACACTCTGTGAGACCAAGGTAACACTTTTAAAAACAGTTCTTTCTATCTTATGTGTGTACGTGTTTGCTTGCATATGTTTAAGTGTTTACATCATAGCCTGATGCCCTCATGGGCCAGAAGAGGCCATGAGATCCTCTGGGACTAGATTACAGACAATTGTGAGCCACCATGTAGGTGCTGGGAATCTAACAAGAGTCCTCTGCAAAGCAGCAGGTATTTTAAACCTCTGAGCCATCTCTCCAGCCCCCAAGGTACCTTCTTGAAGATAGGCTGTGTGCAAGGGCTCTGCCACCTCCTGAGAGGAATAGCCAGCATGGTTGCCATAGCTCCAGGGATGCAGGCTAAAGGTACATATGTGCATGAAGTCTGCTGCTCAGCAAGGTTTCTGTGTGATGAGCCACACCTGACCTCTTACTGGGACAGCAGCAGGGACCAGACCTGCTCTGAGAGCCAACCAGCTGACAGCACCTGAGGCCAACACCTCATCAGGCTCACCAGCCATTCCAGAACACTTTCGCAGCAGCCTCCAGGGACGTTCTGATGGGTTCTTCATCTGACTGAGGGACATCCGCGCTCATAAAAGCTTCCAGACCTCTGAAGTAATTTCCCCTTCCCACCTCCTCCCCAGTCCCTGGAGACCCTTCCCACCTTGGCTGTGGAGGAAGAAGGACAAACACACTCCATGCTGAGTGGCTGCAGAAGATGGGGTCTTGGTAGGGAGGGCAAAAAACACATGGGCTAAGTCAACTCCGTGAAACACGAGAGTCCTCAAGCAAGTAACAGATCTACACCATTAAGATGCTAATAATATCTGTGGGGTTTGAGGGCAGCCTGGTCTATATAATAAATTCCAAGAATAGTCAGAGCTATGTGGAAAGATCTTGTCCAAAAAAAAAAAAAAAAGAAAAAGATGCTAATAATAATATAGGTGCTGGAGAGATGGTTCAGTGGTTAGGAGCACTGGCTGCTCTTGCATAAGACTCAAATTTGATTACCAGCACCCACAGGGTGCCTCACACCCGTTTGTTGCTCTAGTGCTAGGAGATCTGACACCCTCTTCCAGCTCCCGTGGGTACTGGGCATGCATTTGATACACAGACAGGCATGCAGGTAAAATAACCATACATACAAAATAAACCTTAAAAAATATTTTTAAAGAGACCGAAGAGAGAGACCTTCTACCTCTCTCATGCTGGGAAAAGGCACAATCATCTGTGAGCCAGAAAGTAGAGCTTTACTTCACCCTGGATCAGCTAATTCTATAGTCTTTGTTTATGAGTCTGTGGAAAATAAATGTCGGTCATGAGGCACCCCGTCTAAGGTGGTTTTGTTGAAGCCACTGGAAGAAGCCAAGACAAGTTTTAGTTCTGTGATTCTGGCCCTTGAAGACCTTCCTTTGATAAAGCTAAGGCTTAGTTTTAGTTTTTAAAACTGGCTTCTCATGAACCCCTGGACCGTACTATGTATGTAGCAAAGGAGCACCTTGAACTTCTGATCCTCTGGCCTCCCAAATGCTGGGATTACAGACATTCACCACCCTACCCTGCTTAGAGGCTGCTTTATCTGCTGTGTTCGAGGATCATTTGCTATACAGTAGTACATACACTTCCCTTATGGAAACTTCTCTGTTCTCTATTTTTCTTTACCATTGCTCGGAAGCCTTAAAGCTACATTTACTGGTGATATTACCCGGACTATGTCATGCCTAATAATCAACAAGGAACCTCCTCCCTTCAAGATCTCAGGTTGGCTGCATCCTGACATTCTGACATGGTCTGTACTCAGCATCTCCACTGGAATAGGAGGGCAGAGTCAGGTTCAGGACAAGCAGGCTTCTATCCAGTCGATAGCTCATATTTGGAAGCATCTTCTTGTCTGCTTCAAGAGCGGCGTCGCAGAGAGAATATTCCCTTGCAAACACTTCTGCTGCTGTTTTGACATAGCTCAAATGGCAAATACCTTCTTTACAAATGACTTAGGAGTTCCTTCCCTGGCAAGCCGTGTATCCCTCAGCACTGAGTGGAGAGAGTTCCCACAGGCCTTTGTGCTCAAGAAAATGTTGTCTGGCCTGGGAGTTCTCATTTCATAGTAAGTACATTAGCAATTGGCCAGGCCTCAGGGTACAGTTGTGGTGTTATTATTACGCTCATCTCTGTAGATAAGGCCAAGACACAAAGGTGGATGAACAAAGTCCTTGTCCTTCAGCCCTGACATGAAAGCAGGAAACCAAGCTCTTCCTCTCTGACAGAAAAGGAAGTGCTCTTATCTTCTGGGCCACATCTCCAGCCCCTAATTTGTATTTTTTCTGTCTAGCTGGGGCAGACAGGCAGGCCCATCCCCAGAGGGTTTCCTATCTGGCAGAAACTGAGCGCAGAACACCTGGGGCATGGGAGGTCCCTGGGTCTTGGAGGTTGAACTCCTGAGCTGATAGGAGCCCAGAGAGGGAAGGTCCCCAAGGCAAAGGGAAGTACCACATTATGCGTAAGTTCACTAGGAAGCTTGAGTGTGGTAGGGAAGCATGAAATGGAAGAGGGTCTTGCTGAGTTTGGTATGGAGCTGGGGACCATTCTGGAAATGACAGCAGTGACTAAAAAGCATCTTCAGAAAGGAGACAAGACCAGGTCTAGATTTGGAGATGATCCCTAAAACCATCCTGTGGAGGATGGAGACAGACAGGCCACAACTTGTCCAGCCAGCTTTGGAAGTAGCCGTGGGGATGGAGAAGAAGGAAGACACTCAGAGTATAAGACTTCCAACCATAAGCCAAGTACAGGAAGCAACAGGTCCTGGTTTTAGACTTTGGAGGTTGGGACATGGATCCCTCCAAGTGCTTGGTCATTGTCACTTCTAGAGTGGCTGGGGTCTAATTTACATTGTCTTGTCCCTTTAGAGTCAAGTAGAAACATTAACAGGCAAACAAGATTTGCCGTTTGAAGGAAAGTCTCACTAAAATAGACCTACAAACCCAGTCCCAGTTTCTGGCAAGGAGCCCAGACAACAGTCAAATGCAGACTTCTTTCTGTTCCTCACAGAATCGGGGTCTCAGCAACTGTCCCTGTTACAATAAGGTTTTCTGGCCCGGTCTGGCCAGAGATCCAGACCCACAGACCTGCAGACCCACCGCCCCAGATCACTTAGGCCCCCAGAAATGACTCAAACACTTAAATTAACTTCATGCTGTTTGGCCTATGGCTCAGGCACATTGCTAGCTGGCTCTTTCATCTTAACTCAACCCATTCTCATTAAACTGTCTGCCACGAGGCCCGTTTCTTCTTTGGGCGGTTAGCTTGATCTGATCTGACTCTGCCCTTCTCCTACCTAAGCTCTGATTTCCCCTCCTACTTTTTAAACGGTGCCTTTCATGGACCAAAACAGCTCCTTTATTTAAAGCTTGATATTCACAGCATACAGAAAGACATTCCCATATCATGTCCCCTCTGGACAGGATTATTGCTGCCACCGCCTAATGGGGTTGCTTTTTTTTTTCTGTTAATTTCTAATTTGACCCCAAAACTCAGACCTCCACAGGACAACCACAATGATTCTTTAGAATTTATCATTTTCTGCAACAGAATCTTGCACTGTAGCTCAGTGTCTTGCGCTGTAGCCTGGAACTAATCGTGTGGCCAAGGCTGGTCTCAAATTTGTGGCAATCCTTCCTCAGATTTTGAAGGGCTGGGATTATAGGCAAAGCCAGACACCTGACTCCAAATGGTCTTTAAAAAATACAAATTAGGGGCTCGGTGATTAAGAGCATTTATTGCTCTAAAGAGATTCAGTGCTTGGCACCATATTGTGACTCAATCATCCTAACTTCAGTTCCATGGGACCCAATGCCCTCTTCTGATCTCTGTGTGTATTGTGTGCACATGATGCATATACATGCAGGCAGGAAAAACACATAAAATAAGTGATTTGAAAAGTACAGATTGTCTGGGCAGTGGTGGCACATGCCTTTAATCCTAGCATTCGGGAGGCAGAAGCAGGCAGATCTCTGTGGCCAGCCTGGTCTACACAGAGAAACCCTGCCTCAAACAAACAATCAAACACGGATTAGGGACTGGAAAGGTGGCTCAGAAATTAAGTGTGCTTAGTTGTCTATCAGAGAATCAGAGTTTGGTTCCTAGGCAAGTCAGGTAGCTCATAAAAACCTGTAACTCCAACTCCCAGAAATTTGGCATTGCATTAAGTCTCCAAGATCACCTGAACCCCCATGAACACATCCACACACAGACATGCGAATGTACATACAATTAAAATTTTGAAGTAAAATTAAAATACAAATTAGACATCATCCCTGGTTTAAGCAACCTTCCATTCCTGCCTGACTCCTGTGTCTGCTTTCTGCCCTCCCTGCAGCCTCCCCTCTTGTCCTGTTCTGTACACTGGTTCTTGCCTCCAAGCTTCACTCTTTACAATGTCACCCCTCCATTCACACAAGGCATGTTTATGTGACATATGCTCTTTACAACACTCTGGAAACAAAATGAACAAAAATTTCTACTCTCTGGAATATATATATGTATGTCTGTATTGCGGATGGATGATGGATAAATGGATGGATGGAAAGAAGGATGGATGAATGGATGGATGGATGGAAAGAAGGATGGATGGATGGATGGATGGATGGATGGATGGATATGAATGACCAGGGTCTTGTGTCCAGGCTGACCTCAAACTTTCTGTGAAGCCAAGGTTCTTCTGAGAGCATTTGGCTCCTAAAGCTCAAACAGTTCACACACCCAGGAAATGAGTTCTGCTTGGAACTAGGTGGACAACCACGTGGTCCCTCTTATCTGCAAACGGAGAGAAACCGCCTTTCCTTGCCTTACAGAGAAAAAGAATGTGTACTGAGGAGGTTAGCTTCGCTTGTGGAAACCTGGAGTTGACCCCCAGTGTAGCAAAGCAAGGAGAGGAGCAACCTGCCAGCTGAGTAAGAGTAGCCAGTTGCTTCCCTCCTGAAGACAAATCCTACAGCTTGTAAACTGACACCTCAGAGTCTCTGGGCACCAGATGTTCAGAGGGTACAGCCTCAGATACCTCAGTACCTCTCATCTGGCTCCACCTCCTGAAGGTTCTTCCTACCAGCAGAACTGTCCTGGGGAGAAGGATCCCAGTCAATCACAGTGGACCTTTGGTGGACATGATTAAACCATGTGGTAGAATACTTGCTGGTGTGTGTGAAACCCTGGATTAGAGCCCAGCATTACAGAAACCTGGTGTGTTGGCATGCCCCTGTAATAGAAGCACTTGGGAAGTGGAGACAGGAGGATCAGAAGTTCAAGGTCATATTTGCTACATAACATGTCTGAGGCTACTTGGAGCTACATAAGATAGACAAACACTTGGAGGATATTTAATGTAAGCTTAACCTGATTCAAACATCATACAATGTATTTATGTATTAAATATATCTTAGATACATGATATACTACCAATATGTGCATTTTATGCTTTTTAAACAGATATATATATTTATTAACTACATGTATTTATGTGCACTTTTCAGGAGTTCGTGTGTACCACAATCTTGCAGGTGCCCATGAAGGTCAGAGGGCATCAGATCCCCTGGACCGGAATTTTATTTAGTTGTGAGCCACCTCGTGGGTTCTGAGAATGGAATCCAGGTCCACTAAGTGCTCTTAACCACTGAGCCATTTCTCCAGCCCCCAACTTTCTCTCTGTTGTTATTGTAGATTGGTTTTGGTTTTTGGGACAGACTTTCTTTTTGTCGACTTTACTGTCCTGGAATTGGCTCAGGCTAGCTTCCAACTCCTGGAAATCCACCTGCCTCTGCCTCCAAGTGCTAGGGTTAAAGGTGTGTACCACCACCATACAGCAATCTTTTTTAATAATGACAGACAGTTGGGAGGGCACTGCAGGCTTCCTGCAAAGCCAATTAGCACTCAATCACTGCTGAGCTATCTGTAGTCCAAAAACAATCTTTTTAAGCCCTCTGCTGTTTGGTTCTATTTGGATCCCCAGCTTGGAAGCTCTGAACAAGATGTCCCCACCACCAATGTAAAACTTTGAAGCGACATGGGTTTAGGCAACTTCCTGTCATAGCCTGTCTCTTAACTCATCTGATAATTCTCTTCTCTCCTGATTTTCAGCAATCACTTTAAAAAAAAATAAAAGAAAGAAAAAAAAACTGCTTGATGTGTTTGGTAAACCCTCTTTGGAATATATAAATAAATAAAACACGAGGGAACAGTATAAACAGAACATCTGAAGGACATGGTCTTATGGGGTTGTGAGCTTCTAAGCATCATCAAGGCTTTCCTTCCAAGGATAAACAAAACTCTGGCAACTCTATGAAATCTATCCCATAGAGCAGGAAGTCAGCAGAACACCAAAGCAGACCCTTCAACTGGCATATTTCACGTCCCTTTGTAAACAGGAAACACGCATTTCACTCATCAGCCAAGCTTGATGAGTGGAGGGGAGAGGGGATGGGGATGGGGGATGGCTGGATCTTTGAATGAACATGTTAATACTGGCAAAACTTATGATGTCACACAACCCTGGTCAGAGAACATAGGACTTGGGACTGGCCCAAAGGAATTAAGTTCAGCCCCCTCTACATGACGGAGAGAACCAGTTCCCACAAGCTGTCTCCAACCTCCACATGCATGCTCACCCGTGTACATATAGGCACATGTATACACACCCACAAAGAAATGTAATTCAAACTACCAGTTTTAGCCAGGCAGTGGTGGCACACATCTTTAATCCCAGCACTCAAGAGCCAGAGGCAGGTAGATCTCTGAGTTTCAGGCCAGCCTGGACTACAGAGTGAGTTCTAGAACAGCCAGTGCTATGCAGTGAGACCTTGTCTCAAAACAAACATAACAACAACAACAACAAGAATCTGGCCCAGAGGGACAATTCAATGGATGATGGAGCTTGAGTTTGTTCCCTGGGACCCATATAGTGGAAGCAGAGAAGCAGCTCCTGGAAGTTCTCCTTAGCCTGCATGTGAGGGTCATGGCACGCACACTTGCACATACACCAATTAATTAATTAATTAATAATGGTCCCATGACGGCTCATAGTGATAGTCCTAGCACATGGCTAGGCTAAGGCTCGAAGACTGTGGACCAACCAGGACTGCACAGTAAAGCGTTATCTTACAAACTAGGAAGAATCATTTTTCTTCGAGATGATTGTGGTCAGGGACATTTTCGAAGAAATGCAGCATCTGTCTGTCCTCAGTTTGGCTGTCAGGGTCACCTCCTGCTCTTCTTCATTTTCTCTGAACTACTTGTATGCTTTGTAAGTTGTACAGCACTAAGATCCTTGTCCACAGACACATGTGCTGTGCCTCTTCAAAGGCAGCTCCTTGTGTGTGGAGCCGCTGGCTGAGAACCTACTGCAAGGTCCATGCACCACTGTTCCCACCCTGATTAGCCTTGGAGAATATTTGGATTTCCCTTCATCTCCCAAGAGTTTCTGAACAGCTTCTCTATTGCTTAATAGATCCATTAAAATATTGTGGGGTGCATGTACTCAAGTGTGTAACTCCTGATGGGTGTGCGTGCATGCGTGCGTGAGTTTGTGCACGTGCATGTGGTGTGTGTGTGTGTGTGTGTGTGTGTGTGTGTGTGTGTGTGTACATACTCTCAAATGCACATGCAATTTGGAGGCTGAGAAGTTGACTTTAATTGTTCTCATGGTCTTTGAGTCTCTCACTGAACCTGGAACTCGCTTACTTATTCAGCTAGGCTGGCCAATCAATCCCAGGGATTCTCCAGTCCCTACATCCCCAGAGCTAAGATTACAGCTGCAGGCCACCCGCCTAGCTCTTTGTTTTGTTTTTGTTGTTTCTGACAGGGTCTCTCTGTGTAGCCCTGGCTGGCCTGGAACTCACTCTGTAGAGCAGGCTGACCTGGAACTCAGAGATCTTGCTGCCTCTGCCTCTGCCTCTCTAGTGCTGGGATTAAAGGCCCGTGCCACCAATGCCTGATTTACACCCAGCTTTTACTTGGACTCTGGAGATTAAATTTAGGTTTTCATGCTTGTATGGCAAACACTTTCTTAACTGAGCCATTTCCCAGCCCCATCCCACTTCTTTTTTTCTGGAGTTTTCTGGATACCTCTCTGCTAGGTTGTCCTACCTTCAATCTCTCCATCTCCCCTATAAAGCATTTATAGTAATTACATTGCAATTGTCAAGTTTTATGCCTAAGGAGCCTCACATTAACCCAGGACCAAGTCTGGATGGATCTCTGAGCTTGAAACTGGATCCTGCAGCAAACCCAAGAGCCAGAGTGGGGCTTTGGAACGCATATGCGGGCACATGCTTTGCAGAGGTGCCTCAGAACCCTAGTTCCCCATCCTCTGATGTCCCAAGCTCCCTGGGTTCCAGGAAGCACTACAGATCATCAAGTCTCCTCAAGAAGATGCCCCAAGTCACCAGCCTCTTGTGACTTTCTCTTTTGTCTTCTTGTCATTTTCCAAGTCAAATTCAACAAACCCTGGTTTAAAAATAACCAAGAAATGCAATATTCTCCACCAGGCAGCTTGGCAAAAACACTCAGCAAGAATCAGCGAGCAACTCGGTTCACACTTAACTAATGTTCAGTCCTCAGCGCAGCTCAGTTTAGGGCAGGGAAGACAAGAGCATGGAAGCCAGGGCACCAGCCCAGACTGGATGGGAGGCCCTGCTGGATTTTCAGGCACACACCCTAGGAAGACAGCTGCTGGGGAGAGATGAAGAGCCATTTGCTTTGGAGTCCTGGCTTACTAGTCTCCAGCCTCACACTGGGCAAGAGATCAAAGCTGCCCCACAGAACTGTCTCCATGAGTAATCCAAAATTCTAGCTCCTTCCCTGGGGAAGCATCGCCTGGGTTCCAGGCTGTCTTTCCCCATCTTGACTCTGGAAGCTGGCTGGTGTAATAGGAAGGATACTTTGGCTGGAGGCCCACTTCAAATATCCCCTCCTAACCCCTTTTTTCTACATGGTTTGTTTTTCCAACTATCATTCTTTTCTTTCTTTCTTTCTTTCTTTCTTTTTTTTTTTCTTACCCATTTTGTGGGCAAGAAAAAAAGATGTGTGATGGAGTGGAGGACATTCAGGTCCAGGAAAGGGCTGGAAAGCAATCCAAGTTTGTACTCCCTCCTCCTCTGCATGGGTATCTATCTATAGTCCCGCGGTGGAGTTTTCTTGCGTGTGATGGTGTACTTCCCTGTTAAAAGACTTTTTGCTGCTTTTTCCTTTCCCTGCCCCTGGGTAACTTATTCCAGCGGATTGCTTTCCACCTCAAAGAGTGGACAGGAAAAAGTGGTCCTATGGTTGGGAGCTGGAGCTTCCTGTGGATTCTGAGCTTTTTTTGTTTTTGTTTTTGAGAACAGGTCAGGGGAGGGGACATAAGCCTCATCCTCTAAAGGGAGTTCCAGGGACCCTGTGCCCACAAGAGGAGGATGATATGTCTTCTAGATCCTGCACATCTCTGAAACAACCACGGAGTCCTTTTCCAACCAGTTTGCATAGTCCCCACACTCTGTGAGAAGCACTTAGTGACTTATCTGCTCCTGAGAACTGAGA
Source organism: Phyllotis vaccarum (assembly GCA_033318265.1). NCBI lineage: Eukaryota > Metazoa > Chordata > Mammalia > Rodentia > Cricetidae > Phyllotis > Phyllotis vaccarum. Next base: position 53,897,018 of record JARWLC010000003.1, on the reverse strand, counting down.
GAAAAGCAGTGAGTGACCCCAGGCTGCACAGCTGTTAGCAGCGGAGTTGGGAACCGAGTTTGTCTTTTGCTGTGTGTGTAGGGTCAGGGTGGGGTGGGCTGACGGTAGAGATGGCTTGGAGGTGGAGTGCTTACTATTGTACCTGAAGACCAGGGTTTGATTCCCACACCAACCTAATGGCTCATAATCACAAGCGACTTCCCTTCCGGGGGACCTAACACTCTCTTCTGACCCTTGAGGGCACCAGGTATGCAAAATGCTGCAAAGACATGCATGCAGGCCGAGTACACATACACATGATAAGCAGATCTAAAACCATTTTTTGTATATATGCATGTATCTGAATGGAGAACTCTTATATTTGGTTATTCTAACTAGCTCGCCCTGGGGATCTCTAGTGTCCCAAGAGCGGAGATTACAAATCAGCCACCACACTCGTGTATGGCATCATTCACTGACCTCCATGTCTGCTTTCTTATTTTATCACTAAAATTGTTCATTGTTTTGTTTTTAAAATTTATTTTTTTATGTATGTGAGTACACTACCTGCTTGTATGGATTCATGCCAGAAGAGGGCATCAGATCCCACTAGAGATACTTGTGAGCCACCATGTGGTTGCTGGGATTTGAACTCAGAACCTCTGGAAGAGCAGCAGTGCTCTTAAATCTCTCCAGCCCTTTGTTTTGACTTTCAAAGACAGGGCCTCTATGTAGCTCTGGATTCCTGGAACTCACTGTGTAGATCAGGCTGGTCCTAAACTCACAGAGATCGGTCTGCTTCTGTGTCCCAAGTGGTTCACAATGCCTGGTCCATTTCTACTTTTTTGTTGTGATGTTGTACCCTGTTGAGACCGTTAGAGAGTGAACTCTCTGAAATGCAAAAGCAAGGTTTATGAAAAAGTACAAGCCACAGCAGGGAACCGGTCACAAGCAAGCACCATCATAGCTGAGGCCAGAGGAGGTACCGCCCCCTGCAAGCTGAGTTTTTAAAGGCAAAAACCACAAAGTTACCCATTAACTAGGGGTCTCAGTATGGATACAATTCTGGTTAGCTCATTTTTAGGGACTTTCCAGAATTCCTCCGTTATCTTAGCCATCTGTTTGGTTGTTTAATCAAAAAAAGTTTTTTTAATAGACTATCTCCTATGCAGGGACATTCTGTGGTTAATCAGTTGCTCTCAGATTTCTCTAAGCTATCTCCCATGAAAGGACATTTTGACTTTATACTTTTGAGTCCCTGGAACCTATGTCAATGAAACTCAGGCCTGTTTCAAGCTGGGGTCAGGGACTTACTCAAAATAGAGGCTCTTCCCTGGCTCTTTACTTCCCCCTTCTCATGGGCCTAATGGAACCCAATCATGGGTTTTGGACAGTTACCTTTAGCTCTAACTGTCTCTCTGTATGTCTTTTTTGGTTGTAAGCACATAGCCCTGAGTTTTCTGTGCTATACGTTGGATTGCACTTAATTGATCTTTTATATATTCGAGTAATCTATAACCCAACATTTTAACTTGTTATGAGCAGGGAGCAGAGGGCAACATTTTTTTCTTCTGTGACTGCTTTAAGTTGACACTGGGGTGTTGTTGTCAAGGCCCCAAAAGGCTGAAAGGTTAGTAAAAGGCTGGGCGATGGGGCATCTGTCAAAGGCATGTAGTTGTCTGACCCAGTTGTGGAGACAGGAAACAACCCATGTCGGTTGGACAGGTCCACATTAGCTTTCAGCAAGTCCAGAGCTCGGATTCCTTGGAGCAAGCTGTGTATGCCAGCCAAGTGGAAATCTGCTGAGACACGTTAAAACTAAGAACAAAAGTTAGAATTTATGTACGTATTTGTAAATTTTGGGTCCAATCTTAGTAATTGGGAAGGTTAGATCTCCAAACCAGGACAGAAAAATGTCCTCAGGAACAGACAGGTGGGAAAAACTTAGGCTGTACTTATCTGGAATCTTGTTGACCTCTGTGAAGTGGATCTAAATTTTATAGTCTTTTGAAACTCATATGAATTATAAAAAGATGTAAGAGTTTTAGATATATTAGTATTATTAATCTCTCTAGTAGCTTTAGAAAAAGTAAGGCTTTATTTTATAAAATGAGCTTTCAAGCTGGCTATTGCTTAAAATGATATGACCATAAAGTTACAATGCCCTCCTGGGGTTGCCTCGAGTTTGTTAGGATAAAATTTGTTTGAGTCCCTGGTCTTGGCCTCATTGTTGACGATAAGCCAGGTCTGGTTCCAGGATGCATGAGGGTGTTCAGGTGGTTTATGCCTCCCGGGGCTTGAGAGCAGTGGGTGTGGTCAGGATGACAACATAGGGTATCTTTAACCTCTACTATCTATGGATCAGGACCCAGTCTCTTGGTTTGAACCTATGGGGGGTTGGGGTAGAGGCAGCCTCATTAATGGCATGAAGTTTTGGCCATATGCCCCGGTGGGTGAGTTGGAGCCTCCAAATACCATCATCCAGGTCTGCAAGCTTGGATACACAGGTGGTGGGAGGGGGGTTATATATGATTTTAAAGGGGGTAAATCCTATCTGATGGGGCAAATTATGTGCCCTAAATAAGGCGAAGGGGAGAAGAATGACCCAGTCTGCGCCAGATTCTAAGATTAATTTTAACTAAGATCTTTTTTCAGGTTTTATTTACCTTCTTTCCTGTCTTGAGCTCTGGGGTCTATAAGCACAATGAAGTTTCTAATTGGTCTCTAGTGCAGTGGCTACTCCCTGGCTTACCTGAGAAATGAAAGCAGGGTCTGTCTCTATCATGGCTAGAAAACTGTACCTGGGTAGGATCTCCTCTATCAGCTTGTCATTACGTTTGCAGTTTTATGCTTGGTTGAGTATGCCTCAGTCTATCTAGAGAAGGTGTCTATAAACGTTAACACATGTTTATATCTAAATTTTTTGACTTGATTTTAGTAAAATCTACCTCTCATTGTGCACCTGGTCAAGTCCCCTTTCTTCTGGCACCAGAGTTGGAAAGGGTCGGCAAAGCATTAGTTATCTGGCAGGCATGGCATTTGTATATTATTTTTTTAATAACTTGGTTATCATTTTGTATTTTTACGCTGGACTGACTTAGTAGATTTTGCTTTTCTCAGATGCCCAGATGGGATGGTCGGTGAATCTTTCTGAGTATCACTGGTCCATCTACTGTTCTCTACCAGTCTTTTATTATGTGAGCCATTGGCAGAGTGTGAATCTAGGCTAAGTCAGCAAGAATGTATTGGGGGTCTGTGGCAGACTTTTAGCTCTAGGATCTACCAAGACTGGGGATACCTTTAGAGTGGACGTTACCCCCTCTGGCTGTCTGGTCTGCCAAGTTATTGCCTATCTGAACCAGCCCCCCCCCACTCCCGTCTCTTTTTGTGCCCCAGGCAATGAATAATAGTCACTTTGATGGGTTCCCATATAGCCTGCAGGAGTGCCAGAATCTCCTGTTTATTTCTGATCCTCTTCCCTTCTCCTGCCAGCAAGCCTCTTTCCCTGTAGATGGCCCCATAGATACGTGCAGAAAGCCTTGGTTTAGGGTGATCAATTTTGCTTTTTGGGCAGAGGTCCCTGCTGGTAGGGGTTCCGCCCAAATTACACCCGAAGTGGTAGTTACTGCTGCCCCCAAGTCCATCACGCATGTAACTGCTGCCATCTGTAAACCAGGTTTCCTCCGATCTGGCAATGGTGAGTCTAGCAGGTCCAGGCAGATGCAGTAGGCTTGAGCCAGTATCTTCCTGGCAGTCATGAAGTGGTGCCTCGAGGCTAGGGTCTGGCAGCAGTGTGGCTGGGTTAAGGGCTGCGGGCACCTGGTGGGGTTGAGAAGGGCTTGAGTCATTCTGGCATGGCTCAGCCAGCAGTCAGGTGGCTACTTAAGGACTATCTTCAGGGCATGTGGGGTGGCAATGGTTAAGTTTTTCCCCAAAGTTAGTTTATCAGCATCTTTGACCTGCAGCTATGATACACAGTCAGAGGGGCCACCCTGCAGTGCCATGGGTCTCTTTTAGGGCCCTATGGTCTGAGTGAGTATTTTTTTTTTTTTTGCTATTTTTTAAATTTTTATTTATAAACAGGCAAAAGGGTTTGTTTATATAAGGATGTTCAAGAACTGGGACCTCTAAGAGTTTCTGCTTCAGGGCATCGAACACCCTCTGTCTTTCTCCAGTCTATGTGAAGTCGGATATGTTTTTGGTAAAGGCTTAGCCAGCTCAGTAAATCTGAGGGTCCATAGACAGCAGGACCCCACTGTGCCCAGGAAGTCTCTCACCTACTTGACAGTCTTAGGAGTGGGTATTTTTAACACTGGCTCTTTGCAGGCATCTGAGAGAGCCATCTCTGGACTCTTTTAAGAATATACCCCAGGTACATTACCCGTGATCTGAAGATCTGGGCTTTCTTGGCAGAGGCTCGATAACCCAAGTCTCTCAGGGCCCATAGCAAGTTCTCAGTTCCTTTCCTGCAGGTCTCTCTATTAACAGCTGCAACCAACAAATCCATATATTGCAACAAGCTTCTGTCAGGGTTTTGGGTTCTGTGCTCACTCAGATCCTCGTGGAGGGCCTCATCAAAGATGGTGGGGGACTTCTTGAACTTTTGGGGCAGTCTAGTCTAAGTCAATTGGCCACAGATTCCGATTTCTGGATCATGCCAATCGAAGACAAAATATTGCTGGCCAGAGGCAGGCTGGAGAAGGCATATTTTAGGTCCAGGACTGAATACCATTGCCAGTCCAGAGGCCATGTACTCAGTAGGCTGTAAGGGTTTGGCACGGTAGGGTGTACATCTATTATTTTTTTATTTATCTCTCTCAGGTATTACACCTGTTGGTAGTTGTTAGTGTGGGGATTTTGACCAGTAACAGTGGGATGTCCTAGGCAGGCCTAACTGGCTTCAGTACCCCAAGGCTTAATAACCTCCATATGTGGGAGATTATTTCTTTCTTTGCTTTTTGAGACATGGGTTACTCCGACTTTGACTGGATCCACATCCGCCCTGACTTCCACATATACCAGAGGTCTGCACTTTGTTAGTCCCATGCCCCCAGTCTCAGCGCATGCTAGGCGAAAATTTGCAACCACTTTTCAATTTCTGGCACAGGGGCCACTGGCTTTTGATGGGGTCTCTAGTCCTTAGTCAGGCTACCAGTCATCAACACCTGTGCTGGTTTTTCATTTTGATATGCCCCTTCGCCTGAGAAATGGCTCTGGGCTTTTATTTTTGACAAAAGGTCCCAGCCTAACAGTGGGCAGGGACACTCTGGAATAACCATTCCCAATCCGCCGTTCTTCAGGTGGTCCATGATTGAGATGTGGTGTCTGTGGTCTCTTGTATCCAGGTTTTCCTGGTAAACATGGGTCCATCTGGTGTCAGCAGGATGGAGTTCTCTGTCCCTGTGTCTACCATGAATCTTATTGGATTTTCTTTTATTTTTAATGTTACTTTAGGCTCAGGAAGGGGGTCTGAGCCCCATCTTTTTAATCACTATCTTTTTCTAGGGTTGCAGAGAGTATGTGGGCAGCCAGGGTGTCCTCAATCTCTTACCCAATGTCTTTTTTCCTTGCAGTATGCACATCAGTTCTTCCTTACCTTAGGCTTGGGTCGAGGCCGCTGGTTACCATGTTGGCGTGGTCCAATCGGCCCCACTCCCGCTGCCTGGAGAATCTCTTAATTTTTCTCTATGTTTAGTCTGATGTTCTTGGCTAAACATTTTTTTCTCTTTTTTTTTTGCTACATCTTTTCTTTTTCTCACCTCTCTTTTTCTGTTCATCTGACTTTCTTATGATAAACCTCATGTGGTGTATAGCAGGCGCTCTAAATAGGCAGCCACACCCCCATTCATCTCCCACTTGACATCATAAACCTTAGCCATATTGGTGGCTTTTGGGCAGCTGCTTTGAGACCTGTCAAAAGAGCCTGGAGCCTCTTTACCTTGTGCCATGTTATAGTCCCAACAGGATGGGTGGTAGGGAAGTAGGCGTTGGTGGTCACAGGATTAGTGACTGGAGCTCTGGGAGGGCCTAGAACCAACTTCTGGGCAGCCTCTAGGATCCTATTAGGCTCCTCTGTGGTGAACAAAATGTTCAAGAGTTGGCCACAATCATCCCTGATGGTCTGATGGGTAGAAAGAACAGTTTCTAATAGGTTAATTAAATCTTGGGAATTCTTAGAAAATGAGACGTTCTGCTTGCACCAATTGTACAGATCACTGGTTGCAAATGGCCGGTAATGGAAGGGTTGATTCTCATCCTTGTCCACCGGTCCAGCAGGTCAGAGAGGTAAGGCCACCGTGGTGGTGTCTGACTGCAGGGTGGCTCCCTTGCGGCTCCAGGTTGCCTGGGCTGGCCCCTGAAATGCTGGTTCTGGTTGGGGCTGCAGGTTAGGTAGAGGTTTAGCTGGTTGAGGGGGAGCATTAGGGTGGAGGGAAAAGTTCAGACTCTTCTGTTCCCCCCTTGGATGATTTGGAGGTTTGAGTCTCCTTTGGGCCTCATGGAGAGCACCTGTGAAGAGGAAGACATTAATGGGGGTGGGGGGTAAATAGGCTTGGGATCAGGACTGTGGGCGGCTGGCGCACGAATGGCCTGACCCATGGGAGGGGTCCTCTACCCTGTCAGTGAGCTCCCTCCAAGTAACTATGTAGAGGATTTGATCTGGATGGTCCGTTCATGCTCTAAATATGACTTCTTTGACTTGAAGATCCGTCAGCCAATGCCAAAAGTGGGCCATTCTGAGAACAAAAAGTTATTTACTTACTTATTTTTCTTAGCATTAATGCTGTTGTGGGCAACTTCCTTCATGTCCTTCCAATGAGCTAATATCAGGTCTAGAGGGGGGGAGGATAAACGAGAGAGAAACAGACAGAAATGTAACAAATACTAACAAGACAGTCAGACAAGAAGGAAAAACAGGGGCCTGTAACAGAATACCATGTTTCAGAGGCCTTGGCAATCAGAGGCTGGGGAAAGAGCCCTGATACTGCTCAAAACCGTACAGATGGGACAGGATTGGCCCAGTGGGGTCTCCTTGTCCCCAGAGTTCAGAGGAGGAAACTCTCAGGTCCCCACCAGATGGGACAGGGTCTCATACTCAAGACTCCAGCCCAGATAAGGAGTAGGGACATCTCCTCCCTCCAGGTTTGCTTTACAGGCGCTTCTGCCAAAGAGCAAACCTTTCCGATACAGATGTTGCCAGCAACCCAGAGATAAAAGAGGATAAGAGACAGACATGAACAGTCAGGGCAGACCCACACGATCAGCCGGTGGAAACCTTTGGGCTTTGGGATCTGTGTGGGGGGGTGTCCTCTGGGGATCCTGGATGAGCCCCCAAATGCTGTGCCCTGGTCTCGAGAACCGGAAGAAACCACCAGAGATGTGAATTCTCTGAAATGCAAAAAAGCAAGGTTTATTAAAAAGTACAAGCCACAGCAGGGACCCTGTCACAAGTACACTGTCATAGCTGAGGCCAGAGGAGGTACCTGCCCCTCTGCAAACTGAGTTTTTAAAGGCAAAGCCCACAAATTTACAGATCAACTAGGGGTCTCAGTATGGATAGAATTCTGATTGGCTTGTTTTTTAAGAGACTTTTCAGAATTCCTCTGTTATCTTAGCCATCTGTTTGTCTGGTTGTTTATCAAACCTTTTTTATAGACTATCCCCGGTGCTGGGACATTCTGTGGTTAACCAGTTGCTATCAGATGGCCCTAGGCTCTCTCCGGTGATAAGACATTTTGACTTTATACTTTGAGTTCCTGAAACCTGTGTCAGCAAAACTCAGGCCTGTTTCAAACTAAGGTTAGAGACTTGTTCAAAATAAAGGTGCTTCCCTGGTTCTTCCGTGACTGTTCACTATAATATTCTATCTGCCAGTCACTTATTTCTTCCTTCCTTCCATCTTTTCCTGTTTTTCTGAAACAAGGTTTTCAGTATAGAGTGGGCTAGCCTTGAACTTCTAGAGATCCACCTACCTCTGGCTCCATAGTGCTGGGATTAAAGGCATGCACCATCAAACCTGGCAGCAACTTTTATTATTGTAAAGTAAATTTTAACTTATTTACTGAGCATCTATCTCTTCTGTGCCATTACTTACTCTTGCTGCAAAAAATATAGCAATCAGAAAACTACAGGGTCATATGACTCACCAGAAGCCTCAGGACCTGAGCTCAATCCCTCAAACCCACAAAGTGGAAGAAGAGAAACAATTCTTAAAAACTGTCCTTTGGGTGGGCAGTGGTGGTGCACCCTTTAATCCCAGCAGGGCATCCTGGTCTACAAAGGGAAATTTTATGAACTCCAGGTGGCTGTTAACCATCTCCTGAGATAGGACAAAAGGTTAAAAGAAACAGATAGGGACTTCCCAGCTGTTTATCATCCCCCATAGTGTGTGTTTAAAGTTCCAGTACTATCCATCCACTTCCCAGAGAAGCCATAAAATATACGTTGACACTCATGGCCTGTGGATGAACTTCTTTGTTCCCTACACCCTATAAGAACCCTGCTCCGCTTCATCTCAGGGCTCTCTCGCTGTACCTGCGTGTTCAGTGAGCTGAGCCCCAGGTATACTTGGTAAATAAAATTCCCCTTTGCTTGTTGCATGAGAGAATGTCTTTTGGAGTCTTTACGTGGTGAGTTTCTCGACCTTTACACTAGGACAGTCAAGCCTACAAAGAGAAACCCTGGCCCAAAAACTAAAATCTAAAAAAGTACCCTTTGACTTCTGTATAATAAGGGTGTGTACACACATAGGAGGATAAATATAAAAAGTAAAGATTCATTGTGGCTCCTACATTGTAGTTGAAGATGGACAAACATATAACAGGAGGTCTTACACACTAAAGATAGAGAACAAATTAGAGCAGTGGGAGGGATCTGGGAGAGCTAAAAGCAAATTGCACATTTAAACAGAATAATCAGCTTAGGATATATAGAAGCAGTGACAATTTCCTGAAAAGCCCATACAGATGCTGTTGCTGGAGGGAAGAATGTTGTTAAAGGTAATGGAGATGTTAGTGCAAAGGCCCTAGGATAGGAGCTTGCCTGGTTCACGGGAACACTGAAGGCAGAGTGCCAGCATCAGAGTGAGCAGAAGCCGCACATAGGAAAAGGCCACTCTTATCACAGTGTGAGTGTAGTTCAAGAGTAATGCGTGATGATGACTCCATGGGGCCCCGGCTGGAAGCCTCGGATGGCCAGATATGGATTCATCAGAAAGAAGACTAACCCAGCTTCCTGAGAGGTTGGCCCAACCTCAGACTCTGTGGAATTCCAAGGTTTCTGTGGACATCTAAAAGAGGAGGTTAGTGTCTGCTGAGCTGAGCTGGAGAGGGAGGTCTGGGGTTGCAGAGAAGACCAAATATTTGGTTTAGGACATACTGGGACTGTGATGTATGACTGTTCTTAGCCTAAGGCCCTGGAAACCTGAATGAGAAATACACAACTCTGTTCTAAAGCTGATTAATTTAAAGACACTGAGTATTTCCTTCTCATGTAAATCTCAACAACAAAATGATTCTTGGTAGGAGTTAGGACCCACTAATCATACTGGAAACTTCCGTTATATAGCTGGGTGGTGGATCTCTGTGAGTTTAAGATCAGCCGGTCTACAGAGGGAATTCCAGGAAAACTCTGTCTGGACAGTGCTGTAAGCATCTGTGTGAGTGCTGGTGACTAAATCTGGGTCCCCTAGAAGAGTAGTCAGTGTTTAGCCATTGAGCCATCTCTCTGGGCCCCTGGCTTTTTTTCAGTGAATATTCTGGGGTTCAAGCCCTGGTCCGTATGCTTGTTCAGTAATTAAACTATCTTCCTGAATACAATTTTTGACAGTAATAATTCACTGTTCTTGGCTTCCCTCATCTCGTCATTATTCTGAGAAAACCTTTATTAGTGTAATGGCTATTCTTGGTTGTCAACGTGACTTTATCTAGAATTAACTAACATCCAAGTAGCTTGGCACACCTGAGGAACTTGTTCTTAATTAAATCATTTGAAGTGGAAACCCTACTTTTTTGTTGTATTTTGGGTTTGTTTGTTTGTTTGGACAGAGTTCTCTGTATTAGCCTTGGCTATCCTGAAACTCACTTTGTAGACCAGGCTAGTCCCAAACTCAGAGAGATTTTCATCCCCTCTGCCTCCCAAATGCTGACATTAAAGGCATGTGCCTTCATGCCCAGTTCATGAAGACACACTTCTAATGCGGATCTTTAGAGGTGGGAAGATTCATCTTTAATCTTCTGCTGGCAGCCGGTATAAAGGACACAGAAGAAAGCTCTCTCTCTCTCTTTGCCTGGTCGCCTTGCTCTTACTAGCAAGTCAATCCTTCACTGGCATTAGAGACTACTTTTTTGGGATTCTGGCATATACTGAAGACCAGCTGAGACATCCAGCCTTGTGGACATTCTATTCCTAGACAGCCATTGTTAGACGAGCAGGACCACAGCGTGTAAGCCAGTCCAATAAACTCCCTTTCTCGCTATACATAGATTAATTCAATTAGTTCTGTTCCTCTAGAGAACCCTGACTAATACAGTAGCTTCCCCAGTTGCTCATGAGGTTCTTGGCATAAAGGAGTTAAGATCCCACACTACAGAGGTCAGAGTCACCTGGCCAGCTAGTGTAACATCAGGCATTCCAATCAGAGCCTCATCTTTCTAAAGACTATCATTTATATCAGATCAAAGAGCATCAGGACTGTTAATCAGCTCCATCCTCCGATTCTGCCCAGTGTCATTGCCAAGCATAGGAGCCAAATGACGATCTAGTCCTGTCTCCAGCTTAACCTTTCTGTGTTTTGTTTGTAAGTCTCATGATGGAAATAAGGAATTTTGTCAACACAAGACCAGTAAGGGGAGAGCAGAATGTGAACACACACTGCTGGCTTTATAAGATTTATTTATTATTTATGTGTGTGTGTGCGCCTTTATGAGTTTGTGTGTACCATCAGAGCCTTTGGAACTGGAATTACAAGTGGTTGGGAGTTGCTCGATGGGGCTAAGACTCAAATCTGGATGCCCTGGAAGAGCAGTACATGCTCTCAACTCCCGAGCCCCCCCCCTTTTTTTCTTTCCAACAGCAACAATTTCCCCAGCCCTTCTCTGTGTGTCTGCTGAACAGCCCCGCCCTTATTCCATCTCTCTCAAGGCTTCTGTGGGATGGTCTGACACAGTCAATTTTAGAGGGCTGGTGTACAGTTCAGTGCGCTTACTGGTATTGCAAGGCTCTGGGTTCAAAACAACCTCACAGCAAAAAAATCAACACAAAACAATTAAGGTTAAAATGACTAATATACAAAAAAAAAAAAAAAGAAAGAAAGAAAAGAAAAGAAAACCAAATAAGGAACTAAGGGAGTAGCCGCATATTTTTGGAAGTCTTACCATGGGCATTAGATAAGGTATCTCATGTAAAGTCCCCTTCATGGACCTACAGGCAACAAATGGTTAACAATAATTTCATGTTGGTACATTGTTGGTGAGAACTTACTAATGAATTCATGTTTTGTGGATGATCAGACACTGTGGTGTTTCTGAAGGGTCTCGATGACCTCCAAGAAGAGCCACCCAACTCCAAGGAACAAAAGCCTCAAGTAGACTCAATAATCTACTCGGATATTCTATCATATCTACATTCCCTTTTCCTCAGATTAGATTTAATAATCTACCCTTTTATTTTATCATATCTTTATCTCCTGTTTTTCAAACAAGAACTCGGAATCTAATCTCCTTTCTTCACCTTTTCTCCTAATCATTACCAATAACAATTTGTAACCTATCATCCTAAGTAATGACAATTATCCATAACACATTGAATGATCAAAAACCACCTACCCTACCTCTTGGGAATGTGGATGTCGTGTTCTTAAAATTATTTCCTGTTGTCTGGAGGCAATAGCATTTTAGGGGATCCTGAAAAGAAATGTTTTTGTTAATTGTCAAGTCCTGGGAGGGATGGTATCATTTGTTGTCCAGTCTTTGCATAAAGGGAAAATGCAGGGCTTGTCTCAAGTCCTGGCTAGATTAGTCTGTGAGGCTGATTCATCTCAGCTAGCCACCTCAAAATTGTCCTGAGCAGTTTGTAGTCCAAGGTCAGTCTCTGGTTGGTGTTTGTCAGCCTAGTGGCTTTGTCATAGTCCCTGTGAAATCATTGTTGTTAGGCCCCATCTTCCTTTTGGAGACTTGAAAGGTTGCAGTTAGGAATCCTCATGGCTCACTGCAGAAAGCTGATAAGAAGCTCAAACCCCAAGCAACGAGCAGGAAACTATATAAGGCCTTTTCTAGAATTAATTAGTACACTACATGAACATTAATACCACAACAAAATGTTTAAAATATATATTATAAACTTTAATTAGTAAGCAAGATTAGTAGCAATAGAATAGTGTAGTATTAAATTTCTGGCCTTGCCTAGCCCCGAGGTTCAGACCCGCAGTCAAAAATAATCATACAAAGGCTTATATTAACTGCAAGCTGATTGGTCTATGGCTCAGGCTTATTACTTGCTGACTCTTAAACTTTAGGTTAACCCATATTTCTATTTATATTTAGCCACAAGGCTTGGTTCCTCTTGCTCAGTGCAACTTTCTCATCCTGCTTCCTCTGCATCTTGCTATCATCTCCTGCTCTGCTCTTCTGCTTCCCAGAATTCTCTTAGCCTGCTTGTTCTGCCTCTACTACCTGTCTAGCTACTTGACCAATTAGCATTTTATTAAACCAACAGGAGTGACAAATATTTACCGTGTACAAGAGCATAGTTCCACAGCAGAATAGTCCTTTAATTTTGGTTATTCTTCTGTCCTTTATCAGGTGGCTCTTTTGATATGATATAGAATTTTTTCATTTTCCTTTAAGAAGCATGCTTGGGTTTACAGAAGGAGAGAGCCACACTCCAGCTCCAAATCCAGCTTTAATTTTCAACTGAGCTTGGATTTCAACTTTTCTTAGAAGAAAAGATATAGATGTTAGGCAGTGAGATTTTACCCTGTAGAGTATATTGGTACCAATAGGTATGATTTTTCTTTGCTCATAAATCTTTTTTTCTGGGTAGCTTTCTCTTCTGCTTTAGACATCTAGGTGCCCAAGATCTTTTGTACCTGAGGTATCAAGTACACTGTCTCCTTTCTCTTCTCTTCCTTTCCCATTGAGCATCAGCGAAATCATGAACTACAGAAGCAGGGGTTTCAAGACACAAAGATCCTCGGAAGAAACTATCTGTAACAAACTCCAGTTCCAGAGAATTTGACACCTTCTTCTGGCTTCTATAGGCATTAGGCACACATACATATATGCAAGCAAAAAAAAACTCCTGCACATGAAAATAAAGATCTCTTAAAAAATGAAGTTTGAAGTTGTATTTATTCATTATTATGTATATGGAAAAGACAGTATATAAGTGTGCCAAATGTGGGTGGAAATCAGAGGGCCATTTTGAGGAGTCAATTCTCTTTCCATGAAGGGTTTCAGGGATCAAACTTAGGTCATTAGGCTTAGTGGCAAGTGCCTTTAACCACTGAGCTATCTCACTAACTCTAAAGTTTCCAAAGAGATATTCATCTGTTCATGCTTTCCTTTCCCTCACTTTTCTTTGTCTAAGAGTTAAGACTTATTTCATAATTTTCAATTATTTAATTAGCATAATTAATGTATGTGTATCTGTCTTTAAATATGTACATGTGAGTGCATATCTGTGACAGGACAAGAGTTCTTCAGTATTGTCCCAACTGGAATCATTTTTGGTTTAGAGTGAAACTGAATCCTGCCTCCCTTTTTTTCCTACTTCTGTCTATGAAAAGTTCTGTGGGAAAATATCCAGCTGTGTTTTAGAAACTCCAAGTTGAAATACTGCAGCTAACTGCATGTGTTTGGGCTTCTGTTAAACTGCTTGCTTTATTCCCTCCTGTAACTGCCAATTAGGATGGGCTTTTTCTGTTCTTTGCCTTTAAAAGCTCTCTGTAAAGTGATTTCAGGTTCCTCTATGAGAAGTGCTCATTTCCAGGACAGACCAGTGTTATGAGATAATGCTCTTGCACACTGTAAAGATTTGCTACTCATATTGATTTAATAAAATGCTGATTGGTCAGTAGCCAGGCAGGAAGTTTAAGTGGGGAGACAAGACTAGAAAAATTCTTGGAAGAGGAAAGGCAGACAAGCAGTTATCAGCCAGGTACAAAGGAAGTAAGATGAGAATGTTGGACTACAAAAAGGTACAAAGCCAGATGGCTAAACATAGATAAAAATTATGGATTAATTTAAGCATAAGAACTAGTTAGTAATATGCTTGAGCTACTGGCCCACCATTTACTATAATATTAAGCCTCCGAGTCAATTATTTGGGAAGTGGCTGCTGGGTATTCAGGAACTATTGGCAGGAGAAAAACATCCCACTGTAGGCCAACCAGCCTTATACCAACTCTCAACTTGGACTTTGGTCATGCTGAGTGATCTCTGGGTCTCTAACCTACAACAGTGCCCCCCTGGAGCTAGAGTTACAGGCAGTTGTGAGCCATCTGACATGAATGCTGGGAATCTAACTCAGGTCCTGTGTTAGAAATAAATTCATGGCCAGGCATGGTAGCACATGCTTTTCTTTCCAGTCAGTGGGCTGACAGAGGCAGGTGGATCTCTATGAGTTCAAGGCCATCCAAAGCTACAAGGCTATCACAACAACAGCAAACATTTCGGTTTCTAAAGGGGCCACCACTCCAAATGAAGTGTCTCCATAAAGTGGAACTTCTCTCTTGATCAGTTGTGTGTCTTTGGAGCCAGGTGGTGTACACCTTTAATCCCAATACTCGAGAGGCAGAGGCAGGCAGATGTCTGAGCTTGAGACTAGCCTGGTCTCCACAGAGAGTTCCAGGACAGCCAGGGCCACATGAAAGTATGTGTGTTTGAAAAAGCAAGAATATTGGGCCAAGAACACTAGGATTTTTTTTTCCTAAGGAAATGACTGTGTCTTTGGCTGTGGTCTGATCTCAACAGTCTTCTGAGGTTGGTAAGTCTTAGAAGAATCTGAGCCTAGGAACAAAGGAAATCAGAAAGGCCTGTTCTCTTCAGTTCCATAAATGCAGCAGGGTCTTTATATAAACCTGGAGTGGAGGCAATGATTAAGACAGAGGATAGTAAGAGATCGAAATTCCAGGTCTAGCATAGAGCTACGTGCCTTTAATTTCAGCACTCTGGAGGCAGAGGCAGCCATGAGTTTGAGACCAGTCTGGTTCCAGGACAATCAGGGCTACACAGAGAAACTCTGTCTCAAAAAAATCAAAATCAAATAAACAAAACAAAAAATTTTGAAACTTCTTGTTGTGAACACCAGTTTTATGGTGTTGAATAATAAAGCCTCACATTTATTATTTCTCATACTCTGGGAGAGGAGAAACTTCTGACCTGTCTCTCTAGCCCCTGTGCAGGTATTTCTCTTCTCTCTCTCTCTCTCTCTCTCTCTCTCTCTCTCTCTCTCTCTCTCTCTCTCTCTCTCTCTCTTTTGAAACAGGATCTGATCCCCCTGCCTCTGTCTCCTGAGCATTGGGATTAAAAGCCTGTGCCACCATTGCCCTGGACTCATCTCCTTTTTATAACTAGAAGATGACCTTGAACTTCTGACCTTCCTCCCTCCGCTCCCAAAGAACTGAGATTTTGGGCTCTTGCCATCACACCTACTTTATGCAATACTGGGAATCAAATCCAAGGCGTGGTGCATGCTACACTCCATGCTCCACACTCCTCCCTATGTGGAAGGGCTGTGGGGGAGCTGTCACTGCCAGACCATTGACATCTCTTTAAATGGCCGGGAGTGGCATATCAAGCCTGGGCCAGAATGATTCAAAGTCACAGCACACCCCTGGGTTGTTTCTGGAACCCTTCCCGACCACCTCCTTGTTTTTCCACCCAGCTACTCCTTGTACAGAAATTTCTTGGTTCTCAACTCTCTTTGTTTTGGCTGCAGACACATTCTGTCTCCTCCACCCATCCTTTTGCTGGTCTTCTGGGCGTGACTCATTTTTCCGGATCTCAGCAGCCCCAAAAGTTCCAAGCCTTTGCTTTGGGTCTTTGTCCTTGAACCTCACCCCTAAATACACACTGTTCTGGGGAGTGGGCTATCTGTGGTGTCTACTAGATGTAACTCAGTTAACCATTAGGGTGGTTCTGCTGGCCTGTAGCTTCAAGATGGTAGAATCATGCCACTGTTGCTTTCTTAAAAAACAAGACAAAACAAATCACTTCCAAAAGGTTAGGATTATAACTACCATCTTGGTGGCACATTCCCATCCAAGAATTTAGGAAGCAGAAACAGAAGGAATAGGAGATCACCCTGGGACACCTAGCAGCTGAGTCTGAGGTTAGTTGGGACTCTGTTTCCAAAAATGAAAGGAAGAAAGGAAGGCAGAGGCAAACAAGGGCACATCCCCATAATCCTAACATGTAGAGGCTGAGGCAGAAAAAGCACGTGAGTTTCAGGCTAGCCTGCACTAATGTGTTACATCCAGTGATCCTGTCTCAAACAGCAACAACAGGATGGGGAGGTGGAGAACAGAACAGAAATAAGAGTATTATTTAGCCCCTATCCAGTGGACAGAGATCATAGGAAGAAACAGGCAATGTCTCCAGGTTCTCCTTTTGGTCACAAGGGGTGTGTTCAATTTAGGACCTTAGGCACGCAGGTCAAGTACTCTGACACTGAGTTATATTATGTAACTACCTTCAAGGTTCTTTGCCAGTCATTTGGGAACTCTCTGAGAAATCAGGCTAGACTTTAACCTAGATCTTGAATACTGAGTTCATTGTATTCAGCTCTTAAAATTTATTTTATTTTATTAATATTTTACGGTCTCTGTGTTAATCCCCAGAGCTTAGGATGGAATTTGCTCTCAAATAAAGTCCTTACTAAACACCTGATCAAATCACTCTGTCTAGCTCATAAAACAATCATCAGTATTTGAAGACTTTTTTTTAACTGTAAAACCAATTTTCAAAAATGCTTACAGCTGACTAGAGAGATGGCTCAGGGGCTAACAGCACTGGCTGCTATTACAGTGGACCCAGGTTTGATTCCCAATACCCACATGGAGGCTCACAATCACCTATAGTTTCAGTTCCAGGGGATTTCATGCCCTCTTCTGGCCTCTGCAGGTACTGCACACAGGTAGTGCTATACATATACGCAGGTAAACACACATAAAATAAAAATAAATGTAAAAATTATGTTTACTGCCTTGCAGAGTGGAGCTTCTTTCCTGTGAGATGGAAGTCTTTGTAGTTCTAGAGGCAGGGGAAGAGACTTTCAGAAACACCTCTGCCCTACTGCTTAGCATTTCATAGCTTCCAAGAGGTACATTTCCCTATATGTGTGGAGGGGATGGCTGTTATTGCTGCTTTTGCAGGGTTTGGGATGTAGCCCCCATCCCTACCCCCATGCATAGCTAGGTAATTGCTTTGCCACTGATCTATATCCCCACCCCAAGGTACATTTTAAAATTCACAAAGCCCACCCTTTCATTAGCCCGGTTTTAGACTTTCGTTATTTTAACATGAATTTGGTTCCCATGGGGTCAGGACTTGATAATTACATTCAGCCTTTTGCAATTATTGGTGAGGAACCAGGTAACAGCACTGACATTTAATATTTAATTGTTTTTGATCAGCATTAATTAGTCACAGATGCATACCAGATTCCCGTTTAATTAAATACTCTTGGGAACATGTTGCAGGCTTGGGGATTGTAACCACATCAAAAAGTAAGCATTCATCTTTAAAAGTTGGGCCCTAGAGATGCAGGCAGCCATGGAGAGGAGATTCCAGATGTCTAGAATTCCCTTTGCCTCAAAAACAAACCTCCTGCCTCCAGGTCCCCAGACCTCAAAGTCTCAGTGTTTCTTCTGGGAATTTCCAGACTCCCACCTTTTTCCTTCCTCTGTCCCTCCTTCCCTCCCTTCTTCCTTCTCTCCCCTTTCCCTTCTCTGTCTCACTCATCACCACCACCACCACCATCGCTTCTACCATCTCTGATGAGTCATTCTCCTGCCCCTGCAAACACAAGTGATTATATCTCCCAGGCAGAACAAGCCTTCTATGGACCCTCCTCTTCCCAAGATACTGCCACGTCGCTTTATTCCATTTTAGAGAAAATCTCACAATGATGTCGTGGGGGGCTGGGTATATTTAAGTCTATTGGTAGAGTGCCCGTGAGCCTCAAGTTCAATTCCCAGAACTACATAAATGGGATGTGATGGTGCAGGCATACAAGCCCAGCAGTTAGGAGACAGATTCGGGAGGATCAGAAGGTCAAGGTTATCCTCAGCTACAATTGAAAGCCTGTTCTACACGAGTCAGAAATAAGTGAAACAGAGTGTCTGCACCTGCTATCTCAGATCAGGTTCCCTTCAGCCCAGACTGACTTGAGCTCACTCCCTTTGGCATTTGGTTCCGACAGTTTGGTTCTGGTCACTTCCTACATAGTATCCTTACCATTGTCACTATCGGTACTTCCTTGAAGCTTATTCTGGGGATGGCATCACGATGCTTTTCTGGACCTGCCTGTGTCTGATTTGTTTTGCTTCCTTTTGGAGCAATTGGATCATGCTATGTACCACACACTGTCCTTAAACTCCTGAAACTTCTGCCTTAGTCTCCTTAGATTGCTAAGATCAAAGAATGTCCTCCTCTAACAGATGCGAAGTCTGCATTATGTTATAAGCAAACACTAGTCATTTTATGTCAGGAACTTGAACATTCCTGCATTTTGGTACCTTCAGGGGTACTTTACCTATTGGGCCTCCCCCTCCCTCTCCCTCTCCCTCCCTCCCTCTCTCCCTCCCTCTCTCCCCTCCTTTCCCTTCCTTCTCTTCCCTACCTCCCTTCCTTTCTGTCTTAATTTTTCTATTGTTTGTGTGACACCTGCATGTTGAGGTCAAAGGACAACCTTGGTGTCATACTTCTCCCCATTCAGACTCATTTAAAACAGAGTCTCTTTGTGCCTCGGGCTAGCTGCCCCCTGAGCTTCTGGTATTCTTCTGCTTCCATCTCCCATACCATAAAAGTACTGGGGTTATAGAAGTGTGATAGCGCATCTGCCTTTATGTGGGTTCTGGGGTTCTGAATTTACTTCATGCTTCATGCTTACACATTGAGCCCACTCCGCACCCTGTACCTTTTCTTTCTTAGGAGGCAGAGGTACTGTGGCTCCGCCCTGAGTCTCTGGAGATGCTCTTGTGTGAATAAGAGCCCAGCTATGTTTTTCTGTGCATGTGTGGCTGCCTGCAGGACCACCTTCTGTTTGCGTTCCCAAGTTGCCTGTCTCATTTCCTTCCCTCCCCCCTCTTCTCTAATAGTGCGTGGGTGTGGAAGCTTTGTTTTCCCCAGGCTGTGACTTCTACTGAGCCCAGGCTAAATCAACATTCCAGTGGATTTGCAGAGCAAGCAGGGAGAGGTCACTGCTGGAGATAAAAATGGGGGACTCTTGGTATCCATGGGAATCAGTTGTCCCAGGACTCCTAACACTGGATACCAAGACTTATAGACACTTAAGTTCCCTAATAAAAAATACTGCAGATGAGCATGTGACCTCTTCACACCCTCCTGCTCTAGATTTGCTTCTACTTAATATAATGAAGAAACTGTGACATTTTAATGCATTTTTCATTGTTTCTGAGCACACACACATGCACAGATGCCACAGCACTCATGAAGAACAGAGAACAACTTGTGAGAATCATGATTTGTTCTTTATCATTAGGCTCCTGGGAATTGAACTCTGGTCATCAGACTTGGTGGCAAGCATCTTTATCCACTTAGCCATCTTGTTGGCCCCATACAATGTGAACATTTATACTGTGCTATTTAGGGAATGAGTCTAAGCACACATGGGGATCAAGCCTAGGGCCTTGCACATGCTAGGTACATGCTCTACAACTCCATATTTTTTAACATATATTTTAACCCATAATTGATCTAACACTCCTCTGTGCTCTTCCCTGAGTTTGGCCTGTGCATGCTACGCCGGGCACCTTGTGACTCTAAAGAGCCCGGAAGCCTAGAACCCAAGGACAGTTGCACTTGCACGTCTCTGTGCCCTTTAGAATCTCCAGTTATCTGTGTGGCTTGCTCCCTCTGTCCTTCTGGAACTTAACTTGTATGCACCACTGCTTGTCAGTCAGAGAAGGCTCCATGGAGGAAAAAGAGCCTGTGGATGGGAAACTTAGTGTCCCTAAAATTCCTTTCTGGGGTGTGATGGCTGTTCTTGGTTGGCAACTCAACTACCTCAGGGATTAACTAAAACCCAAGTGGCTTAGTAAGGGAGTCTTTAAAATTTAAATCATATATATATATATGTGCACACACATATATAATATATATATAAAACCTATTTATTTATATTTTATAATAAATTAGGTGACTAATCTGTATATACACCTGCACGCCAGAAGAGGACATTATATCCTATTATAGATGATTGTGAGTCACCATGTGGCTGCTGGGAATTGAACCGGGGGTCTCTGGAAGAGCAGCCAAGTACTCTTAACTGCTGAGCCACCTCTCCAGCCCCCAATCTGGATCTTTTAAAGTGAGAAGATCCACCTTTAATCTGGGCCACCCCTTCTCTCGTTGGCCTATTTAAAGGACGTGGAAGAAAGAAGCTCTTTCTCATTACCTATTTGCCCTCATTCTTACAGGTTCATTCCTTCACTGGCATTAGAGATTACTTCTCCAGAATTCCACTGTATCCTGAAGAGCAGCTGAGGCATTCAGCCTCATGGACTGAACTGGATTCTTGGACTTTCTGTTGGGAGACAGCCATTGGTAGTCTAGCTGGATGACAGCCTAGAAGCCATTCTAATAAATCCTTTCTCTCTATAGACTCTATCAGTTCTGTTTCTCCAGAGAACCCTGACTAATATACAGGTGGAGACATAAGCAATGCCTTCCCCTTTCCCTAATGTCCCAACAAAAAAACAAAGCATGATTTGGCTGAAATTCACTCTGGGGAACCAATGAATTCCTTGGTTTTGGACTCTGGTGTCACGGCTGAAGGTCAGAAATGGAATTTTAAAGGCATCCCCACAGGGAGAAGCAAAGGAAGGTTAGAATTGTCTTTTGAAGCCCTTGGCTTAGGCCAGGCTTGCTCAACCTCAGGAATTCTTGATAACCAAGGTCAAGGTCAAAGTGACCAGAGGCACCACTGCCCTCTGCTGGAGAGATTGGCATCCTGCCCAAGATCTGTGTTTGGCTCAGGACCAAGGTGTTTGTTTTTAACTCTCTTTAAATACTATGTCCTTTTGAGAATGTAAAGAAAGCTATGGACTTGAAGAAAACTTAGACATGCAAACCCACACATGAAGGTTTATATAAGGGCTGGGATTGTAGCTCAATGGTAGAGTACTTACCTAGATTCTTGAGGACTTAAGTTCTTCCCAAGAATGCAAAGGATGGAGAGTGATTTGCCTAGACTTTTAGTGATTGACAGAAAGACCCTCTGGAACCCATCTTTTAATATCCCAAGTGACTTTAGAAGTTGATGGGTCTGTGAATTAATTCTAACATTCAGAAAGTAAAGAAAATTCAGAAGTTCGTGGTCATCCTCTGCTGCATAGTCTGGGCTACATGAGAAAATGAAAACTAACCAATCCAAGAGTTCAGTGCCAGGTCAGGGCTTCTCTGGTTGTGAAACAGGAGAAATTAAGAAGCAGTCACACATGCCAAGTGGTGGTGACACAGGCCTTTAATCTCAGTACTCAGGAGGCAGAGGCAGGTGGGTCTCTGTGAGTTCAGGCCCAGCCTGGTCTACAGAGTGAGTTCCAGGACAACCAGGGCTACACAGAGAAACCCTGTCTCAAAAAAAGGAAAAAAAGAAAGAAAGAAAAAGGCAGCAGCTACTTAAACCTTTTAGTTTTCTGACAAAAAGGCTTCTGCTTCTCCATCATCAGATTCCATGTTTAGAAAGATTTTTCTCTAATAAATATACTACATTGCTTAAGACGACTTAAAAAAAAAAAAAAAAGAAGAAGAAATACATACAAAAAAATCAAGGGCAGGCATCGGGCATGGTGGAGCAAGCCTTCAATCCCAGCACTCGGGAGGCAGAGGCCTGCGATCTCTGTGAGTTCAAGGACACCTGGTCTATAGATTGAGTCTCAGGCTGCTGGGGCTAGAAAGAGGGAAAGGGAAATTATTCCAATTAATTAATTAAAGAACTGTTAACTAAATGCTTACCATGTACAATTACTTACTATGCAAAGCATCAGGAATATAATAACACAGCCCAGCCATCAGAGATGGTGGTCCACACCTGTAACTCCAGCACTTGGAAGGTAGGGGCGGAAGCACCATCATGAGTCCAAGGTCATCCTTTCTTTTTCATTTAAAAAATAATTTTCCCCATACTGGACTATATATGAGACACACACACACAGAGTGAAAGAGAAAGAGTGGGGTGGGGGTGTGGGGGGGGGTGGGGGGGTGGGGGTGTGGGGGGGGAGGAGAGAGAGAGAGACTTAGCTATGGGACATCCAGCTTTTTACTGGGGATCATTAGGCTCCCAAGGCAAGTGCATTTAGCCACTGAGCCATCTTCCTGGCCCTTAATCTACATTAAGCATTTTCGGGACTTTTTTGTTGTATTCCTACAAACATACACATAAAGGGGGTCAAATAAAATAGTGGGAAGACTTTAGGTACATCTTTCAGGGAGCACAATGATGTAACACCCCTCTAACAGAAGGTGTGAGGTCCTCTTTAACGAGGAATTCGCTTTTGATTGACAGGAAAGCATGAAAGAAGTCAATGGTGTCTTTATTTACGCAGGTGCGGTGCAATAAAGCAGTCAAATGGCCCTTGTTAATGACTCTGACCTTAGAACCCAGTAAGTCAGACAAAGAGACTTTCTAGCTGATGAACCAGTGAGATTAAACCCAACCCTCCTTATGTCACAGCTCTGGCTTCTCAATTTTTCTTCAGTTCAGATACTGGTCATTTTGGTTAAAATGGCTTTATCACAGAAGTTTTACGTGTTTGAAGTGCAAATGGAATTCTTTGTGAAACCAATGCCTGGTGATGAGATCTACTCTGGAGTGCAGCCAGCTTACCTCAGAATCCAGTTAGGAGTCAATCTCCCCAAGATAGCTTGCTCTCACTAAGCGTTTGGAGCCTATCAGTGGCACAGATCTATAAAACCAGAATTTGGGAGGTAGGGACAGCAGAACCAGGAAATCATGTCTAACCTTGGCTACATTTTGAATTCTAGCTTAGCCAGGGTCACAGGGAACTCATCAAAAAAAAAGGGGGGGGGATGAGCATTTTCTTTCAAACCACATACAGCCAAAAAATATTTTAAGCATGTGTGTGTGTGTATGTGTGCGTATGGCATATATGTGTATGTGTGTGTGTGTACATGTATGTGTATGTGTGTGTGCATGTGTTTGCTGGGGGGTTGGTTCAGCAAGACTGTTTGACACTCTTACCCACGTGGCAGCTTCCAACCACCAGTGACTCTAGTTCCAAGAGGTCAGCCACCTTCTCCTGGCATTTTCTCTACACACACACACACACACACACACACACTCACACTTAAAAATAGTTTTTGGCTATGTATGGCTTGAAAGAAAATGGCTCCCTTAGGGGCACTGTAAGGAGGTGTGGCTTTGTTACAGGAGGTGTGGCCTTGTTGGAGGAAGTATGTCACTACAGGAGTGGGCTTTGAGATCTCTTATGTTCAAGTTATGGTCAGTGTGACCCACAGTTGCTTCTGTTACTGTTGGGCAAGTACATTGTAGAACTCTCAACTCCTTTAGCACCATGCCTGCCTGCATGCTGCCATGACTATAATGGATTAAACTTCTGAACTGTAAGCCAGCATCAATTAAATGTTTTCCTTTATAAGAGTTGCTGTGGTCATGATGTCTCTCTACAACAATAGAAACCCTAAGACAATATGTCACTGTCATCCTTTGAAAAGTTTCTTATTTTGTGACACAAGTTACTCTAGGCTTATCTTGCATCTTCCCTGTTCAAGCTTGGGGTCTCAATCATTTTTCTAAGGTCCTAAGGTGCTTATTTACTAATTTTTGAGACAGGGTCTTACTATGTAGTCCTAGCTGGTACAGAATACCTCTGATGTGGGATTATGTGCAGTTAATTGTGCTTTACTTAGGAGCATTAAAGCAGTGGTTCTCAGCCTTCCTAAAACTGTGACCCTTTAATACAGTTCCCCATGTTGTGGTGATCCCTATCTATAAAATTATTTCTTTGTTACTTCACAACTGTAATTTTGTTGCTGTTATGAATTGTAATGTAAGTATCTGATATGCAGCAGCTCCTGTGAGGTTGCAACCCACCAGTCGAGAACCATTGCTTTAGTGACAGTTTGGAAAATGGTATTTAACTGTGGTTGTAGCTTAGTGGAGAGATTGTCATCATCCCCAGGTCTGAACTCCAGCTACCCATTAAAAATGGGGTAGTAAAGGCACACAGACCCAGAAAAATGGTATTAAAAAAAACAAGATCTAGCCTTGATTATTGTCACTACTGGTTGCTACTGATGGCCCTGGAATTGAGTGGGTTCAAGAAATAAGACTATACACTCACATATACACACAAGAGTGTGGTGGTATATGTAATAAAAATATCCTGAAATATCAGCGAGTCAACCACAGAGCCAAGCCATGAAGATCAGTTAGACCAAGCTGAGGACAAAGAAGCTGTCAGCTGGAAGATTTAGTTAGACTGGCAGTTGAAGGATTAAAAGAGAGAGATGAGAGGAATGTACCCTGCTCATTGTGTGACAGACGAGTTGGCTGGGTAAGCAGTAGCTGTGGTTTATCTCTCTGATGCTCCAGCTTTCCCCCAATATCTGGCTCTGGATTTTCATTAAATCATACAATATTTGGTACCCAACATGTGAGTAAATTGGGATTTCATAAAAGGAGAAGTTAGTTTAAGACACACAGAGAGTATTTTTCCCACATTAAAAATGATAAACAGTATTATTATGGGAGGTATTTGGTCTTTGTTTGATAATACACTAGACAATATAAAAATGGAACCATTAAAGGAGAGGATAATTAATATAGATAAAATTAATGTAACATCTATCATAAATAAATATTACTTGTTTGATTATTCTTGTTTTAGTCTTAAAATAATTAGTTTCTATGAGTGCTAAGTTGGCTGATATGAGTATCAAGTTGGCTGATATGAGTGGCAAGATACAAGTATTAGAAAATCTTGTTAATATAGATGACAAAAATATTCAGATCCAGACAGAGAAATTTAAAGGAGAACCAATTTCAACATTGCCTTATAAGGTTATAGAGAAACAGTGGCTTTCAAACAGCCAACATTAATATATCCAGTAACCTTGCAGGAACTGCCAAATGATAGAAACTGTGCAGAAGCTGGATGAATTTTAGTACCAATGTTAGATTTAAGGAGACTCAAAGAAGCAGTAGTCACTTATGGTATGCATTCACCATTTGTAAAACAAATTTTAAATTCTTGGTCAACCTGTAATAGAATTATTCCTAAAGACTGGTCAAATATACTTATGGCTGTCTTGGAGGCTGAGCCTCAGTTACAGTGGAGGATTTGGTGGGAAATGAGAGTAAGATCATTAAATAATGAAGTAGTGCTAGAGGTATTGGAATCTCCCAAGACCAAATTCTCAGGGAGGGAGATTATGCTAATGTAGAAAGGCTGTCTTCATATGATAAATGACACCCTCAAGTTATGCTGAATGGCAGCCTTGAATGCTTGAGATAGAATTAGAGAAGTAGGGAAAAAATCAAATCCTTTACAAAAGTGATTCAAAGGCCAAAAGAAACTATTACAGATTTTTTACAAAAAAAAAAGAAAAAAAAAGAAAAAAAAATGGTGGTAAATATAATGGTACCAGATTCAGATGGTAGGTGAAAAATAACTGAATCTCTCTGGCTTTTGAAAATTTTTACAATGCAAAAAGGTAATTAGGCTGTTAAAGGCAAGGTCAGCACCCTTGGGGGAATGGATTCATGATATATGAAATCGTAGAACTTTCGTGATAATTGGGTAGGAGAGGTTATTTCTAGAAGTTTAAAGAAACATAAAAATATCAAATGTTATAACTGTATTTGAGGCCAACTCAGTCTACATAGCTAGTTCAAGGCTTGTCAGGGCTACACTGGGAAAACCTGTTTCAAAAATAAAACAAAACAGAAGCAAACACAAAATGTTTCTCCACTTGGGCTGATGTTTTTCCTCTCCAGGAACTTTCAAACTTCATGTTTTTCTTTTTCTTTATTCAACCAACATACACATAAAGCAAACTTCGTGTACCAGATCCTGCTCCTGGGCTGGAAAGGAATGGTAGACAGAGAAGAAAAGGTCCAACCTAGAAATACATAGGCTGGGATCGGAGGTTGTTGCTATCCATCCCCTATAGGAACTTACATCACTCTGGAATCCAATAAGAAAACCTCTGTTCTCTGTAAATATCCACAGTGCAGAGCATTGTAAGCATTACCTAGTACCTCAGACTCGGTTTCCAAATCTGAAGTGAAGCTACTGGGTGAGGTGCCTGGTGGCATTTATGACTGATGGAGTTCAATGAAATTAGTTTTACTTTCTCTTATGCAGACCCTATAGTTCTTCCAGAACAGGAATAATTTTTTTCTCTTTCTAATTAGTAAAACTATTCATTTGAGATTCATTTTTACATCCATAAAAATATTTAAAAATCATCTATAAAAATATTTCATAGATGATTCTACTATTGGAGATGCATTGCTGTGAGGAACAAGGTGTGAGGATAAACAGGCATCTGGGTCTTTAAGACCCTTCAAGTTCTACTGGCAAAGACATGTTTAGCTAGTTACCAGACAAAGAATTCTAAGGGTAGACAAAGCATGGTGAGAACATAAACTGTTAAGAGTAGGCCTCAGTGCTAAATATATTCATGTATTGCATACACACTAGAGCCATTGGCAGGGTGGACTTCTGTTGGTAGGATAAAATGTGGAAGGCTGAAATGAATGACACAATCAAGGGTCTGCATTAGAATACACTAGAGTTAAAAAAGAAAGACAACCACTTGAATGGAAGCTCTTCACAAGGCAAACTTTATCTGAGAGCAGATATAAGTTTTGGCTGTCCTTGAACTCACAGGGATCCACCCATCTCTGTCTCCCAAGTGCTGGTATCAAGGTGTTTGCCACCATACCTTGGGACTATATTCTTGATCATATATTCCCCTTTTAAAAAGATTTATTTACTTATTTTATGTAAGTGAATATTCTGTTTTCATTTACACTGTTGAGCCAACATTTGGCTGCTGGGGATTGAACCTGGGTCCTCTGAAAGAGCAGCTAGTGCTCTTAACCACTGAGCCATCTCCCCAACTTTGATCATATAGTTTTGAGGATGTGTTATGAAGAGCAAGCACACCAAGGCAGGAAGTACACTTGGTTTTTATCCTGTCACCATTGGCTGGGATCTGGCCTCAAGGCCTTTTGTGATTGGCTGGCTTTAAATGAATGCACAAAAAGAGAAATGAAGGCAAGGGAAAAGTAAAGGGCTGGCCACTTTGGTTGTGAGAATGCTGCTGTGCCTTTGTGAAAACAGGTTTTATGAGGATAGGGGTGGGGTTAGAATATTTGCATAAAATCCAGGAGATACTTTAAAAATGGAATTCCTTGTTGTATACACAAGTTGTACAGTGTTTGATAGAAGACTGATACTTAATGTTTCTTATACGCTTATATGAATGGGGTAGACATTTCATCTGCAGCAATACATAACAACAGTGCTTCAAACTACTTAGAAGCAGTGTTTCTCAACCTTCCTAATGCTATAGCTCTTTAATACAGTTCCTCATTGTTAGGTCTCAAACCCAGAACCACTGGCTGAGGTGCCTATTTAATATCAGAGTCGGCCTGGCTGCCAGGTTCTCCCAGCATCTCTCAGTCCCTACCCTAAACTCCAGGGTTGCTCTTCCCTATATATTCCTGGCCCTTTGGGTCTATCCTTACCCTCCGGTCTCTTGGCCAGTGCCTCAGCAGCTCTTTTGCTCTATTTCCCCGTCTCTTCTCACATGGCCCAGCACAGTCTGGCCATGTTCACTCTAGACTCTCTCAGATGGCCCTGCCTCTGCCTATACTCTTTCTTTTTTTTTTTCTTTTTCTTTTTCTTTCTTTTTTTGTCAATAAACCTTCTCCTCCTTCATACTCAGGAACAGTCAGGTCCTGCTTTTTTATTTCCTTTTTTTTTTTTCGTTCACTAATGTGCTGACCCCCAACCATAAAATTATTTCATCGCGTTGCTATTCCATAACTATAATTTTGCTGCTGCTATGAATTGTAATGTAACTATCTGATATGCAGGATACTTGGATACATGATCCCAAACTGAGAACCACTGATTGGTTGTGAAAGAGCTTAGATTGAGGTGTGAGAACCAACATTCTAAATAGGTAGGAAAAGTTTAAAAAAAAAAAGAGAGAGAGAGAGAGAGAGAGAGGCCTGGAAGAAACTGTCAAAATTAGGGATGGGTACTCGTAGGTATTTGTGCAGCCCAGATGGAAAGAGATCCTGGCAGTTAGGAGCCCAGGCCGACTGAGCACTGCAGATTGAATGGAAAATATTCAGGCACTTGGGAGCCAATGAACACCACAGGTCACAGGAAGAGCAGGCAGCAGTTACAGGTTTACAGCCCTGCTTCAGGGAAAGGCTTCCCAATGTTAGCAGATCTGCTCAGGCAGGGGAGGCCTTCCCAGCAAAGCTGTTACAGCCCTGTTGGGGTTTCCCTGAGTGTAGTAACTCCTCCACTGGGGAAGGCTTCCTCCTGGCCGAGTTACTGCTGCTCTCTGTTCAGGGAATGTAACAACTGGGCCAGGGAAGAGCCCCTGGGCAACGAGAGCTTCACTCCTTTAGCTGTTCTTTGTATAGGCTCTGGCGAAATAGCTGTTCTGCTGCTGCTCCCGCGAAAGAAGATCATCAGCCGAACCCCATTCAAGAGATTCATTGGGAGGGAAGGGTCCAGGAGAGTGTATCCGCCTCAGCCCAGGGTGGGAGAGGTCGAGGTGAGGAAGGTGCAGGGTTTATATAGGATCTCTTGGGGGTGGAGCTTTCTAGGGAGAAGACATCCAGGGTGGGGATTGGTCAGGTTTTTTTGTTTTGTTTTTTAACCACTGATTTGGTTCTGTTTTCAGGGCTAAATGTTTCTCTGACTGGCTCTTTGGGGCTCTAATTTCAGGGACAGGGCACATTTCTTTCCCTGACTCTGATTCCAGGGCCAACGTGTGTTTCTTTGGTGCTGGTTTCAGAACTATGGCACATTTCTTCTTGGTTCTGGGTTCAGGAATAACGTATTTCTCTGGCTTAGGCCTTAAATCCAGGGTGGTCTCTTTCACTGGCTCTGGTCTCAGAGCTTGGGTGGCTTTCTTTGGCTACTTTTCCCTACAATGGTGTCATGTGGTTACGAAAAGAGA